>JAOPSE010000029.1:30787674-31270475 GCA_029449295.1 Zea luxurians | reverse complement strand
GAGGTCTACCTCTGTACCACCTCTTAAGGAAGGCCGAACGCTTCACTTAGACCCCTGAGGCCGAGGAAGCCCTCAGGAACCTGAAGGCGCTCCTCACGAAGGCGCCTATCTTGGTGCCCCCAGCTGCCGGAGAAGCCCTCTGGTCTACGTCGCCGCGACCACTCAGGTGGTTAGCGCCGCGATTGTGGTCGAGTGGCAAGAAGAGGGCATGCATTGCCCGTTCAGAGGCCAGTCTACTTCGCACGAGGTACTGTCCGAAACCAAGATCTGCTACCCACAAGTTCAGAAGCTGCTGTACGCGGTGATCCTGACACGGCGGAAGTTGCGACACTACTTCGAGTCTCATCCGGTAACTGTGGTGTCATCCTTCCCCTGGGGGAGATCATCCATTGCCGAGAGGCCTCGGGTAGGATTGCAAAGTGGGCGGTGGAAATCATGGGTGAAACAATCTCGTTCGCCCCTCGGAAGGCCATCAAATCCCAGGTCTTGGCGGACTTCGTGGCTGAATGGGTCGACACCCAGCTACCAACAGCTCGATCCAACCGGAGCTCTGGACCATGTTCTTCGATGGGTCGCTGATGAAGACAGGAGCCGGCGCAGGCCTACTCTTCATATCGCCCCTCGGGAAGCACCTACGCTATGTGCTACGCCTCCACTTCCCGGCGTCCAACATGTAGCTGAGTACGAGGCTCTGGTCAACAGGTTGCGGATTGCCGTCGAGCTAGGGGTCCGATGCCTCGACGCTCGCGGTGACTCGCAGCTCGTCATCGACCAAGTCATGAAGAACTCCCACTGCCGCGACCGGAAGATGGAGGCCTACTGCGATGAGGTTCGGCGCCTGGAAGACAAGTTCTACGGGCTCGAGCTCAACCACATCGCTCGGCGCTACAACGAGACTGTGGACAAGCTGGCTAAAATAGCCTCGGGGCGAACAACGGTTCCCCCGGACGTCTTCTCCCGAGATCTGCATCAACCCTCCATCAAGATCGACGACGTGCCCGAGCCTGAGGCACCCTCGGCCCAGCCAAGGTACCCTCGGCACGGTCTGAGGCACCCTCGGCTCGAGGCACCCTCGGTTCGGCCCGAGGTACCCTCGGCCCCCGAGGCGAGACGCTGCACGTCGAGGGGGAGCAAAGTGGGGTCACGCCTGATCAAAACTGGCAGACCCCGTACCTGCAATATCTCCACCGAGGAGAGCTACCCCTCGACCGAGCCGAAGCTCGACGGTTGGCGCGGCGCGCCAAGTCGTTCGTCTTGCTGGGAGAAGGGAAGGAGCTCTACCACCGCAGCCCTTCAGGCATCCTCCAGCGATGCATCTCCACCACCGAAGGTCAGGAACTCCTCCGAGAAATACACTCGGGGGCTTGCGGCCACCACGCAGCACCTCGAGCCCTTGTCGGAAATGCTTTCCGACAAGGTTTCTACTGGCCAACGGCGGTGGCCGACGCCACTAGAATTGTCCGCGCCTGCGAAGGGTGTCAGTTCTACGCAAGGCAGACCCACCTGCCCGCTCAGGCTCTGCAGACGATACCCATCACATGGCCTTTTGCTGTGTGGGTCTAGACCTCGTCGGCCCCTTGCAGAAGGCACCCGGGGGCTACACGCACCTGTTGGTCGCCATCGACAAATTTTCCAAGGGATCGAGGTCCGACCCCTAAACAGCATCAGGTCCGAGCAGGCGGCGGCGTTCTTCACCAACATCATCCATCGTTTCGGGGTCCCGAACTCCATCATCACCGATAACGGCACCCAGTTCATCGGCAGAAAGTTCCTGGACTTCTGCGAGGATCACCACATCCGGGTGGACTGGGCCGCCGTGGCTCATCCCATGACGAATGGGCAAGTAGAGCGTGCCAACGGCATGATTCTACAAGGACTCAAGCCTCGGATTTACAACGACCTCAACAAGTTCGGCAAGCGATGGATGAAGGAACTCCCCTCGGTGGTCTGGAGCCTGAGGACGACACGAGCCGAGCCACGGGCTTCACGCCGTTCTTTCTAGTCTATGGGGCCGAGGCCATCTTGCCCACAGACCTGGAATACGGTTCCCTGAGGACGAGGGCCTATGCCGACCAAAGCAACCAAGCTAGTCGAGAAGACTCGCTGGACCAGCTGGAAGAGGCTCGGGACAAGGCCTTACTACACTCGGCGCGGTACCAGCAGTCCATGCGACGCTACCACGCCCGAGGGGTCCGGTCCCGAGACCTCCAGGTGGGCGACCCGGTGCTTCGGCTGCGACAAGACGCCCGAGGTCGACACAAGCTCACGCCCCCCTGGGAGGGGCCGTTTGTCATCGCCAAAGTTCTGAAGCCCGGAACGTACAAGCTGGCCAACAGTCAAGGTGAGGTCTACAGCAACGCTTGGAACATCCAACAGCTACGTCGCTTCTACCCTTAAGATGTTTTCAAGTTGTTCATATACCTCGTTCCCACGCAAAGTTTAGTCATCAAGGAAGGGTCAGCCTTGCCTCGGCAAAGCCCGACCCTCCCTCGGGGGCTAAAAGGGGGAACCCCCTCTGCGTCGAAATTTTCCTCGAAAAAAGATCTTTTCTGCCAGAATGTCTTTCGTACTTTTCGACTACTTCGAAAGTGGATCCTGAAAACGACGGAGTACACGTAAGCAGCCAAGGCTGACCGAGCCGAGGGACTCCTACGCCTCCGGGATACGGATACCTCACTCATCACCTTCTGCCATAAGTAACTCACATTCGGATAAGTGATTCCGCGGACCGAACTAGTCTTCACGTTCGGAAGCTCTTCTGCCGGAGCGATTCTTCGAGCCTTCTCGACTGCGTCGGTGACAAAACCCCATGGACGGGTAAGAGTGCGCGTAAGCGGCAAGGCCGACCGAGCCGAGGGACTCCTACGCCTCCGGGATACGGATACCTCACTCATCACCTTCCGTGAGAAGCAACTCTCGCTCGCACAAACAGTTCTGTTACCGACAAAAAAGTCCAGATACTCGAAACAAGAGGAAAGGAGACGCGGCTTTACAATACGGCGGGTGTGTTTCGGCCTCAGCGGCCGCAGAAAACACACGCTACAAGATAATCCGATCCTGCAGGCTCGGATCTTGACGGCTAAAGGAAGCAGCAGCGCCCTCGGCGTCAACAACACCTTCGGCGAGGTCCGACCTAGCCTTAGACGGCGACGCGGTTCAAGGGTCTCCGCTCTGAAGGACAACGTCATCACCAAGCCCGGGCCATCACCGTTAGGTTCTTCCCCGAGAATCCGGCCCGAGCAGGCGGCTCGGCCGGTCACCCCGGGGCCTCGGCCAGCTGTCCCCCAAGGACATCAGCCCGGCCCGAGGCCTCGGCAGATCAATTCCGGCGTCGGCCCCGCTAACGGACGACCCGGCCAGGCTCCGGCCGACCAGGCCTTTTTTTGAGCCAACTCTGCCTCTGTTCGCGCTGGCACCGCTACCCCTGGCCTCGGCTCATCGAAGAGCGGCCGAGGGTTTTCCTCTAACCAAGCAAGGGAAGCCTCGGACAACAAGGCTGACCGAGCCGAGAGACTCCTACGCCTCCAGGATACGGATACCTCACTCGTCACCTTAACACGGGGAGACTCACGCTTGGTGAAGCGGTTCAGACAACCAACAGGCGAGTCTTAGTGCTCGAAAATGAGGAAAAAAACACGGCTCCGTGCCGAATTTACATACATGTTCAGGCCTCGACAGCCACAATGAACAAAAACACTGGCATTCAAAGTGCCATGACAAACGGAACTCTAGTTCCGTCCCCACGGTATGAACAACCTCCACACCGGGGAGCCTGCGGGGCGACGAGCTCCGGGTGACCCGCCAACGACCTCTGCAGCAGCAGCCATGGTCCCAGGACGGACACGGCCACTGGAAGGCTCTCGTTCGTGTTCCCGCTCAAGGGACGCAAACCAGCCATCAAAGCCAAAGAGCGGGTCGCTCCAAAGCGCGCCGGCAGGTCCTTGTTCCCGTCCTCGCCACAAAAGCGAGGAAGAAGGCGGAATGTTGCATCCTAGCTGGGCAGCAACAGTTCGCCTTCCCCGGCATGGCTAGAGGACGCCTCCTCCGCAGAGCTGAAGGATGGTTGCCACCACCAGAAGCTGGAAGAAGAGGTGGCCAGCCGGCCCGCGCGGGAGGTAGAGCCCCGGCTCGCCTCGCTCTCCGCCCCAGCGAGGATGATGAACATCCTTGAGGCTGAGGGCGGGACCAAGATCGCAGCTCGGCTTGCCTCTCCCCATCCAGGGGCTGGAGGTCACCGTCTTGGGTGACCGCCGGCGGAGGGGTGCAGCCGGGCCGCGTGATGAAAATCCTTGAAGCCGAACGACGGCTGAAAGGTACCAACTCCCGCGGAGTTGCGTTCCTCCAACGACGAAGCGGAAAGACGGCGGATATCCCCCATCCGGGGGCTTGGAAGGTGGAAAGACACGATGCATAAGGGAGCGCGAAGACACGGTCGCCTTCCAAGAGGGTCACCCTCCTTTTAAAGGCGACTCTCCCTACTTGCGTCCCCAGCCGTCGTGGGCTGAGTCTTCTCCAACACGCTCCAAGGTCCTCCCCTACGGCGCGGGGGCTGGGTCCCACACGTCATGCAAGCCGGCCCAGAGCAAAAGAAGCCAAACCGCCGTGCATGATGCGTGCAACCGCCCAGCGGTTACAAGCGGCTCTCCACTTTTGCCCAGACCAGCGGGCGAAAGGGCGGGCAGCCATGCAGGCGGCATGCAACCGCGCCAAGTGGGCGCACTTCTCCGACTCCCAACACGCCCAGCATGGAGGCCCAGGCCCACGCGTCATGCAACCGGCACGCCGAATGCTTCGTGCATGCAACTACACCGCCACTTGCGCCACCACCGCGCCTCCTCGACTGCGGAACCAATACGCGACTCGAGGCGACCCAGCGCACGACCCAGCGGCGCCAGCCTGGCGCGACGGTCAATGCGGCCAAAAATGGGCCAGCAGTAATGGTGGTGGCAGGCGGGCAGGAGCAGCGGTCACGTCGTCAGCCAAGCTTACGTCCCATCCGGGGGCAGCGAGAGAACCCTCTCCCACGGCGTAAAGACAACGCGCCCGTGTTCCGTCCCTCGAACGGCTCGCGCACGCGCAACGGCTGCCCCGCGAACCACTTGCCCCGTCGCATTAACTCCGCGGCGGGACAGGCGGCGCCTCTGGCAGGAGAAGCGAGCGACGCTTCGCCTTCGCCATAATGACCGCGTCAAAAAAGGTACGCCGCATCGTTCGATTTCGTATCCTTTTCCTTTTTCCTCTTTCTCTCTCTTGCAACAGGGACCGGGAAAGGGGGATACCCCGAAAAGGATCCTTCCCCGTGAAGGAACCAGGCTCCGAGCCTCCCTACTGATCAGAGGTTCGAAGGCTGGCCCCTCGGAAGGGTTCAACAGCCGCCTCAGAGCACGTGGGCTCCACACCCACTACTGGTCAGAGGTTCGTAGGTCGGCCCCTCGGAAGGGTTCAACGGCCGCCTCAGGCTACTCGGGCTCCGCGCCCACTACTGATCAGGGGTTCGAAAGCTGGCCCCCGAAGGGTTCACAGCCGCCTCAGACACAGAGCGAGGGATGACCATGGGTACGTTCGACACATAACCAAGGCTCGGGCTGCGCTCCCGAGGTACCCTAGGACATTTCCGAGACCAGTGGGAACGATCTTGTAACGGAATCCCATCAGAGGGAGGCATCGAGCCCTCGGACCCCGTCGCCAGGGGACCGGGTCCGGCAGATCACCCGCCGGTACTTTTGGGCGCGCCTCTAGGCCTCTAGCCGACCCCTAACGAATGGGCACGGACGTCCACTCGGATCACCCGCCTGCAGCTCACCGGAGACACCATGTTCGGCGCCCACCGAGGGCAACATGGCGCTCTCCCCCCTCCTCCTTGCGGAAAGGCGACGCAGGGGCGTATGTAAAAAAGTCGAGTCTGTCCCTGATCGCCCTCTCGCCCTGTGCAGAGGCTCGGGGGCTGCTCTCGCAAACCCGGCTCCGGCCAAACCGTTGACAGCGTCAACATACCAGCCCGAGAACTTGGGACCCGACCGTACACCCGGGCTACGGCCAGCTCGCATGAGGGAACGACCAGACTAGCCGAAGCATTGCGCGAGGCGTTAAGACCTCGGAGGAGTCAAACCCGGCGGGTGCACTCGCGCGCACCCACCGGAACAAAATACAACCGAGAAAGGCTGGTCCCCTTGCAAAAAAGTGCGACGAAAGCCTCCAAGCGAGTGCTAACACTCCCTTCGAGGCTCGGGGGCTACAGTCGGGGACTATAATTAGGGGTACCCTCAATGCTCCTAATTCTCAGCTGGTAACCCCCATCAGCATAAAGCTGCAAAGGCCTGATGGGTGCGATTAAGTCAGGGATCAGTCCATTCGAGGGACTCGATCACGCCTCGCCCGAGCCTAGCCTTGGACAAGGGCAGCCGACCCCGGAGGATCTCCGCCTCGCCCGAGGCCCCCTCCAGCGGCGAACATATTTCCGGCTCGCCCGAGGCCCTGTCTTCACCAAGAAGCAACCCTGACCAAATCACCGCACCGACCGACCAAATCGCAGGAGCATTTAATGCAAAGGTGGCCTGACACCTTTATCCTGACACGCGCCCCTCAGCCGACAGAGCCGAAGTGACTGCCGTCACTTTGCCGCTCCACTGACCGGTCTGACAGAAAGACAGCGCCACCTGCGCCGCTCCGACTGCGGTGCCACTTGACAGAGTGAGGCTGACAGGCAGTCAGGCCCGGCCGCACGCACCATAGGAAGCTCCGCTCTGCCCGACCTAGGGCTCGGACTCGGGCTAAGCCCAGAAGACGGCGAACTCCGCTCCGCCCGACCCAGGGCTCGGACTCGGGCTAAGCCCCGGAAGACGGCGAACTCCGCTCCGCCCGACCCAGGGCTCGAACTCGGGCTAAGCCCCGGAAGACGGCGAACTCCGCTCTGCCCGACCCAGGGCTCGGACTCGGGCTAAGCCTCGGAAGACGGCGAACTCCGCTCCGCCCGACCCAGGGCTCGGACTTGGGCTCAGCCCCAGAAGACGACGAACTCTGCTTCGCCCGACCCCAGAACTCAAATTCCGCCCTGGCCTCAGCCAACGGCCACCGCCTCGCCCGACCTAGGGGCTCGAACTCGACCTCGGCCGCGGAAGACGGACTCGACCCCGACCTCGGAGGAGCCTCCACATCGCCCCAACCTAGGGCGCAGGCCGGCCACGTCAACAGGAGGCGCCATCATTACCCTACTCCAAGCTGACTCAGGCTACGGGGAACAAGACCGGCGTCCCATCTGGCTCGCTCTGCCAGATAGGCAATGATGGTGCCCCGCACGCACCCTGACGATGGCGGCTCTCGGCCCCCTACGGAAGCAAGAGGACGTCAGCAAGGACTTGACAGCCCGACAGCTGTCCCTCCGCCAGGCTCCAGCGCTCCTCCGACGGCCACGACATCACACAAACCGGGCGCCAAAATCTCCGGTCGCCACGATGGCGTGTACTTAGGGCGCTAGCTCTCCTCCGCTAGACACGTAGCACTCTGCTACACCCCCCATTGTACACCTGGATCCTCTCCTTACGCCTATAAAGGAAGGACCAGGGCCCTCTTAGAGGGGGTTGGCCGCGCAGGGACGAGGACGAGACAGGCGCTCGCGTGAGGCCGCTCGCCCCCCCGTGTGGACGCTTGTAACCCCTACTGCAAGCGCACCCGACCTGGGCGCGGGACGAACACGAAGGCCGCGGGATTTCCACCTCTCTCACGCACGTCTCCGGCACCTCACCCCTTCGCGCTCGGCCTCGCGCCGACCCATCTGGCTGGGGCACGCGGCGACACTTCACTCGTCGGCTTAGGGACCCCCGGTCTCGAAACGCCGACACTTTGTGACCTATTTTCCTTTCTCAGGAGCTTGCGAACGTGAGCACCGCCAAGTCGCTGTTCATCCGCCGCGAAAGCGACGTTTGGGAGTCACTGCGGTCCCAGTGGGCCGCGCTTACCGAGGCCAATGAGCGCCTTGCCCAACGGAGCACCGAGGTGGCGGACCTTCGGCTGCTCTGTGATGAGCTGAAGTCGGAGGCAGCGGCGGCGCGGATAGAGGCGGCGTCGGCACGGACGGAGGCTTCATCGGCACAGGAGCAGGTGGCTTCCCAAGCCGAGGAGATGCGTCAGCGGCAGCTGGAGCTTGGCCAGGCCACCAGCGAGCGGGACCAATTCCGAAGCCAAGCTGCCGAGGCCGTGAGCCGGGCTGAGACCCTTAGGGGACAGTTGGCTGAGGCTACGGAGCGGCTAGCCGAGGCGACCGCTCGGGCCGGGACCCTGGCGGAGGGCCTAGCCGTGGCCGTCGGGTCTGCCCAGTCCGCCCAAGCCATGGCTTCACAGCGGCGTGCCCG
Source organism: Zea luxurians (assembly GCA_029449295.1). Lineage (NCBI taxonomy): Eukaryota > Viridiplantae > Streptophyta > Magnoliopsida > Poales > Poaceae > Zea > Zea luxurians. The sequence continues at coordinate 31,262,127 of JAOPSE010000029.1, read as the reverse complement.
GGCCGAAGGTCTGCTTTGTCTGCTTTGTGATTTTGTTTTGTCTTCATTCTTCACCTCGTGTCTGAAGGATATTGTTCGACTATCTTCAGGGCTCGAGAGGCTCTTAACGAGTCCGTCAAGAACTGCGAGGCGCTTGCCTAGGTGGCTGAGCAGAAGGAGGCCGACCACGTGGCCATGTCCGAGGCCATCTCGGCCTTCTGCCAAACCTTCGGCCTCGGCGACGTTCCCTCGGGCAGCTCCCCCCAGAGTCGCCTGCGGGCCTTGGGCGGCCATGTGCGCAGCAGACTCCGCGGGGCGCTGCACCTCGGCGTTAGTCGGGCCTTCACCGTCCTTGATTCCCACTACGACGTGGATTTAGAGCGGGTCAGCGAGGGGTATTGCTTACCAAAGAAGACGAGGCCGCCCTATCCGAGGTCCAAAGGCTTGACGCGACTGCCGAGGGCCTAGGCGCGGCGTTGGCTTCCTTCTTCGAGGTGGAGGTCCTTCGCCTGCGTCACCGTCCGAGGCCGGGCTAGATTCCGCCGCGGGCGGGAACGATGTCGAGGGTGCTGCTCCTCCCCCTGCCGACACCTAAGCCTGTGGGGAAAAGTTTTTTTAAGTATGTGAATGTTTATTGCGGCCGCTGAGGCCTAAACATTTTTAGTGTCAGAGTAAAAGCTGCGTTTTTCTTTCCTCTTGTTTCGAGCGTTAGGACTTGTTCAGTAGCAGAATCGCTTATCCGAGCGTGAGTTACTTTTCGCGGAAGGTGATGAATGAGGTATGTATCCCGGAGGCGTAGGAGTCCCGGCTCGGTCGGCCTTGCTGTTCAAGGTTTCTCTAGTCATTTTTAGGACTCCGTTATCGATATAGTCGAAAGGCACGAAAGTCGTTTTGGTGGAAAACTTTTTCGAGGAAAGTTTTGACGCAGAGGGGGTTCCCCCTTCTAGCCCCGAGGGAGGTTCGGTTTTTGCTGAGGCAAGGCCGATCCTCCCTTGACGGTTAGACTTTTTATTTATGCATGTAAAGGGATCAAGGTACATGAACGACTTGAAACACTTTAAGGGTAAAAGCGACGTAGTTGTTCGATGTTCCAAGCGTTGCTGTAGACCTCGCCTTGATCGTTGGCCAGCTTGTATGTCCCGGGCTTCAAAACTTTGGCGATGATGAATGGCCCTTCCCAGGGAGGAGTAAGCTTGTGGCGCCCTCAGGCATCTTGTCGTAGCCGAAGCACCAAATCTCCCACTTGGAAGCCTCGGGGCTGGATCCTTCGGGCGTCGTAGCGTCGCAGGACTGCTGATACCGCGCCGAGTGTAGTAAGGCTACGTCCCGAGCCTCTTCCAGCTGGTCCAATGATCTTCTCGCAATCTTCTCGGCTGGCCTGGTTGCTTCGGTCGTCGTAAGCCTTTGTCCTTGGGGAACATATTCCAAGTCCGTGGGTAAGATGGCCTCGGCCCCATAGACTAGGAAAAACGGCGAGAAGCCCGTGGCCCGGCTCGGCGTCGTCCTCAGACTCCAAACCACCGAGGGTAGTTCTTTTATCCACCGCTTGCCAAACTTGTTGAGGTCGTTGTAGATCCTCGTCTTTAGTCCCTGCAAAATCATGCCATTGGCGCGCTCCACCTGCCCGTTTGTCTGGGATGAGCCACGGTGGCCCAGTCCACTCGAATGTGGTGGCCTTCGTAGAAGTCTAGGAACTTTTTCCCAGTGAACTGCGTGCCGTTGTCGGTGATGATGGAGTTTGGGACCCCAAAGCGGTGGATGATATTTGTGAAGAACGTCACCGCCTGCTCGGACCCGATGCTGGTTAAGGGTCGGACCTCGATCCACTTGGAGAATTTGTCGATGGCGACCAGAGGTGCGTGAAGCCCCCGGGTGCCTTCTGCAAGGGACCGACGAGGTCCAAACCCCACATAGCGAACGATCAAGTGATAGGTATCGTCTGGAGGGTCTGAGCGGGCAGGTGCATCTGTCTTGCGTAGAATTGACACCCTCGGCAGGAGCGTACAATCCTAGTGGCGTTGGCCACTGCGGTTGGCTAGTAGAAACCTTGTCGGAAGGCGTTTCTGACGAGGGCTTGAGGTGCTGCATGGTGACCGCAAGCCCCTGAGTGTATTTCTTGTAACAGCTCTTGTCCTTGGGCGATGAATATGCATCGTTGGAGAATGCCCGAGGGGCTGCGGTGGTACAACTCTCTTTTCATCACCCAGTAAAACAAATTACTTGGCGCGCCAAGCCAGTCGCCGAGCTTCGGCCTGGTCGAGGGGCAGCTCTCTCGGAGGAGATATTCCAGGTACGGGGTCTGCCAGTTTAGGTTTGGTGTGACCCCGCTCTGCTCTATCTCGACGTGCAGGGCCTCACCCTTAGCGGCTGAGAGTACCTCAGGCTGGACCGAGGTCTCCTCGGGCTCGAGTGCGTCGTTGAGTTTAACGGATGGTTGATATATATCCCTGGAGAAGACATTCGGGGGAACCATCGTTCGCCCCGAGGCTATTTTCACCAGCTCATCCGCGGTCTCGTTGTACCGTCGAGCAATGGTTGAGTTCTAGCCCATAGAACTTATCTTCCAAGCGCCGAACTTCATCACAGTAGGCCTTCATCTTCTGATCGCGGCAGTGAGAGTTCTTCATGATTGGTCAAATAACGAGCTATGAGTCGCCACGAGCGTCGAGGCGCCGAACCCCTAGCTCGACGGCGATGCGCAATCCATTAACCAAGGCCTCGTACTCGGCCACGTTGTTTGACGCCGGAAAATGGAGGCGTAACATAGCGCACATGTTTGCCGAGGGGTGAGATGAAGAGCAAGCCAGCACCTGCTCCGGTTTTCATAAGCGACCCATCGAAGTACATAGTCCAAAGTTTGGCCTAGATTGGAGCAATCGGCAATTGGGTGTCTACCCATTCAGCCAGGAAGTCTGCCAAGACTTGGGATTTATGGCCTTCCAAGGAGCGAAATGAGAGTGTTACCCCCATGAGTTCCACTGCCCATTTTGCTATCCTACCCGAGGCCTCTCGGCATGGATGATCTCTCCCAGGGGGAAGGATGACACCACAGTCACCGGATGAGACTCGAAGTGGTGTCGCAGCTTTTGTCGTGTTAGAATCACTGTGTACAGTAGCTTCTGGATTTGCGGATAGCGGATTGGTCTCAGATAGCACCTTGCTAATGAAGTAGACTGGCCTCTGGATGAGCAATGCATGCTCCTCTTCTCGTCTCTCGACTACGACCGCAGCGCTGACCACCTGAGTGGTTGTGGCTACGTAAATCAAGAGGCTCTCTCCCGCAGCGGGGGGCACCAAGATGGGCACATTAGTAAGAAGTGCCTTTAAGTTCCGAGGGCTTCCTCGGCCTCGGGAGTCCAAGTGAAGCGCTCGGCCTTCCTTATGAGGCAGTATAAGGGCAACCCTTCTCGCCAAGGCGTGAGATGAAGCGGCTCAGAGCTGCAAGGCATCCATGACCCTTTGTACTCCTTTTAAATCTTTGATGGGTCCCATGTTGGTGATGGCCGTGATTTTCTCTGGGTTGGCCTCGATGCCTCGTTCGGAGACGATGAACCCCAGGAGCATGCCTTGGGTACTTCGAAGACACATTTCTCGGATTGAGTTTCACGCTCTTCACTTTTAGGCACCTGAATGTCACTTCAAGGTCGGAGATGAGATCGGAGGCTTTTCTTGTTTAACAATGATATCATCGACGTAAGCCTCGACCGTTCTGCCGATGTGTTCCCCGAACACATGGTTCATGCACCTTTGGTATGTTGCACCTGCATTCCTCAAGCCAAATGGCATAGTAGTATAACAATACATGCCAAAGGTGTGATGAAAGAAGTCGCGAGCTGGTCGGATTCTTTCATCTTGATTTGGTGATAGCCTGAATAGGCATCGAGGAAAGACAGGGTTTCGCACCCAGCGGTGGAGTCCACAATTTGATCGATGCGGGGCAGAGGGTAGGGAACCTTTGGACATGCCTTGTTTAACCCAGTGTAGTCTACACACATCCTCCATTTCCCACCTTTTTTCCTTACAAGTACAGGGTTAGCCAACCATTCTAGATGGAATACCTCTTTGATGAACCCTGCAGCCATTAGCTTGTGGACCTCCTTGCCTATGGCTCTGCGCTTTTCTTCATCAAAACGGCGCAGGTGCTGTTTCACAGGTCGGGCTCCGGCTCGGATGTCTAGTGAGTGCTCGGCGACATCCCTCGGTATGCCTGGCATGTTTGAGGACTCCACGCAAAAATTTCGGCGTTTGCGCGGAGAAAGTCGACGAGCACTGCTTCCATTTGGGGTCGAGCTCGGAGCCGATCCTGACTTTCTTGCTGGCGTCGTTGCTGGGGTCGAGGGAGACGGACTTAACCGCCTCGGCTGGTTCGAAGTTGCCGGCGTGCCGCTTCGCGTCGGGCGCCTCTTTGGAGAGGCAATCCAGGTCGGCGATGAGGGCTTCGGACTCGGCAAGGGCTTCGGCGTACTCCACGCATTCCACGTTGCACTCGTAAGTGTGGCGGTATGAGGATCCGACAGTGATGGTTCCCTTGGGGCCTGACATCTTGAGCTTGAGGTACGTGTAGTTGGGGACGGCCATGAACTTGGCGTAGCACGGTCTTCCCAACACCGCGTGATAGGTCCCTCGGAACCCGACTACTCGAAAGTGAGGGTTTCCTTTCGGAAATTGGAGGGAGTTCCGAAGCAGACGGGCAAGTCAAGTTGCCCAAGGGGCAGGACACGCTTGCCTGGGACGATCCCGTGGAAAGGTGCCGCGCCGGCCCGGATCGTGGACAAATCGACCCCAAGAGCCCTAGGGTCTCGGTGTAGATGATGTTGAGGCTGCTGCCTCCATCCATGAGGACCTTGGAGAGCCTAGCGTTGCCAATGATAGGGTCGACGACAAGCGGGTACCTTCCTGGGCTCGGTACGCAGTTGGGGTGGTTGCCTTGGTCGAAGGTAATGGGCTTCTCGGACCAGTCTAGGTAGACTGGCGCCGCTACCTTCACCGAGCAGACCTCTCAGCGCTCCTGCTTGCGGTGTCGAGCCGAGGCATTCGCGCTACGCCCACCATAGATCATGAAGCAGTTGTGGACCTCCGGGAACTCCTCTCCTTGTTGCCCCCCTTGTTGTTGTTGCCGTGGTCCTTGCCACCTTCTGCCGAGGGCTCGGCCTTATTGAAGTAATGCCGAATCATGTCGCACTCTTCAAGGGTGTGCTTGATGGGACCCCTATGATAGGGGCACGACTCCTTGAGCATCTTGTCGAACATGTTGGCCCCTCTGGGAGGCTTCCGAGGGTTCCGGTGCTTGGCAGCAGCGACGAGATCCGTCGCGTTTTGCTTGCGCCTTCTTCCTGGTCTTCTTCTTCATGCCACGCTGGACGGACGCCTCGGGATGTCTTCCTTCTGTCTTCCCTGAGGCTGCTTGTCCTTCCGAAAGATGGCTTCGACCGCCTCCTGGCCAGAGGCGAACTTGGTGGCTATGTCCATCAATTCGCTCGCCTTGGTGGGCGTCTTATGCCCTAGTTTGCTCACCAGGTCCTGACATGTGGTGCCGCTGAGGAAGGCCCGATGACATCCGAGTCGGTGAGGTTAGGTAACTCGGTGCACTGCTTCGAAAACCGTTGGATGTACTCTCGCAGGGATTCCTCTGGCTGCTGGCGGCAGCTCCGGAGATCCCACGAGTTCCTAGGGCGTACGTACGTACCTTGGAAATTTCCAGTGAAGGCCTTGACTAGGTCGTTGAAAGGGAAATGTGCCCTTGGGCCATTTCTAAGTATTTTGGTGATTGAGTGCCAACACATGTGCTTAATTGTGAATTTATGTACATGGATGAACAATGCAAATCATGAGATAAAGGTATGTTTCTAAGCCTTAGTACATTTGTTTTGTGGACTAACATATTTGTCTAAGTGTTAGAAACAGAAAGAAGAAAAAGAGAAAAGGGGAGAGAAAGACTTGGCTGTGTGCAGCCAAGGCTCAGCTCGGTCTGGAGCACCGGACTGTCCGGTGTGCACCGGACAGTGTCCGGTGCGCCAGGCCAACTCGGCGCGAACTGGCCGCTCTCGGGAATTCGCCGACGGCGTACGGCTAAAATTCACCGGACTGTCCGGTGTGCACCGGACTGTCCGGTGAGCCAATGGTCGGCCAGGGCCAACGGTCGGCCGCGCAATCCGCGCGGGACACGTGGCCGAGCCAACGGTCGGAAGACGGCACCGGACTGTCCGGTGTGCACCGGACTGTCCGGTGCGCCAACGGCTCTCAGATCTCCGCCGGTCTGCAACGGTCGGGAAGCGCTGGATAAGGAAAGAAATCGGTCACCGGACATGTCCGGTGTGCACCGGACTGTCCGGTGCCCCGACGACAGAAGGCAAGGATGGCCTTCCGGATTTGCTCTCAACGGCTCCTAGCTGCCTTGGGGCTATAAAAGGAGCCCTAGGCGCATGAGGAGACACACAAGCAACCTTTGAGCATTCCTGATCATCCACACTAAGTCTCTGCGCATTCGTTGTGTTTCTAAGTGATTCGAGCTCTGTTCTAAGTGAGAACTCTGAGATAGTCTTGTGAGCTCGATTCTTGGCCGTGTGTGTGCGCTTTTGCTGTGGATTTGTGTGTGTTGCTTCCCTCCCTTACTCTGTGCTTTCTTTGTGATCATATACTTGTAAGGGCAAGAGACTCCAATTTGTGGAGATTCCTTGCAAACGGGATAGTGAAAGGAAAAGCAAAACACCGTGGTATTCAAGTGGGTCTTTGGACCGCTTGAGAGGGGTTGATTGCAACCCTCGTCCGTCGGGACGCCACAACGTGGAAGTAGGCAAGCATTGGCTTGGCCGAACCACGGGATAAACCACCGTGTCACCTCTGTCTTGATCTCTTGTGGTATTGTGTTTTTGAGACTTCACCTTAGCCACTTGGCAATAATCGTGCTAACACATAACAAGTTTTTGTGGCTTAAGTTTGAAGTTTTTACAGGATCACCTATTCACCCCCCCTCTAGGTGCTCTCAATTGGTATCAGAGCCGTTCTATTCACAAAGGGACTAACGCCCGAATAGATGGATCCTAAGGGGAAGGGTATTGTGATCAACGACAAAGAAAAGGAGACCTTCGTCAACGAGCCGAAGGACGACAAGCCTACCGACTCCGGCTCGGGCCATAGACGAAAGGAAGGGAAAGAAGAAAGAAGACGAGGCGTATCAAGGAGATCATCTACTACGACGATAGTGATGAATCCACTTCTTCCCAAAAGGACGACGACAACGACTACAGGAAGACGGTCAATTCGAACTTTTCATTTGATTATTCCCGTATTCAACATAGTTCGAATTCGCATTTGCTTTCCATTCCTCTTGGCAAACCTCCACTTCGATGGGAGGACTACGGATTTTGGAGTCACAAAATGCGTAGTCACTTATTTCTCTCTCCATCCTAGCATATGGGAGATTGTGGAGAACGGAATGAAATTCGATAGCTCGGATAGCCCTATGCTTATAAATGAAGATTCATAAAAATGCACAGGCTACTACTGTTCTCTTAGCATCTTTGTGCAGGGAAGAGTACAATAAGGTGAGCGGCTTGGACAATGCCAAGCAGATATGGGACACCCTCAAGATCTCACGAGGGGAACGACATCACCATGCTCACCAAGATGGAGTTGGTGGAGGGCGAGCTTGGACGGTTCGCCATGATAAGGGGAGAGGAGCCAACTCAGACGTACAACCGGCTCAAGACCCTTATCAACAAAATAAGGAGCTACGGAAGCACGCGTTGGACGGATCACGATGTCGTCCGCCTAATGCTCAGTCCTTTACCGTTCTTGATCCTCATCTCGTGAACAATATTCGTGAGAATCCCAGGTACACGATGATGACGCCCGAGGAAGTACTTGGAAAATTCGTGAGCGGACGGATGATGATCAAGGAAGCAAGATACGTCGACGACGCGTTGAACGGACCACTCCACGAGCCTCAACCCATTGCTCTAAAGGCAACGAGGAGCAAGGAGTCGCTACCTAGCAAGGTGGCGCAAGTTGAGGGCCGGACTCAATGATGAAGGATGGCTCTCATCATTAAAAGATTCAAGACGGTGCTTAAAGGTCACAAGGGACAACCAAGCAAGACCAAAGCCAAGGGGAAGCGCTCATGCTTCAAATGCGGTAAGCTTGGTCATTTCATTGCTAACTGTCCCGATAATGAAAGTGACCAGGAAAAGGGGAACAAAAGAGAGAAGAAGAAGCAATACAAGAAGGCAAAGGGCGAGGCGCATCTAGGAAAGGAGTGGGACTCGGATTGCTCCTCCTCCGACTCCGACAACGAAGGACTCGTCGCCACTGCCTTCAACAAATCGGCTCTCTTCCCCAACGAGCGTCTCACTTGCCTTATGGCAAGGGAGAAGAAGGTAAGTACTCAAGACTCCACTTATGCTTCTTCTAGTGATAGTGAGTCTAGTGACGATGATGACATAGATTATTCTGCTTGTTCAAAGGCTTAGATAGATCTAAGATAGATAAAATCAATGAATTGATTGATGCTTTGAATGAAAAGGATAGGCTTTTAGAAAAGCAAGAGGATTTATTGTATGATGAACATGATAAGTTTGTAGAGGCACAAAAATCATATGCTTTAGAAGTGAAAAGAAATGAAGTGCTTTCTAGTGAATATCTTCTTGTCATGAAACCATTGCTACTTTACAAAGTGTTAATCATGATTTAAATGCTAAATTAGAAGTAACAAATAAATCTAAGTCTTGTGTTGAAAATGTTACAATTTGCACTAGGTGTAAGGATTTTGATGTTAACACTTGTAGCAAACACTTAGTTTCAATTTCAAAACTAAAAATGAAGTGGCTAGTCTTAATGCTCAACTTAGACTAGCAAAAGTGAAGTTGATAAGATAAAATTTGCAAGGGATGCTACACGGTTGGTAGACACCCCTCAATTAAGGATGGTCTTGGCTTCAAGAGAGAGGCCAAGAACTTAACAAGCCATAAGGCTCCCATCTTCGTCAAGGAGAAAGGGAAGGCCCCTATGGCTAGTAGTGCTAAAAGGAACCATGCTTTTATGTATTATGATAAGAGAAATGCTAGAAATGCTTATAATGATTCACATGTTTATGATTCTCATGCCATGTTGCTTCTAGTCTTATAAGCATGATAGGAGAAATGTTGTACATATGCCTAGGAGAGATATTGCTCATGTACCTAGAAAGAATGTTATTCATGCTCCTAGGAAAGTAGTGAATGAACCTTCTACCATTTATTATGCTTGTAATTCTTCCTTTGCTATTTGTAGAAAGGGTAAGAAGGTTGTTGCTAGGAAATTAGGGGCTAGATGCAAGGGAGATAAATCTTGCATTTGGGTCCTAAAGATATTTGTGCTAACCTTGCAGGACCCAACATGAGTTGGGTACCTAAGACCCAAGCCTAAATTTGCCTTGCAGGTTTATGCATCCGGGGTTCAAGCTGGATTATCGACAGCGGATGCACAAACCATATGACGGGGGAGAAGAAGATGTTCACCTCCTACGTCAAGAATAAGGATTCCCAAGATTCAATTATATTCGGTGATGGGAATCAAGGCAAGGTAAAAGGGTTAGGTAAAATTGCAATTTCTAATGAGCATTCTATATCAAATGTATTCCTAGTGGAGAGTCTTGGATATAATTTGCTATCTGTTAGTCAACTATGTCAAATGGGATATAATTGCCTTTTTACTAATGTAGATGTGTCTGTCTTTAGAAGATGTGATGGTTCACTAGCTTTTAAGGGTGTACTAGACGGCAAGCTTTACTTAGTAGATTTTGCAAAAGAAGAGGCCGGTCTAGATGCATGCTTAATGGCTAAGACTTGCATGGGCTGGCTGTGGCATCGCCGCTTAGCACATGTGGGGATGAAGAACCTCCACAAGCTTCTAAAGGGAGAACACGTGATAGGTCTAACAAATTATTTCGAAAAAGATAGACCTTGTGCAGCTTGTCAGGCAGGTAAACAAGTGGGAGGAGCACATCACAGCAAGAATGTGATGACCACGTCGAGACCCTGGAGCTGCTGCATATGGACCTCTTCGGACCCGTCGCCTATCTAAGCATAGGAGGAAGTAAGTATGGTTTAGTTATTGTTGATGACTTTTCCCGCTTCACTTGGGTGTTCTTTTTGCAGGATAAGTCTGAAACTCAAGGACCCTCAAGCGCTTCTCAGGAGAGCTCAAAATGAGTTTGAGCTCAGGGTGAAGAAGATAAGGAGCGACAATGGGTCCGAGTTCAAGAACCTTCAAGTGGAGGAGTTCTTGAGGAGGAAGGAATCAAGCACGAGTTCTCCGCTCCCTACACACCACAGCAAAATGGTGTGGTAGAGAGGAAGAACAGGACGCTAATCGATATGGCGAGGACGATGCTTGGAGAGTTCAAGACCCCCGAGTGCTTTTGGTCGGAAGCCGTGAACACGGCTTGCCACGCCATCAACAGGGTCTACCTTCACCGCCTCCTCAAGAAGACGTCATATGAGCTACTAACCGGTAACAAACCCAATGTATCGTACTTTCGTGTATTTGGGAGCAAGTGCTACATTCTAGTGAAGAAGGGTAGAAATTCTAAGTTTGCTCCCAAAGCTGTAGAAGGTTTTTATTAGGTTATGATTCAAATACAAAGGCGTATAGGGTCTTCAACAAAATCTTCGGGTTGGTTGAAGTCTCTAGCGACGTTGTATTTGATGAGACTAATGGCTCTCCAAGAGAGCAAGTTGTTGATTGTGATGATGTAGATGAAGAAGATGTTCCGACGGCCGCTATACGAACCATGGCGATTGGAGACGTTCGGCCACAGGAACAGATGAACGTGATCAACCTTCTTCCTCAACGACGGTGCATCCCCAACTCAAGACGATGAACAGGTTCATCAAAATGAGGCGTGTGATCAAGGGGGAGCACAAATGATCAGTGATGGAGGAAGAAGCGCAACCGGCACCTCCAACCCAAGTTCGAGCGATGATTCAAAGGGATCATCCCGTCGACCAAATTTCTGGGTGACATTAGCAAGGGAGTAACTACTCGTCTCGATTAGTTAATTTTTGTGACATTACTCTTTTGTCTCCTCTATTGAGCCTTTCAGGGTAGAGGAGGCCTTGCTAGATCCGGACTGGGTGTTGGCCATGCAGGAGGAACTAACAACTTCAAGCAATGAAGTTTGGACGCTGGTGCCTCGTCCCAAGCAAAATGTTGTGGGAACCAAGTGGGTGTTCCGCAACAAACAAGACGAGCACGGAGTGGTGACAAGGAACAAGGCTCGACTTGTGGCAAAAGGTTATGCCCAAGTCGTAGGTTTGGACTTTGAGGAGACTTTTTTGCTCCTGTGGCTAGGCTAGAGTCCATTATCTTGCTAGCATATGCCGCTCACCATTCTTTCAGGTTGTACCAAATGGATGTGAAGAGCGCTTTCCTCAACGGGCCAATAAAGGAGGAGGTGTACGTGGAGCAACCCCCTGGCTTCGAGGATGAGCGGTACCCCGACCAGTGTGTAAGCTCTAAGGCGCTCTATGGACTTAAACAAGCCCCAAGAGCATGGTATGAATGCCTTAGAATTTCTTACTTGCTAATGCTTTCAAGGTTGGGAAAGCCGTCCAACTCTTTTTACAAAGACATGTGATGGTGATTTGTTTGTATGCCAAATTTATGTCGATGACATAATATTTGGTCTACTAATCAAAAGTCTTGTGAAGAGTTTAGCAGGGTGATGACGCAGAAATTCGAGATGTCGATGATGGGCGAGTTGAACTACTTCCTTGGGTTCCAAGTGAAGCAACTCAAGGACGGCACCTTCATCTCCCAAACGAAGTACATGCAAGATCTGCTAAAGAGGTTGGGATGAAGGACGCCAAGCCCGCAAAGACTCCGATGGGAACCGCCGGACACACCGACCTCAACAAAGGAGGTAAGTCCGTTGATCAAAAAGCATACCGGTCAATGATAGGGTCTTTACTTTATCTATGTGCTAGTAGACCGGATATTATGCTTAGCGTATGCATGTGTGCTAGATTTCAATCCGATCCTAAGGAGTGTCACTTGGTGGCGGTGAAGCGAATTCTTAGATATTTAGTCGCTACGCCTTGCTTCGGGATCTGGTATCCAAAGGGGTCTAACTTTGACTTGATTGGGTACTCAGATTCCGACTATGCTGGATGTAAGGTCGATAGGAAGAGTACATCAGGGACGTGCCAATTCTTAGGAAGGTCCCTGGTGTCATGGAACTCTAAGAAACAAACCTCCGTTGCCCTATCCACGCTGAGGCCGAGTACGTTGCCGCAGGACAGTGTTGTGTGCAACTACTTTGGATGAGGCAAACCCTCAGGGACTTTGGCTACAATCTGAGCAAAGTCCCACTCCTATGTGATAATGAGAGTGCTATCCGAATAGCGGAAAATCCTGTTGAGCACAGCCGCACAAAGCACATAGACATCCGGCATCACTTTTGAGAGACCACCAGCAAAAGGGAGATATCGAAGTGTTTATGTTAGCACCGAGAACCAGCTAGCCGATATCTTTACCAAGCCTTTAGATGAGAAGACCTTTTGCAGGCTGCGTAGTGAGCTAAATGTCTTAGATTCGCGGAACTTGGATTGAATTGTAGCATACATGTATTCATGCTTTTGATCATGTTTTCTGCATTTTGTTGCGTATTATGGTGCTCAAGTTGTACAAACACTCCCTGGACCTCACAAGTCCGTTGCAAAGTGATGCACATGTTTAGGGGGAGATGTGTTACAACTTGACCCTTTGAGACTAACCATATGTTTGAGTTTGCTTGTTAGTCACAAAGGAGAATTGAAAGGGAAAAGGTGGACTTGGATCATGCAAGACTTCCACTGCACTCCGATGAGAGGGTAACTTATTCCAAGTCCATCTCATTAACTCTTATTGCCATTTGCTCTTAATTGAAGATTTTGGTGAGGCAATGGGGTTAAAGGGCCAAAATTGATCCCGTTTTGGTGCTTGATGCCAAAGGGGGAGAAAATAAAGGCCAAAGTAAATGGATCAGCTACCACTTGAGATTTTGAAAATAGTAGAATAGAGCTTTTGGTGGTTTGTCAAAACTCTTTTGTTGTCTCTCATATCAAAAGTTGGCTTCTTGTGGGGAGAAGTAGTGATTATGGGAAAAAGGGGGAGTTTTTGAAATCTTGATCAAACTCGTTTGGAATGACTCTCTTTATGCTTCAACATGTGTGTTTGACTTAGAGATAGAGATTTGAGTTTGATTTGCAAAAACAAACCAAGTGGTGGCAAAGGATGATCCATATATGCCAAAATTGATTCAAAATAAATTTAAGTTTTATTTGAAGTGAGTTTGCACTTGTTCTAGTTGCTTTATGTTGTGTTGGCATAAATCACCAAAAAGGGGGAGATTGAAAGGGAAATGTGCCCTTGAGCCATTTCTAAGTATTTTGGTGATTGAGTGCCAACACATGTGCTTAATTGTGAATTTATGTACATGGATGAACAAGGTGCAAATCATGAAGTAAAGGTATGTTCTAAGCCTTAGTACATTGGTTTTGTGACTAATATATTTGTCTAAGTGTTAGAAACAGAAAGAGAAGAAGAGAGAAGAGGAGAAAAGACTTGGGTGTGCTGCCAAGACCCAGCTCGGTCTGGAGCACCGGACTGTCCGGTGTGCACCGGACAGTGTCCGGTGCGCCAGGCTGGCTCGGCGCGAACTGGCCGCTCTCGGGAATTCACCGACGGCGTACGGCTAAAATTCACCGGACTGTCCGGTGTGCACCGGACTCCGGTGAGCCAACAGTCGGCCGGGCCAACGGTCGGCCGCGCAATCGCGCGGGACACGTGGCGGAGCCAACGGTCGGAAGACGGCACCGGACTGTCCGGTGCGCCAACGGCCCAGATCTCCAACGGTCTGCAACGGTCGGAAGTGTGGATAGGAAACAAATCGGGCACCGGACAGTGTCCGGTGTGCACCGGACTGTCCGGTGCCCCCGACGACAGAAGGCAAGGATGGCCTTCCGGATTTGCTCTCAACGGCTCCTAGCTGCCTTGGGGCTATAAAAGGAGCCCCTAGGCGCATGGAGGAGACACAAGCAACCTTTGAGCATTCTTGATCATCCACACTAAGTCTCTGCGCATTCGTTTGTGTTTCTAAGTGATTCGAGCTCTGTTCTAAGTGAGAACTCTGAGATAGTCTTGTGAGCTCGATTCTTGGCCGTGTGTGTGCGCGTTTCGCTGTGGATTTGTGTGTGTTGCTTCCCTCCCTTACTCTGTGCTTCTTTGTGATCATATACTTGTAAGGGCAAGAGACTCCAATTTGTGGAGATTCCTTGCAAAACGGGATAGTGAAAGGCAAACAAAACACCGTGGTATTCAAGTGGGTCTTTGGACCGCTTGAGAAGGGTTGATTGCAACCCTCGTCCGTTGGGACGCCACAACGTGGAGTAGGCAAGCGTTGGTCTTGGCCGAACCACGGGATAAACCACTGTGTCACATCTGTGCTTGATCTTTTGTGGTATTGTGTTTTGTTGAGACTTCACCTTAGCCACTTAGCAATAATCGTGCTAACACTTAACAAGTTTTTGTGGCTTAAGTTTGAAGTTTTTACAGGATCACCTATTCACCCCCCCTCTAGGTGCTCTCAGCAACGAACATGCCCAATCCACTATTTAGGTCCAAAACTCATGTTTGGGGTGGTTTCGTGCCATATCGTTGCCGCACGTCCCCCATTCCGAAAACGGGTGTCGGGGTGCATACAAAGCACGAGTTTTTGCCACCGGAACCATTTCTTCGTTTTCACAACGAACATGCCCAATCCACTACTTTAGGTCCAAAACTCATGTTTGGGGTGGTTTCGCGCAATTTCGTTGCCGCACGTCACCCATTCCGAAAACGGTGTCGGGGTGCATACAAAGCACGAGTTTTCGCCACCGGAACCATTTCTTCGTTTTTCTCAACGAACATGCCCAATCCACTACTTTAGGTCCAAAACTCATGTTTGGGGTGGTTTCGTGCAATTTCGTTGCCGCACGTCACCCATTCCGAAAACGGGTGTCGGGGTGCAAACAAAGAACGAGTTTTTGCCACCGGAACCAATTCTTCGTTTTCGCAACGAACATGCCAATCCACTATTTAGGTCCAAAACTCATGTTTGGGGTGGTTTCGTGCCATATCGTTGCCGCACGTCACCCATTCCGAAAACGGGTGTCGGGGTGCATACAAAGCACAAGTTTTTGCCACCAGAACCATTCTTCGTTTTTCGCAACGAACATGCCCAATCCACTACTTTAGGTCCAAAACTCATGTTTGGGGTGGTTTCGCGCAATTTCGTTGCCGCACGTCACCCATTCCGAAAACGGGTGTCGGGTGCATACAAAGCACGAGTTTTCGCCACCGGAACCATTTCTTCGTTTTTCTCAACGAACATGCCCAATCCACTACTTTAGGTCCAAAACTCATGTTTGGGGTGGTTTCGCGCAATTTCGTTGCCGCACGTCACCAACTCCGAAAACGGATGTCGGGGTCCATACAAGCACGAGTTTTGCCACCGGAACCATTTCTTCATTTTTCGCAACCAACATGCCCAATCCACTACTTTAGGTCCAAAACTCATGTTTGGGTGTTTTCGCGCAATTTCGTTGCCGCACGTCACCCATTCCGAAAACGGGTGTCGAGGTGCATACAAAGCACGAGTTTTCGCCACCGGAACCATTTCTTCGTTTTTCGCAACGAACATGCCCAATCCACTACTTTAGGTCCAAAACTCATGTTTGGGGTGGTTTCGCGCAATTTCGATGTCGCACGTCACCCATTCCGAAAACGGGTGTCGGGTGCATACAAAGCATGAGTTTTCGCCACCGGAACCATTTTTCATTTTTTTGCAACGAACATGCCCAATCCACTACTTTAGGTCCAAAACTCATGTTTGGGGTGGTTTCGCGCAATTTCGTTGTCGTACGTCACCCATTCCCAAAACGGGTGTCGGGGTGCATACAAAGCACGAGTTTTTGCCACCGGAACCAATTCTTCGTTTTTCGCAACGAACATGCCCAATCCACTACTTTAGGTCCAAAACTCATGTTTGGGGTGTTTTCGCGCCATATCGTTGCCGCACGTCACCCATTCCGAAAACGGGTGTCGGGGTGCATACAAGCACGAGTTTTTGCCACCGGAACCATTTCTTCATTTTTCGCAATGAACATGCCCAATCCACTACTTTAGGTCCAAAACTCATGTTTGGGGTGATTTCGCGCAATTTCGTTGCCGCACGTCACCCATTCCGAAAACGGGTGTCGGGTGCATACAAAGCATGAGTTTTCGCCACCGGAACCATTTCTTCGTTTTTCTCAACGAACATGCCCAATCCACTACTTTAGGTCCAAAACTCATGTTTGGGGTGGTTTCGCGCAATTTTGTTGTCGTACGTCACCCATTCCCAAAACGGGTGTCGGGGTGCATACAAAGCACGAGTTTTTGCCACCGGAACCAATTCTTCGTTTTTCGCGACGAACTTGCCCAATCCACAACTTTAGGTCCAAAACTCAAGTTTGGGGTGGTTTTGCGCAATTTCATTGCCGCACGTCACCAATTCTAAAAACGGGTGTCGGGGTGCATACAAGCACAACTTTTTGCCACCGGAACCATTTCTTCGTTTTTCGCAACGAACATGGCAAATCCACTACTTTAGGTCCAAAACTCATGTTTGGGGTGGTTTCGCGCAATTTCGATGTCGCACGTCACCCATTTCGAAAACGGGTGTCGGGTGCAAACAAAGCATGAGTTTTCGCCACCGGAACCATTTCTTCGTTTTTCGCAACGAACATGCCCAATCCATTACTTTAGGACCAAAACTCATGTTTGGGGTGGTTTCGCGCAATTTCGTTGTCGTGCGTCACCCATTCCCAAAACGGGTGTCGGCGTGCATACAAAGCACGAGTTTTGCCACTGGAACCAATTCTTCATTTTTTGCAAAACATGCCCAATCCACTACTTTAGGTCCAAAACTCATGTTTGGGGTGGTTTCGCGCTATATCGTTGCCGCACGTCCCCATTCCTAAAACGGGTGTCGGGGTGCATACAAAGCACGAGTTTTTGCCACCGGAACCATTTCTTCGTTTTTCACAACGAACATGCCCAATCCACTACTTTAGGTCCAAAACTCATGTTTGGGTGGTTTCGCGCAATTTCGTTGCCGCACGTCACCCATTCCGAAAACGGTGTCGGGGTGCATACAAAGCACGAGTTTTCGCCACCGGAACCATTTCTTCGTTTTTCTCAACGAACATGCCCAATCCACTACTTTAGGTCCAAAACTCATGTTTGGGGTGGTTTCGTGCAATTTCGTTGCCGCACATCACCCATTCCGAAAACGGGTGTCGGGGTGCAAACAAAGAACGAGTTTTTGCCACCGGAACCAATTCTTCGTTTTTCGCAACGAACATGCCCAATCCACTATTTAGGTCCAAAACTCATGTTTGGGGTGGTTTCGTGCCATATCGTTGCCGCACGTCACCCATTCCGAAAACGGGTGTCGGGGTGCATACAAAGCACAAGTTTTTGCCACCAGAACCATTTCTTCGTTTTTCGCAACGAACATGCCCAATCCACTACTTTATGTCCAAAACTCATGTTTGGGGTGGTTTCGCGCAATTTCGTTGCCGCACGTCACCCATTCCGAAAACGGGTGTCGGGGTGCATACAAAGCACGAGTTTTCGCCACGGAACCATTTCTTCGTTTTTCTCAACGAACATGCCCAATCCACTACTTTAGGTCCAAAACTCATGTTTGGGGTGGTTTCGCGCAATTTCGTTGCCGCACGTCACCAACTCCGAAAACGGGTGTCGAGGTGCATACAAGCACGAGTTTTTGCCACCGGAACCATTTCTTCATTTTTCGCAACGAACATGCCCAATCCACTACTTTAGGTCCAAAACTCAGGTTTGGGTGCTTTCGCGCAATTTCGTTGCCGCACGTCACCCATTCCGAAAACGGGTGTCGGGGTGCATACAAGCACAAGTTTTTGCCACCGGAACCATTTCTTCATTTTTCGCAACGAACATGCCCAATCCACTACTTTAGGTCCAAAACTCATGTTTGGGGTGGTTTCGCGCAATTTCGTTGCCGCACGTCACCCTTTCCGAAAACGGGTGTCGGGTGCATACAAAGCATGAGTTTTCGCCACCGGAACCATTTCTTCGTTTTTCGCAACGAACATGCCCAATCCATTACTTTAGGTCCCAAAACTCATGTTTGGGGTGGTTTCGCGCAATTTCGTTGTCGTAGTCACCCATTCCCAAAACGGGTGTCGGGGTGCATACAAAGCATGAGTTTTCGCCACTGGAACCATTTCTTCGTTTTTCACAACGAACATGCCCAATCCACTACTTTAGGTCCAAAACTCATGTTTGGGGTGGTTTCGCGCCATATCGTTGCCGCACGTCACCCATTCCGAAAATGGGTGTCGGGGTGCATACAAAGCACGAGTTTTGCCACCAGAACCAATTCTTCGTTTTTCGCAACGAACATGCCCAATCCACTATTTAGGTCCAAAACTCATGTTTGGGTGGTTTCGCGCCATATCGTTGCCGCACGTCACCCATTCCGAAAACGGGTGTCGGGGTGCATACAAAGCACAAGTTTTTGCCACGGAACCATTCTTCGTTTTTCGCAACGAACATTCCCAATCCATTACTTTAGGTCCAAAACTCATGTTTGGGGTGGTTTCGCGCAATTTTGTTGTCGTACGTCACCCATTCCAAAAACGGGTGTCGGCATGCATACAAAGCACAAGTTTTTGCCACTGGAACCGATTCTTCATTTTCGCAACGAAGATGCCCAATCCACTACTATAGGTCCAAAACTCATGTTTGGGGTGGTTTCGCGCCATATCGTTGCCGCATGTCACCCATTCCGAAAATGGGTGTCGGGGTGCATACAAAGCACGAGTTTTTGCCACAGGAACCATTTCTTCGTTTTCGCAACGAACATGCCCAATCCACTACTTTAGGTCCAAAACTCATTTGGGGTGGTTTCGCGCAATTTCGTTGCCGCACGTCACCCATTCCGAAAACGGGTGTCGGGGTGCCTACAAAGCACGAGTTTTCGCCACCGGAACCATTCTTCGTTTTTCTCAACGAACATGCCCAATCCACTACTTTAGGTCCAAAACTCATGTTTGGGGTGGTTTCGCGCAATTTCGTTGCCGCACGTCACCAACTCCGAAAACGGATGTCGGGGTCCATACAAGCACGAGTTTTTGCCACCGGAACCATTTCTTCATTTTTCGCAACCAACATGCCCAATCCACTACTTTAGGTCCAAAACTCATGTTTGGGTGTTTTCGCGCAATTTCGTTGCCGCACGTCACCCATTCCGAAAACGGGTGTCGAGGTGCATACAAAGCACGAGTTTTCGCCACCGGAACCATTCTTCGTTTTTCGCAAGGAACATGCCCAATCCACTACTTTAGGTCCAAAACTCATGTTTGGGGTGGTTTCGCGCAATTTCGATGTCGCACGTCACCCATTCCGAAAACGGGTGTCGGGTGCATACAAAGCATGAGTTTTCGCCACCGGAACCATTTCTTTGTTTTTTGCAACGAACATGCCCAATCCACTACTTTAGGTCCAAAACTCATGTTTGGGGTGGTTTCGCGCAATTTCGTTGTCGTACGTCACCCATTCCCAAAACGGGTGTCGGGGTGCATACAAAGCACGAGTTTTTGCCACCGGAACCAATTCTTCGTTTTTCGCAACGAACATGCCCAATCCACTACTTTAGGTCCAAAACTCATGTTTGGGGTGTTTTCGCGCCATATCGTTGCCGCACGTCACCCCTTCCGAAAACGGGTGTCGGGGTGCATACAAGCACGAGTTTTTGGCACCGGAACCATTTCTTCATTTTCGCAATGAACATGCCCAATCCACTACTTTAGGTCCAAAAACTCATGTTTGGGGTGATTTCGCGCAATTTCGTTGCCGCACGTCACCCATTCCGAAAACGGGTGTCGGGTGCATACAAAGCATGAGTTTTCGCCACCGGAACCATTTCTTCGTTTTTCTCAACGAACATGCCCAATCCACTACTTTAGGTCCAAAACTCATGTTGGGGTGGTTCGCGCAATTTTGTTGTCGTACGTCACCCATTCCCAAAACGGGTGTCGGGGTGCATACAAAGCACGAGTTTTGCCACCGGAACCAATTCTTCGTTTTTCGCGACGAACTTGCCCAATCCACTACTTTAGGTCCAAAACTCAAGTTTGGGGTGGTTTTGCGCAATTTCATTGCTGCACGTCACCAATTCTAAAAACGGGTGTCGGGTGCATACAAGCACGAGTTTTGCCACCGGAACCATTTCTTCGTTTTTCGCAACGAACATGGCAAATCCACTACTTTAGGTCCAAAACTCATGTTTGGGGTGGTTCGCGCAATTTCGATGTCGCACGTCACCCATTTCGAAAACGGGGTCGGGTGCATACAAAGCATGAGTTTTCGCCACCGGAACCATTCTTCGTTTTCACAACGAACATGCCCAATCCATTACTTTAGGACCAAAACTCATGTTTGGGGTGGTTTCGCGCAATTTCGTTGTCGTGCGTCACCCATTCCCAAAACGGGTGTCGGCGTGCATACAAAGCACGAGTTTTTGCCACTGGAACCAATTCTTCATTTTTCGCAACGAACATGCCCAATCCACTACTTGAGGTCCAAAACTTATGTTTGGGGTGGTTTCGCGCTATATCGTTGCCGCACGTCCCCCATTCCGAAAAGGGTGTCGGGTTGCATACAATTCACGAGTTTTTGCCACCGGAACCATTTCTTCGTTTTTCACAACGAACATGCCCAATCCACTACTTTAGGTCCAAAACTCATGTTTGGGGTGGTTTCGCGCAATTTCGTTGCCGCACGTCACCCATTCCGAAAACGGTGTCGGGGTGCATACAAAGCACGAGTTTTCGCCACGGAACCATTTCTTCGTTTTTCTCAACGAACATGCCCAATCCACTACTTTAGGTCCAAAACTCATGTTTGGGGTGGTTTCGTGCAATTTCGTTGTCGCACGTCACCAACTCCGAAAACAGGTGTCGGGGTGCATACAAGCACGAGTTTTTGCCACGAAACCATTTCTTTATTTTTCGCAACGAACATACCCAATCCACTACTTTAGGTCCAAAACTCATGTTTGGGGTGGTTTCGCGCAATTTCGTTGCCGCACGTCACCCATTCCGAAACGGGGTGTCGGGGTGCATACAAAGAACGAGTTTTCGCCACCGGAACCATTTCTTCGTTTTCGCAATGAACATGCCCAATCTACTACTTTAGGTCCAAAACTCATGTTTGGGGTGATTTCGCGCAATTTCGTTGCCGCACGTCACCCATTCCGAAAACGGGTGTCGGGTGCATACAAGCATGAGTTTTCGTCACCGGAACCATTCTTCGTTTTTCGCAACGAACATGCCCAATCCACTACTTTAGGTCCAAAACTCATGTTTGGGGTGGTTTCGCGCAATTTTGTTGTCGTACGTCACCCATTCCCAAAACGGGTGTCGGGGTGCATACAAAGCACGAGTTTTTGCCACCGGAACCAATTCTTCGTTTTTCGCGACGAACTTGCCCAATCCACTACTTTAGGTCCAAAACTCATGTTTGGGGTGGTTTTGCGCAATTTCATTGCCGCACGTCACCAATTCCGAAAACGGGTATCGGGGTGCATACAAGCACGAGTTTTTGCCACTGGAACCATTTCTTCGTTTTTTGCAACGAACATGCCCAATCCACTACTTTAGGTCCAAAACTCATGTTTGGGGTGGTTTCGCGCAATTTCGTTGCGCACGTCACCCATTCCGAAAACGGGTGTCGGGGTGCATACAAAGAACGAGTTTCGCCACCGGAAACCATTTCTTCGTTTTTCGCAACGAACATGCCCAATCCACTACTTTAGGTTCAAAACTCATGTTGGGGTGGTTTCGCGCAATTTCGTTGCCGCACGTCACCCATTCCGAAAACGGGTGTCGGGTGCATACTAAGCATGAGTTTTCGCCACCGGAACCATTTGTTCGTTTTTCGCAACGAACATGCCTAATCCATTACTTTAGGTCCAAAACTCATGTTTGGGGTCGTTTCGCGCAATTTCGTTGTCGTGCGTCACCCATTCCCAAAACGGGTGTCGGCGTGCATACAAAGCACGAGTTTTGCCACTGGAACCAATTCTTCATTTTTCGCAACGAACATGCCCAATCCACTACTTTAGGTCCAAAACTCATGTTTGGGGTGGTTTCGCGCTATATCGTTGCCGCACGTCACCCATTCCGAAAACGGGTGTCTGGGTGCATACAAAGCACGAGTTTTTGCCACCGGAACCATTTCTTCGTTTTTCGCAACGAACATGCCCAATCCACTACTTTAGGTCCAAAACTCATGTTTGGGGTGGTTTCGCGCAATTTCGTTGCCGCACGTCACCCATTCCGAAAACGGGTGTCAGGGTGCATACAAAGAACGAGTTTTTGCCACCGGAACCAATTCTTCATTTTTCACAACGAACATGCCCAATCCACTATTTAGGTCCAAAACTCATGTTTGGGGTGGTTTCGCGCCATATCGTTGCCGCACGTCACCCATTCCGAAAACGGGTGTCGGGGTGCATACAAAGCACAAGTTTTTGCCACCGGAACCATTTCTTCGTTTTTCGCAACGAACATGCCAATCCACTACTTTAGGTCCAAAACTCATGTTTGGGGTGGTTTCGCGCAATTTCGTTGCCGCACGTCACCCATTCCGAAATCGGGTGTCGGGGTGCATACAAAGCACGAGTTTTCGCCGCCGGAACCATTTCTTTATTTTTTGCAACGAACATGCCCAATCCACTACTTTAGGTCCAAAACTCATGTTTGGGGTGGTTTCGCGCAATTTCGTTGCCGCACGTCACCAACTCCGAAAAAGGGTGTCGGGGTGCATACAAGCACGAGTTTTTGCCACCGAAACCATTTCTTTATTTTTCGCAACGAACATGCCCAATCCACTACTTTAGGTCCAAAACTCATGTTTGGGGTGGTTTCGCGCAATTTCGTTGCCGCACGTCACCCATTCCGAAAACGGGTGTTGGGGTGCATACAAAGCAAGAGTTTTCGCCACTGGTACCATTTCTTCATTTTTCGCAATGAACATGCCCAATCCACTACTTTAGGTCCAAAACTCATGTTTGGGGGATTTCGCGCAATTTCGTTGCCGCACGTCACCCATTCCGAAAACGGGTTTCGGGTGCATACAAAGCATGAGTTTTCGCCGCCGGAACCATTTCTTCGTTTTTTGCAACGAACATGCCCAATCCACTACTTTAGGTCCAAAACTCATGTTTGGGGTGGTTTCACACAATTTTGTTGTTGTACGTCACCCATTCCCAAAACGGGTGTCGGGGTGCGTACAAAAGCACGAGTTTTTTGCCACCGGAAACCAATTCTTCGTTTTTCGCGACGAACTTTGCCCAATCCACTACTTTAGGTCCAAAACTCATGTTTGGGGTGGTTTCGCGCAATTTCATTGCCGCACGTCACCAATTCCGAAAACGGGTGTCGGGGTGCATACAAGCATGAGTTTTGCCACCGGAACCATTTCTTCGTTTTTCGCAACGAACATGCCCAATCCACTAATTTAGGTTCAAAACTCATGTTTGGGGTGGTTTAGCGCGCAATTTGTTTGCCGCACGTCAACCCATTCCGAAAACAGGTGTCAGGGTTGCATAAAAAGAACGAGTTTTCGCCACCGGAAACCATTACTTTCGTTTGTCGCAATGAACATGCCCAATCCACTACTTTAGGTCCAAAACTCATGTTTGGGGAGGTTTCGCGCAATTTCGTTGCCGCACGTCACCCATTCCAAAAACGGGTGTCGGGTGCATACAAAGCATGAGTTTTCGCCACCGGAACAATTTCTTCGTTTTTCGCAATGAACATGCCCAATCCATTACTTTAGGTCCAAACTCATGTTTGGGGTGGTTTCGCTCAATTTCGTTGTCATGTGCCGTCACCCATTCCCAAAACGGGTGTCGGCGTGCATACAAAGCACGAGTTTTTGCCACTGGAACCAGTTCTTCATTTTTCGCAACGAACATGCCCAATCCACTACTTTAGGTCCAAAACTCATGTTTGGGGTGGTTTCGCGCTATATCGTTGTCGCACGTCCCCATTCCGAAAACGCGTGTCGGGTGGGTGCATACAAAGCATGAGTTTTTGCCACCGGAACCATTTCTTCGTTTTTCGCAACGAACATGCCCAAATCCCTACTTTAGGTCCAAAACTCATGTTTGGGGTGGTTTCGCGCAAATTTCGTTGCCGCACGTCACCCATTCCGAAAAACGGGTGTCGGGGTGCATACAAAGAACGAGTTTTTGCCACCGAAACCATTTCTTCGTTTTTCGCAATGAACATGCCCAAACCACTATTTAGGTCCAAAACTCATGTTTGGGGTGGTTTCGCGCCATATCGTTGCCGCACGTCACCCATTCCGAAAACGGGTGTCGGGGTGCATACAAAGCACAAGGTTTTGCCACCGGAACCATTTCTTCGTTTTCGCAATGAACATGCCCAATCCACTACTTTAGGTCCAAAATTCATGTTTGGGTGCTTTCGCCGCAATTTCGTTGCCGCACGTCACCCATTCCGAAAACGGTGTGTCGGGGTGCATACAAGCACGAGTTTTCGCCACCGGAACCATTTCTTCGTTTTTTCCGCAACGAACATGCCCAATCCACTACTTTAGGTCCAAAACTCATGTTTGGGGTGGTTTCGCGCAACTTCGTTTGTCGCACGTCACCCATTCCGAAAACGGGTGTCCGGGTGCATACAAAGCACGAGTTTTCGCCATCGGAACCATTTCTTCGTTTTTTCGCAACGAACATGCCAAATCCACTACTTTAGGTCCAAAACTCATGTTTGGGGTGGTTTCGCGCAATTTCGTTGCCGCACGTCACCAACTCCGAAAACAGGTGTCGGGGTGCATACAAGCACGAGTTTTTGCCACCGGAACCATTCTTCGTTTTTGCGTAACGAACATGCCCAATCCACTACTTTAGGTCCAAAACTCATGTTTGGGTTGCTTTCACGCAATTTCGTTGCCGCACGTCACCCATTCCGAAAAACGGGTGTCGGGTGCATACAAAGCATGAGTTTTCGCCACCGGAACCATTTCTTCGTTTTTCGCAACGAACATGCCCAATCCACTACTTTAGGTCCAAAACTCATGTTTGGGGTGGTTTCGCGCCATATCGTTGCCACACGTCAACCATTCCGAAAACGGGTGTCGGGATGCATACAAAGCACAAGTTTTTGCCACCGGAACCATTTCTTCGTTTTCGCAACGAACATGCCCAATCCACTACTTTAGGTCCAAAACTCATGTTTGGGGTGGTTTCGCGCAATTTCGTTGCCGCATGTCACCAACTCCGAAAACGGGTGTCGGGGTGCATACAAGCACGAGTTTTTGCCACCGAAACCATTTCTTTATTTTTCGCAACGAACATGCCCAATCCACTACTTTAGGTCCAAAACTCATGTTTTGGGTGGTTTCGTGCAATTTCGTTGCCACACGTCACCAACTCCGAAAACGGGTGTCGGGGTGCATACAAGCACGAGTTTTTGCCACCGAAACCATTTCTTTATTTTTCGCAACGAACATGCCCAATCCACTACTTTAGGCCCAAAACTCATGTTTGGGGTGGTTTCGCGCAATTTCGTTGCCGCACGTCACCCATTCCGAAAACGGGTGTCGGGGTGCATACAAAGCACGAGTTTTCGCCACCGGAACCATTTCTTCATTTTTCGCAATGAACATGCCCAATCCACTACTTTAGGTCCAAAACTCATGTTGGGGTGATTTCGCGCAATTTCGTTGCCGCACGGCACCCATTCCGAAACGGGTGTCGGGTGCATACAAGCATGAGTTTTCGCCACCGGAACCATTTCTTCGTTTTTCGCAACGAAACATGCCCAATCCACTACTTTAGGTCCAAAACTCATGTTTGGGGTGGTTTCGCGCAATTTTGTTGTCATACGCCACCCATTCCCAAAACGGGTGTCGGGGTGCATACAAAGCACGAGTTTTTGCCACTGGAACCAATTCTTCGTTTTTCGCGACGAACTTGCCCAATCCACTACTTTAGGTCCAAAACTCATGTTGGGGTGGTTTCGCGCAATTTCATTGCCGCACGTCACCAATTCCGAAAACGGGTGTCGGGGTGCATACAAGCACGAGTTTTGGCCACCGGAACCATTTCTTTGTTTTTCGCAAACGAACATGCCCAATCCACTACTTTAGGTCCAAAGCTCATGTTTGGGGTGGTTTCGCGCAATTTCGTTGCCCGCACGTCACCCATTCCGAAAACGGGTGTCGGGGTGCATACAAAGAACGAGTTTTCGCCACCGGAAACCATTTCTTCGTTTTTCGCAACAAACATGCCCATTCCACTACTTTTGGTCCAAAGCTCATGTTTGGGGTGGTTTCGCGCAATTTTGTTGCCGCACGTCACCCATTCCGAAAACGGGTGTCGGGTGCATACAAAGCATGAGTTTTTCGCCACCGGAACCATTTCTTCGTTTTTCGCAACGAACATGCCCAATCCATTACTTTAGGTCCAAAACTCATGATTGGGGTGGTTTCGCGCAATTTTCGTTGTTGTGCGTCACCCATTCCCAAAACGGGTGTCGGCGTGCATACAAAGCACGAGTTTTTGCCACTAGAACCAATTCTTCATTTTTCGCAACGAACATGCCCAATCCACTACTTTAGGTCCAAAACTCATGTTTTGGGGTGGTTTCGCGCTATATTGTTGCCGCACGTCACGCATTCCGAAACGGGTGTCGGGGTGCATACAAAGCACGAGTTTTTGCCACCGGGACCATTTCTTCGTTTTTCGCAACGAACATGCCCAATCCACTACTTTAGGTCCAAAACTCATGTTTGGGGTGGTTCCGCGCAATTTCGTTGCCGCACGTCACCCATTCCGAAAACGGGTGTCGGGGTGCATACAAAGAACGAGTTTTTGCCACCGGAACCAATTCTTCGTTTTTCGCAACGAACATGCCCAATCCACTATTTAGGTCCAAAACTCATGTTTGGGGTGGTTTCGCGCCTTATCGTTGCCGCACGTCACCCATTCCAAAAAACGGGTGTCGGGGTGCATACAAAGCACAAGTTTTTGCCACCGGAACCATTTCTTCGTTTTTCGCAACGAACATGCCCAATCCACTACTTTAGGTCCAAAACTCATGTTTGGGGTGGTTTCGCTCAATTTCGTTGTCGCACGTCACCCATTCCGAAAACGGGTGTCGGGTGCATACAAAGCACGAGTTTTCGCCACCGGAACCATTTCTTCACCACCGCTGTCCACATCATAACTGTCGCTGTCACCAGTATCTTCAGGCAAACCTTCCAGAATCTCCTTGGTGATTTTTTCCGTATTGGTCTTCGACATCGCTATAAGAAACCCCAAGTTCTTCTCTTCGTCGAGACTCAGCTTCATCTCAGCAGCAGCCTTCTTATCTTCAGACATCTTCGGAAACACTAAAAAACTGTTTTCAAGGCCGAAGCTTCGAAACTAAAATCTCAGCAAATCTTAGTGCGCAAGAGCTAAAAAACTGAGTGAGCGGGAGCAGATGGCAAGAGAGCGTACCAAATGAGTTTGCGGTATGATCTTATTTATACGCTCAGCGCGTTGAAAATTGAAAGACCCCGCTTGTCAGTGAATGTTGCTATTCTAGCAAAGGGAAGGTGTTTTTTCGGACCTTCGGCTTAAGGCCTTCGTCCATATCGCAATCTGAATTTATCGCTAACAAATTAATATTGCGAGGGGCTACTGTTGGGGGCCTTTGTCCTCCGAAGGTCCTCAAAAACAAGATTTGACAAAGTTTTCCAAGTGAATTATATGAACAGGTATCTTCGGACTCAGATTATGAGCATGGAGTACGGTCAGGACGAAGCCTAAGCCAGACGAAGGGTGATTGAGATGATGGACGGACTGATTACCAAGCTGTACGAAGGATGGCGCACAGCCGAAGCTATGCGCAGGAAAGCTTCGTTGCGATAGCAGAAAGGGGAACCGACCTAAGATGAAAAGACTACTTAGGCCTTAATGATTCCCATAAGTCATTAGCAAGTGTAATGGGCATGGGTGTAATTTTACATGGGCTGCGTCCCACGCCTATAAATAGATGAACAGCACCCCCGTACTGTTCACGCTGACTTGACATTTGCTTTTGCGTCATCCTTGTACTTTTACCTTCCTGCAATCCGAAGGTACACTTGTAAACTGAAATCATTTCTATTTTTCTATGATAACAAAATAGAAATGATGTTGTGATAATATTTAAATGTTTATATTATTTCTTATGTTACATACAAGTTCTTCATCATTACTTATTGTGCTTATAAAGGTATGTTGTTCATGATCTTCGTCTGAAATACATTATATTCCGAAGGGAATAATGTCTTAGAGGACGAAGGACTTTATCATTTAACACTTTTTATGTTGCCTTGTTCTTAATCCGAAGCATTTCAGAACAAGTCTCCAACATTGGCGCCCACCTCCGGTGAACCTACTTCCACTCTTCGAGTTTTTGAACACCTTCGGCGATCATAAACCTTCGCTATGGCGCCGAAGAAAGCTTCAGCAACTGGGGCTGCACCTCTGCAACCACTGGACCCAATCAGGAGACTGTCTCTCTTCGGGAGGCCCGAAGCCAGAAGAGGAAGGCCGTCAGCCCGACACCACAAGAGGATGAGCTAGACCAGGAGATCAGAAACATGGAAATGCTTCATCAACAGGTGCAAAGGAAGAAGGAAAAGATGGCCAGGCTAGCTGAATTGCAAAGGCAGATAGACGAAGCCTCTGAGGAGGTTCGTCATCTTACTCAGGATGAGCAACACCGAAGGCCTCAGCACCAAGAACCTCCATCAGGAGGGTTTCCTCAATGAAGATGACTGGTATGACAATTTCCATCATGGGAATTTTGTTTTGATGATGCTTCTCCTCTGTCCGCTGAGCTGCAGGCTACACCATGGCCTCCGTCCTACAAGCCGCCTCAGCTTCCCATATTTGATGGCCACTCAAACCCGAAGCAGTTTTTGATGAGCTACGAAGCAACAGTATCTTCGTATGGTGGCAATGCTGCGGTCATGGCCAAATCTTTTGTTATGGCTGTCAGGAGTGTTGCTCAAACCTGGTACTCCTCCCTTCGGCCAGGAACGATCACTTCGTGGCAAAAGATGAAGGACTTGTTGTTAACTAGTTTCCAAGGGTTCCAGACGAAGCCGGTCACGGCTCAAGCTCTATTCCAGTGCACCCAGGATCACGAAGAGTACCTTCAGGCGTACGTCCGGAGGTTCTTGCGTTTGAGGGCACAGGCACCAACAGTGCCCAATGAAGTTGTCATTGAGGCCATGATCAAGGGGCTTTGGCCAGGACCGTCAGCTCAGTACTTCGCTAGGAAGCCTCCTCAAACTTTGGAGAAGCTGCTCCAGAAGATGGACGAGTACATTCGGGCCGATAATGATTTTCGCCAAAGAAGGGAGGAGGCTTTCAGATTTTCTGAAATGACCAGGGGCTTCGGAGGGAGGTTCCATCCGAGGCATGTTAGATCAATTCATAGCTCTACCCAAAATGATGATACAGGGAGCCAACAGCAAAGGCCACAGTGTTCTTCGCAGACTTTGGGGCAACAGCAAGGCTCCTTCCGACCACCAGCTCCGAGAGGCAGAGGTGCCAGGGGCTTCGGCGGAAGATTTGGCAATCAGCTAAGAAGAATTTTTTGCTTGTTCTGTGGTGAGAACAAAGGCCATACCACCAGGATGTGCCATGTTACCATCCAGAAGCAAAAGGAAATAGCCGAAAGCTGCAGCACAACAGGCTCAGCCGAAGCAGGTCATGCACACTGCTTCGTATCATTCGCCTTACATCCTAGAGTATGTAGGCAATCACCCTGCAGTTTCTGTTGCTTCGGCGAGTCAACCTCAAGCTTCCTGGCAACAACTTCCGCCTCCACCACCGCTGCAACAAGGCCAGCAGCCAGAAGGGAGCCAATATGCTCCACACCAAAGGGACTTCAGAGAACAGTCCGAAGCTCGCACAGTCAACAGCACTGTGCCAGAGTCAAAGCACATCTATTGACAAATATCCTATCTTAATAGTAATCTTTTTCATTCAGTTTTATTTTCCGTATAATAAGGACATTGTTTAGGTTTCATGTAAACAATCTCGTTGATTCCCACAAGGAAAATATATTTTCTTCACAGGCTTAAGTTGTTGAAGTTTAGAGATTTGCGATAACAAAGAGGACCTTCGAATTATCGAAAAATTTTTCGAAGCAACAAAAAGTCGTTCTAAGGAATGCAGAGTAAGTTTGCCGAAGTCACCAAAAGCCGTTCCGAAGGGAGCGCAGTGTAAGTTTTCTGCTCCAAAGTCGTTCCAAAGGGAATGCAGAGCATACAGCGAAAAGTCAACGCTGATTCCGCCAAAAGTAAAAGGCGAAGAAGCTCCAAAGTCGTTCCTATGGGAATGCAGAGCTTACAGCGAAAAGTCACACTGATTCCGCTGAAGTAAAAGGCGAAGAAGCTCCTAAGGGAGGCTTACAGCGAAAAGTCAGCGCTGATACAAAAAGATTGTGTGTTTTACGAGGATGTGTGTGTATCTTCGGAACAAATGTCATCTACAAAACATAACATCATCACATCATTTTGCAATGCATAAGCATCATACATCATGTTGCATATGGCAAAATAGGGTGACACCGTATCGACCTTCGGAACAATGCTTTGAGAAAGTGAAAATCGTGCTAAGTCACAAGGGGATACAATATTGATCTTCGGAATATAGCTTCGGAGAATGTTTTCACGAAGCTTGGATATTCTTCATCAGAGCACTATGGACATTGTTGTGAT
Organism: Zea luxurians; assembly: GCA_029449295.1. Taxonomy (NCBI): domain Eukaryota; kingdom Viridiplantae; phylum Streptophyta; class Magnoliopsida; order Poales; family Poaceae; genus Zea; species Zea luxurians. The sequence goes on along the minus strand of JAOPSE010000029.1, from coordinate 31,231,263 downwards.
GCATAACAGTATTTCTATCTTCACGAAGCATGAAAAGAAGGGAAGGTGTTTTTTTTCGCCGAAGGCTCAAAACGGTACGTATGTAAAGTTTCATGCATCGTAAAGGATCGAATCATTCAAGGCAAATATATTATATTCAGGTTACAAGATACCACACATATTATATTTCAAATATTTTTACAATAACACCTAGTCTTCCCTAAGTACTACTTCAGCAGCTTCGTTCAAAAGTTGATGGACAACTTGATCCATGATAGCTTCAGCCATCTTTTTAATTTCGTCGTCATCTTTCGGGGGAGGGCCCAGAGACGCTCTAGTAGGATCTGAGGGAGGACAGAATACAGCTACATTTCTATTACAATTTGCGAGCGAAGTTTAAAATTAAAAATTACAACATAATAAAAACCACTAGTTAATACCTATTTGCCCTTCGGGCTCTGAGCTTTTGTCAGCGGCCTTAGCTACTTCTCTAGCGTCGTGAATGCCCTTCTCGCTTCTCTGAATAATCTCTCGGGCCATTTCTCGGCCACCATTATCCCAGACATCGGTGAAAAATTTTCCACCAACCATGCTAGCTTCGGCCGAAGGATCTCTTGCATCTTCGAAGGACAAAGCAGCCTCGGATTGCGCCAGAATCTTTACATGCTCGCAGCCCTTCTTCTCCAAAATGGTGGCAATTCCCCTGGCACCCGAAAAAGCACATATATCTCCACGGCTATTTAAAATTTCTTCGAAGGCCTCAGCTTCGTGGCTAATCCATTCAATGGGGCCTTCGGGGTTGCCTCTCGTAAAGTTTTCTTCACTTGAAAATGCGCCAACGCTGGCGAAGCTAGTTTTCATTTTCTTAACACATTCTATAGATTTGTCATAGCATTTTTTCTTGGACGAACGAAGCTCTTCGACAGTTCCTTCTAAATGATTTGCCCATTGGTCGCTAAGTTCTCGCTTCGTTTCTTCAAGTATGCGTTCTTCTTTAGCTCGGGCCAATTGCTTCCGAAGATCGTCAATCTCGTGCTTTTGAGCTGCAACTTGTGCTTTGGACGCAGCTTCGTTCTCCTTTATTTTATCCACCAATGTAACTAGAATTTTGTCCTTTTCCAGAGCTTCGTTCCTTAGTTTGATAACCTCCGTTCGAAGGTTGTTGAAAGCAATTTCATAGCTCTCGTCTTCGGCATTCTTTTGCGCTCTCAGCGCGTTGCTTAGTATTAAACCCTATATGTAAAAAGTTGGTATAAGAATAAAGCAATAGGTTTCAAATCATAAAGTTTCCAAACGCGCAGATCTCGTACCTTCAGGCCATTATATGCAAGGCTGTCCGCAAGATCGTCCTTTGTCATCGCGCAGAGGCCAGCCTCCAGCTTCGGAAACCCCATGCTTCGGGCCATTTCTCGGCAGACAAGTAATTCTTTGTTATCCGGGAGGCAGTATAGAAAATCTTCTTCATTTGTACCATTGAACACTAGTGCCCCCTTCGGATATTTCAATTCTTTGGCATAACGATTAGCTTCAAAAATTTCTTCTTCTGATAACTTTTTCCCCGAAGCATGTCGAACAATATAATCAAGGACTTTGGGGGATGCTTCGGGGGCAACAGCACTGATTTCTTCAACAAGAACTGGCTCTGTCATTTTTTCTTCTTCGGTTTCCAAGGATTTTGCCTTCGTGGGCTCCGAAGGCCCAGCTTCAGCTTCAGTTTCTTGCTCTGGAGCTTTAGTATAAAATATCTCAGTTTTCGCTTCGGAGGCTTCAACAGTCTTCCTCGGAGTTGTGCTTGAGGACTTAATTGTTTCCAGAACATCTAGCACATTAGCCATTCTCTTTCTTTTCGGAGTCACTGCTGACACCTTTTGATTTTTTACTGCCTCAACATTTGATGCAGGACTCAAAACTCCTGACGTTTTTTCCTCAATTGGTTTTTTCGCTTCTTCCATTTTTTCTGTGGATGGCGCTTCGGCCATCTCTTTGGTTTCTGGTAACAAAATCTTTGGTTCTTCCAATTCCATCTTTGTTGGCACTTCGGCCATTCCTGCGACTTCTGGCAGCAAGGTCGGCTTGGTTGGCTTTTCAGCTTCGGTGGCTGAAGAGGTTTCTCCGGTGAACTCAGGCACCGAAGCTGGTTCAATATAGCATGGCCGATGTGTGAGGACCTTTATCCTCTTTCTTTTCGGTTCTGGTTTGCTAGGAGCAGTTGTAGCTTCTTCTTTCGCCGAGGTTATGTTTTTTCTTTTCTGCCCTCGGAGGGGATACCGATAGTCAGGGTAGACGAACCCGATTGCATCAAACACCCAGTTCAGCCTTTTCTTTTTTCGGCCTCCGAAGGCTGCTGACAGTGCAGTATCTTCGGCCTTCGAATAAGCCCCAAGCAGTTCATCACTTAAATTTTCAATACTCTTTAACCAGTCATCGTCTGGCTCAACGAATTTATCTCCAAACTTGAAAGTATACTTCAGCCTGATAAGTCCACCTTCATCGGCCTCCTTCATGGTTTCCTGCGACATTTCCCATTTCTCCGCGAGCGGCCATACTCTGAAGGCAATATGTTCTTGTACCAAATCTCTCGTTCCAACAAAAGAACAAATAACTCCGAAGGCTCTCTGGCATTGTTTGGCAGCTTCATTCATCTCAATCTTCGGCTTTCGCAGGCTGAAACTTTGCCAAATAGGGCGCATAATTATACCCTTAACATCTTCTCGTGCTTTCAGGTCATTTTTCACATAGAACCATTCTGTCATCCAATCGCCGGGCCATCTCTTCCGAAATCTTGGCACGGGACAGCTTGACCCAGACCGAGAAACAAAACTGTAGCAGCCAAAATTATTGTGATACTGTTCCTTACCCCAGGGTTTTGTCTCGTATGATAACTCGTGTATGTTGCAGAAGCTTTTCGCATCAGGTTCCAGACCTTGGCTTCTTACGGCCCACACGAAGATATTCAGCCTTATAATTGCTTCGGGGGTAAGTTGATGAAGATAGATTTCAAACATTTTCAGCACTTCTACGACAAAGCTGCTCAGGGGAAATCGTAGTCCAGCTTTCAAAAAGCTTCGAAACACTACGACTTCATTTTCCTCAGGAGTTGGGCAAGTTTTCTCTCCTTCGTCGACCCTCACAATGGATAAATCTCGGAAGTATCTTCCCCTCATGTTGACAAGATGATTTTCTTTGATACCTGACTTGCCAAAAACTGAATGGCTTGGTCGCCAGGGGCGATCTTCGGAGTCTTCACCACCGCTGTCCACATCATAACTGTCGCTGTCACCAGTATCTTCAGACAAACCTTCCAGAATCTCCTTGGTGATTTTTTCCGTATTGGTCTTCGACATCGCTATAAGAAACCCCAAGTTCTTCTCTTCGTCGAGACTCAGCTTCATCTCAGCAGCAGCCTTCTTATCTTCAGACATCTTCGGAAACACTAAAAAACTGTTTTCAAGGCCGAAGCTTCGAAACTAAAAGCTCAGCAAATCTTAGTGCGCAAGAGCTAAAAAACCGAGTGAGCGGGAGCAGATGGCAAGAGAGCGTACCAAATGAGTTTGCGGTATGATCTTATTTATACGCTCAGCGCGTTGAAAATTGAAAGACCCCGCTTGTCAGTGAATGTTGCTATTCTAGCAAAGGGAAGGTGTTTTTTCGGACCTTCGGCTTAAGGCCTTCGTCCATATCGCAATCTGAATTTATCGCTAACAAATTAATATTGCGAGGGGCTACTGTTGGGGGCCTTCGTCCTCCGAAGGTCCTCAAAAACAAGATTTGACAAAGTTTTCCAAGTGAATTATATGAACAGGTATCTTCGGACTCAGATTATGAGCATGGAGTACGGTCAGGACGAAGCCTAAGCCAAACGAAGGGTGATTGAGATGATGGACGGACTGATTACCAAGCTGTACGAAGGATGGCGCACAGCCGAAGCTATGCGCAGGAAAGCTTCGTTGCGATAGCAGAAAGAGGAACCGACCTAAGATGAAAAGACTACTTAGGCCTTAATGATTCCCATAAGTCATTAGCAAGTGTAATGGGCATGGGTGTAATTTTACATGGGCTGCGTCCCACGCCTATAAATAGATGAACAGTACCCCCGTACTGTTCACGCTGACTTGACATTTGCTTTTGCGTCATCCTTGTACTTTTACCTTCCTGCAATCCGAAGGTACACTTGTAAACTGAAATCATTTCTATTTTTCTATGATAACAAAATAGAAATGATGTTGTGATAATATTTAAATGTTTATATTATTTCTTATGTTACATACAAGTTCTTCATCATTACTTATTGTGCTTATAAAGGTATGTTGTTCATGATCTTCGTCTGAAATACATTATATCCAGAAGGGAAATAATGTCTTAGAGGACGAAGGACTTTATCATTTAACACTTTTTATGTTGCCTTGTTCTTAATCCGAAGCATTTGAGAACAAGTCTCCAACAGAACCATTTCTTCGTTTTTCACAACGAACATGCCCAATCCACTACTTTAGGTCCAAAACTCATGTTTGGGGTGGTTTCGCGCAATTTCGTTGCCGCACGTCACCCATTCCAAAAATGGGTGTCGGGGTGCATACAAAGAACGAGTTTTTGCCACCGGAACCAATTCTTCGTTTTTCGCAACGAACATGCCCAATCCACTAATTAGGTCCAAAACTCATGTTTGGGGTGGTTTCGCGCAATTTCGTTGCCGCACGTCACCCATTCCGAAAACGGGTGTCGGGGTGCATACAAAGCACGAGTTTTCGCCACCTGAACCATTTCTTCGTTTTTCTCAACGAACATGCCTAATCCACTACTTTAGGTCCAAAACTCATGTTCGGGGTGGTTTCGCACAATTTCGTTGCCGCACGTCACCAACTCCGAATACGGGTGTCGAGGTGCATACAAGCACGAGTTTTTGCCACCGGAACCATTTCTTCATTTTTCGCAACGAACATGCCCAATCCACTACTTTAGGTCCAAAACTCATGTTTGGGTGCTTTCGCGCAATTTCGTTGCCGCACGTCACCCATTCTGAAAACGGGTGTCGGGGTGCATACAAAGCACGAGTTTTCGCCACCGGAACCATTTCTTCGTTTTTCGCAGCGAACATGCCCAATCCACTACTTTAGGTCCAAAACTCATGTTTGGGGTGGTTTCGTGCAATTTCGTTGTCGCACGTCACCCATTCCGAAAACGGGTGTCGGGTGCATACAAAGCACGAGTTTTCGCCACCGGAACCATTTCTTCGTTTTTTGCAACGAACATGCCCAATCCACTACTTTAGGTCCAAATCTCATGTTTGGGGTGGTTTCGCGCAATTTCGTTGCCGCACGTCACCAACTCCGAAAACGGGTGTCGGGGTGCATACAAGCACGAGTTTTTGCCACCGGAACCATTCTTCGTTTTTCGCAATGAACATGCCCAATCCACTACTTTAGGTCCAAAAACTCATGTTTGGGTGCTTTCACGCAATTTCGTTGCCGCACGTCACCCATTCCGAAAACGGGTGTCGGGGTGCATACAAAGCACGAGTTTTCGCCACCGGAACCATTTCTTCGTTTTTCGCAACGAACATGCCCAATCCACTACTATAGGTCCAAAACTCATGTTTGGGGTGGTTTCGCGCAATTTCGTTGCCGCACGTCACCCATTCAGAAAACGGGTGTCGGGTGCATACAAAGCATGAGTTTTCGCCACCGGAACCATTTCTTCGTTTTTCGCAACGAACATGCCCAATCCACTACTTTAGGTCCAAAACTCATGTTTGGGGTGGTTTCGCGCAATTTCATTGTCGTACGTCACCCATTCCCAAAACGGGTGTCGGGGTGCATACAAAGCACGAGTTTTTGCCACCAGAACCAATTCTTCGTTTTTCGCAACGAACTTGCCCAATCCACTACTTTAGGTCCAAAACTCATGTTTGGGGTGGTTTCGCGCAATTTCGTTGTCGCACGTCACCAATTCCGAAAACGGGTGTCGGGGTGCATACAAGCACGAGTTTTTGCCACCGGAACCATTTCTTCGTTTTTCGCAACGAACATGCCCAAACTTTAGGTCCAAAACTCATGTTTGGGGTGGTTTCACGCAATTTCGTTGCTGCACGTCACCCATTCCGAAAACGGGTGTCGGGGTGCATACAAAGAACGAGTTTTCGCCACCGGAACCATTTCTTCGTTTTTCGCAACGAACATGCCCAATCCACAACTTTAGGTCCAAAACTCATGTTTGGGGTGGTTTCGCGCAATTTCGTTGTCGCGCGTCACCCATTCCGAAAATGGGTGTCGGGTGCATACAAAGCATGAGTTTTCGCCACCGGAACCATTTCTTCGTTTTTCGCAACGAACATGCCCAATCCATTACTTTAGGTCCAAAACTCATGTTTGGGGTGGTTTCGCGCAATTTCGTTGTCGTACGTCACCCATTCCCAAAATGGGTGTCGGCATGCATACAGAGCACAAGTTTTTGCCACTGGAACCGATTCTTCATTTTTCGCAACGAACATGCCCAATCCACTACTATAGGTCCAAAACTCATGTTTGGTGTGGTTTCGCGCCATATCGTTGCCGCACGTCACCCATTCCGAAAACGGGTGTCGGGGTGCATACAAAGCACAAGTTTTTGCCACAGGAACCATTTCTTCGTTTTTCGCAACGAACATGCCCAATCCACTACTTTAGGTCCAAAACTCCTATTTGGGATGGTTTCGCGCAATTTCGTTGCCGCATGTCACCCATTCTGAAAACGGGTGTCGGGGTGCCTACAAAGCACGAGTTTTCGCCACCAGAACCATTTCTTTGTTTTTCTCAACGAACAAGCCCAATCCACTACTTTAGGTCCAAAACTCATGTTTGGGGTGGTTTCGCGCAATTTCGTTGCCGCACGTCACCAACTCCGAAAACGCGTGTCAGGGTGCATTCAAGCACGAGTTTTTGCCACTGGAACCATTTCTTCATTTTTCGCAACGAACATGGCCAATCCACTACTTTAGGTCCAAAACTCATGTTTGGGTGCTTTCGCGCAATTTCGTTGCCGCACGTCACCCATTCCGAAAACGGGTGTCGGGGTGCATACAAAGCACGAGTTTTCGCCACCGGAACCATTTCTTCGTTTTTCGCAACGAACATGCCCAATCCACTACTTTAGGTCCAAAACTCATGTTTGGGGTGGTTTCGCGCTATTTCGATGCCGCACGTCACCCATTCCGGAAACGGGTGTCGGGTGCATACAAAGCATGAGTTTTTGCCACCGGAACCATTTCTTCGTTTTTCGCAACGAACATGCCCAATCCACTACTTTAGGTCCAAAACTCATGTTTGGGGTGGTTTCGCGCAATTTCATTGTCGTACGTCACCCATTCCCAAAACGGGTGTCGGGGTGCATACAAAGCACGAGTTTTTGCCACCGGAACCAATTCTTCGTTTTTCGCAACGAACTTGCCCAATCCACTACTTTAGGTCCAAAACTCATGTTTGGGGTGGTTTCGCGCAATTTCGTTGCCGCACGTCACCAATTCCGAAAACGGGTGTCGGGGGGTGCATACAAGCACGAGTTTTTGCCACCGGAACCATTTCTTTGTTTTTCGCAACGAACATGCCCAATCCACTACTTTAGGTCCAAAACTCATGTTTGGGGTGGTTTCGTGCAATTTCGTTGCCGCATGTCACCCATTCCGAAAACGGGTGTCGGGGTGCATACAAAGCACGAGTTTTTGCCACAGGAACCATTTCTTCGTTTTTCGCAACGAACATGCCCAATCCACTACTTTAGGTCCAAAACTCATGTTTGGGGTGGTTTCGCGCAATTTCGTTGCCGCACGTCACCCATTCCGAAAACGGTGTCGGGGTGCATACAAAGCACGAGTTTTCGCAACCAGAACCATTTCTTCGTTTTTCTCAACGAACATGCCCAATCCACTACTTTAGGTCCAAAACTCATGTTTGGGGTGGTTTCGCACAATTTCGTTGCCGCACGTCACCAACTCCGAAAACGGGTGTCGAGGTGCATACAAGCACGAGTTTTTGCCACCGGAACCATTTCTTCATTTTTTGCAAGGAACATGCCCAATCCACTACTTTAGGTCCAAAACTCATGTTTGGGTGCTTTCGCGCAATTTCGTTGCCACACGTCACCCATTCTGAAAACGGGTGTCGGGGTGCATACAAAGCACGAGTTTTCGCCACCGCAACCATTTCTTCGTTTTTCGCAGCGAACATGCCCAATCCACTACTTTAGGTCCAAAACTCATGTTTGGGGTGGTTTCGTGCAATTTCGTTGTCGCACGTCACCCATTCCGAAAACGGGTGTCGGGTGCATACAAAGCACGAGTTTTCGCCACCGGAACCATTTCTTCGTTTTTCGCAACGAACATGCCCAATCCACTACTTTAGGTCCAAATCTCATGTTTGGGGTGGTTTCGCGCAATTTCGTTGCCGCACGTCACCAACTCCGAAAACGGGTGTCGGGGTGCATACAAGCACGAGTTTTTGCCACCTGAACCATTCTTCGTTTTTCGCAATGAACATGCCCAATCCACTACTTTAGGTCCAAAACTCATGTTTGGGTGCTTTCACGCAATTTTGTTGCCGCACGTCACCCATTCCGAAAACGGGTGTCGGGGTGCATACAAAGCACGAGTTTTCGCCACCGGAACCATTTCTTCGTTTTTCGCAACGAACATGCCCAATCCACTACTTTAGGTCCAAAACTCATGTTTGGGGTGCTTTCGCACAATTTCGTTGCCGAACGTCACCCATTCAGAAAACGGGTGTCGGGTGCATACAAAGCATGAGTTTTTGCCACCGGAACCATTTCTTCGTTTTTCGCAACGAACATGCCCAATCCACTACTTTAGGTCCAAAACTCATGTTTGGGGTGGTTTCGCGCAATTTCATTGTCGTACGTCACCCATTCCCAAAACGGGTGTCGGGGTGCATACAAAGCACGAGTTTTTGCCACCAGAACCAATTCTTCGTTTTTCGCAACGAACTTGCCCAATCCACTACTTTAGGTCCAAAACTCATGTTTGGGGTGGTTTCGCGCAATTTCGTTGCCGCACGTCACCAATTCCGAAAACGGGTGTCGGGGTGCATACAAGCACGAGTTTTTGCCACCGGAACCATTTCTTCGTTTTTCGCAACGAACATGCCCAAACTTTAGGTCCAAAACTCATGTTTGGGGTGGTTTCACGCAATTTCGTTGCCGCACGTCACCCATTCCGAAAACGGGTGTTGGGGTGCATACAAAGAACGAGTTTTCGCCACTGGAACCATTTCTTCGTTTTTCGCAACGAACATGCCCAATCCACTACTTTAGGTCCAAACCTCATGTTTGGGGTGGTTTCGCGCAATTTCGTTGCCGCACGTCACCCATTCCGAAAACGGGTGTCGGGTGCATACAAAGCATGAGTTTTTGCCACCGGAACCATTTCTTCGTTTTTCGCAACGAACATGCCCAATCCACTACTTTAGGTCCAAAACTCATGTTTGGGGTGGTTTCGCGCAATTTCGTTGTCGTACGTCACCCATTCCCAAAACGGGTGTCGGGGTGCATACAAAGCACGAGTTTTTGCCACCGGAACCCATTCTTCGTTTTTCGCAACGAACTTGCCCAATCCACTACTTTAGGTCCAAAACTCATGTTTGGGGTGGTTTCGCGCAATTTCGTTGCCGCACGTCACCAATTCCAAAAACGGGTGTCGGGGGGTGCATACAAGCACGAGTTTTTGCCACCGGAACCATTTCTTCGTTTTTCGCAACGAACATGCCCAATCCACTACTTTAGGTCCAAAACTCATGTTTGGGGTGGTTTCGCGCAATTTCGTTGCCGCATGTCACCCATTCCGAAAACGGGTGTCGGGGTGCATACAAAGCACGAGTTTTTGCCACCGGAACCATTTCTTCGTTTTTCGCAACGAACATGCCCAATCCACTACTTTAGGTCCAAAACTCATGTTTGGGGTGGTTTCGCGCAATTTCGTTGCCGCACGTCACCCATTCCGAAAACGGTGTCGGGGTGCATACAAAGCACGAGTTTTCGCAACCGGAACCATTTCTTCGTTTTTCTCAACGAACATGCCCAATCCACTACTTTAGGTCCAAAACTCATGTTTGGGGTGGTTTCGCGCAATTTCGTTGCCTCACGTCACCAACTCCGAAAACGGGTGTCGGGGTGCATACAAGCACGAGTTTTTGCCACCGGAACCATTTCTTCATTTTTCGCAACGAACATGCCCAATCCACTACTTTAGGTCCAAAACTCATGTTTGGGTGCTTTCGCGCAATTTCGTTGCCGCACGTCACCCATTCCGAAAACGGGTGTCGGGGTGCATACAAAGCACGAGTTTTCGCCACCGGAACCATTTCTTCGTTTTTCGCAACGAACATGCCCAATCCACTACTTTAGGTCCAAAACTCATGTTTGGGGTGGTTTCGCGCAATTTCGTTGTCGCACGTCACCCATTCCGAAAACGGGTGTCGGGGTGCATACAAAGCACGAGTTTTTGCCACAGGAACCATTTCTTCGTTTTTCGCAACGAACATGCCCAATCCACTACTTTAGGTCCAAAACTCATGTTTGGGGTGGTTTCGCGCAATTTCGTTGCCGCACGTCACCCATTCCGAAAACGGTGTCGGGGTGCATACAAAGCACGAGTTTTCGCAACCGGAACCATTTCTTCGTTTTTCTCAACGAACATGCCCAATCCACTACTTTAGGTCCAAAACTCATGTTTGGGGTGGTTTCGCACAATTTCGTTGCCGCACGTCACCAACTCCGAAAACGGGTGTCGAGGTGCATACAAGCACGAGTTTTTGCCATCGGAACCATTTCTTCATTTTTCGCAAGGAACATGCCCAATCCACTACTTTAGGTCCAAAACTCATGTTTGGGTGCTTTCGCGCAATTTCTTTGCCGCACGTCACCCATTCTGAAAACGGGTGTCGGGGTGCATACAAAGCACGAGTTTTCGCCACCGGAACCATTTCTTCGTTTTTCGCAGCGAACATGCCCAATCCACTACTTTAGGTCCAAAACTCATGTTTGGGGTGGTTTCGTGCAATTTCGTTGTCGCACGTCACCCATTCCGAAAACGGGTGTCGGGTGCATACAAAGCACGAGTTTTCGCCACCGGAACCATTTCTTCGTTTTTCGCAACGAACATGCCCAATCCACTACTTTAGGTTCAAATCTCATGTTTGGGGTGGTTTCGTGCAATTTCGTTGCCGCACGTCACCAACTCCGAAAACGGGTGTCGGGGTGCATACAAGCACGAGTTTTTGCCACCTGAACCATTCTTCGTTTTTCGCAATGAACATGCCCAATCCACTACTTTAGGTCCAAAACTCATGTTTGGGTGCTTTCACGCAATTTTGTTGCCGCACGTCACCCATTCCGAAAACGGGTGTCGGGGTGCATACAAAGCACGAGTTTTCGCCACCGGAACCATTTCTTCGTTTTTCGCAACGAACATGCCCAATCCAGTACTTTAGGTCCAAAACTCATGTTTGGGGTGGTTTCGCGCAATTTCGTTGCCGAACGTCACCCATTCAGAAAACGGGTGTCGGGTGCATACAAAGCATGAGTTTTCGCCACCGGAACCATTTCTTCGTTTTTCGCAACGAACATGCCCAATCCACTACTTTAGGTCCAAAACTCATGTTTGGGGTGGTTTCGCGCAATTTCATTGTCGTACGTCACCCATTCCCAAAACGGGTGTCGGGGTGCATACAAAGCACGAGTTTTTGCCACCAGAACCAATTCTTCGTTTTTCGCAACGAACTTGCCCAATCCACTACTTTAGGTCCAAAACTCATGTTTGGGGTGGTTTCGCGCAATTTCGTTGCCGCACGTCACCAATTCCGAAAACGGGTGTCGGGGTGCATACAAGCACGAGTTTTTGCCACCGGAACCATTTCTTCGTTTTTCGCAACGAACATGCCCAAACTTTAGGTCCAAAACTCATGTTTGGGGTGGTTTCACGCAATTTCGTTGCCGCACGTCACCCATTACGAAAACGGGTGTCGGGGTGCATACAAAGAACGAGTTTTCGCCACCGGAACCATTTCTTCGTTTTTCGCAACGAACATGCCCAATCCACTACTTTAGGTCCAAACCTCATGTTTGGGGTGGTTTCGCGCAATTTCGTTGCCGCACGTCACCCATTCCGAAAACGGGTGTCGGGTGCATACAAAGCATGAGTTTTTGCCACCGGAACCATTTCTTCGTTTTTCGCAACGAACATGCCCAATCCACTACTTTAGGTCCAAAACTCATGTTTGGGGTGGTTTCGCGCAATTTCGTTGTCGTACGTCACCCATTCCAAAAACGGGTGTCGGGGTGCATACAAAGCACGAGTTTTTGCCACCGGAACCAATTCTTCGTTTTTCGCAACGAACTTGCCCAATCCACTACTTTAGGTCCAAAACTCATGTTTGGGGTGGTTTCGCGCAATTTCGTTGCCGCACGTCACCAATTCCAAAAACGGGTGTCGGGGGGTGCATACAAGCACGAGTTTTTGCCACCGGAACTATTTCTTCGTTTTTCGCAACGAACATGCCCAATCCACTACTTTAGGTCCAAAACTCATGTTTGGGGTGGTTTCGCGCAATTTCGTTGCCGCATGTCACCCATTCCGAAAACGGGTGTCGGGGTGCATACAAAGCACGAGTTTTTGCCACCGGAACCATTTCTTCGTTTTTCGCAACGAACATGCCCAATCCACTACTTTAGGTCCAAAACTCATGTTTGGGGTGGTTTCGCGCAATTTCGTTGCCGCACGTCACCCATTCCGAAAACGGTGTCGGGGTGCATACAAAGCACGAGTTTTCGCAACCGGAACCATTTCTTCGTTTTTCTCAACGAACATGCCCAATCCACTACTTTAGGTCCAAAACTCATGTTTGGGGTGGTTTCGCGCAATTTCGTTGCCTCACGTCACCAACTCCGAAAACGGGTGTCGGGGTGCATACAAGCACGAGTTTTTGCCACCGGAACCATTTCTTCATTTTTCGCAACGAACATGCCCAATCCACTACTTTAGGTCCAAAACTCATGTTTGGGTGCTTTCGCGCAATTTCGTTGCCGCACGTCACCCATTCCGAAAACGGGTGTCGGGGTGCATACAAAGCACGAGTTTTCGCCACCGGAACCATTTCTTCGTTTTTCGCAACGAACATGCCCAATCCACTACTTTAGGTCCAAAACTCATGTTTGGGGTGGTTTCGCGCAATTTCATTGTCGCAGGTCACCCATTCCGAAAACGGGTGTCGGGTGCATACAAAGCACGAGTTTTCGCCACCGGAACCATTTCTTCACGAGTTTTCGCCACCGGAACCATTTCTTCGTTTTTCGCAACGAACATGCCCAATCCACTACTTTAGGTCCAAAACTCATGTTTGGGGTGGTTTCGCGCAATTTCGTTGCCGCACGTCACCAACTCCGAAAACGGGTGTCGGGGTGCATACAAGCACGAGTTTTTGCCACCGGAACCATTCTTCGTTTTTCGCAATGAACATGCCCAATCCACTACTTTAGGTCCAAAACTCATGTTTGGGTGCTTACACGCAATTTCGTTGCCGCACGTCACCCATTCCGAAAACGGGTGTCGGGGTGAATACAAAGCACGAGTTTTTGCCACCGGAACCATTTCTTCGTTTTTCGCAACGAACATGCCCAATCCACTACTTTAGGTCCAAAACTCATGTTTGGGGTGGTTTCGCGCAATTTCGTTGCCGCACGTCACCCATTCCAAAAATGGGTGTCGGGGTGCATACAAAGAACGAGTTTTTGCCACCGGAACAAATTCTTCGTTTTTCGCAACGAACATGCCCAATCCACTATTTAGGTCCAAAACTCATGTTTGGGGTGGTTTCGCGCAATTTCGTTGCCGCACGTCACCCATTCCGAAAACGGGTGTCGGGGTGCATACAAAGCACGAGTTTTCGCCACCTGAACCATTTCTTCGTTTTTCTCAACGAACATGCCCAATCCACTACTTTAGGTCCAAAACTCATGTTTGGGGTGGTTTCGCACAATTTCGTTGCCGCACGTCACCAACTCCGAAAACGGGTGTCGAGGTGCATACAAGCACGAGTTTTTGCCACCGGAACCATTTCTTCATTTTTCGCAACGAACATGCCCAATCCACTACTTTAGGTCCAAAACTCATGTTTGGGTGCTTTCGCGCAATTTCGTTGCCGCACGTCACCCATTCTGAAAATGGGTGTCGGGGTGCATACAAAGCACAAGTTTTCGCCACCGGAACCATTTCTTCGTTTTTCGCAGCGAACATGCCCAATCCACTACTTTAGGTCCAAAACTCATGTTTGGGGTGGTTTCGTGCAATTTCGTTGTCGCACGTCACCCATTCCGAAAACGGGTGTCGGGTGCATACAAAGCACGAGTTTTCGCCACCGGAACCATTTCTTCGTTTTTCGCAATGAACATGCCCAATCCACTACTTTAGGTCCAAATCTCATGTTTGGGGTGGTTTCGCGCAATTTTGTTGCCGCACGTCACCAACTCCGAAAACGGGTGTCGGGGTGCATACAAGCACGAGTTTTTGCCACCGGAACCATTCTTCGTTTTTCGCAATGAACATGCCCAATCCACTACTTTAGGTCCAAAACTCATGTTTGGGTGCTTTCACGCAATTTCGTTGCCGCACGTCACCCATTCCGAAAACGGGTGTCGGGGTGCATACAAAGCACGAGTTTTCGCCACCGGAACCATTTCTTCGTTTTTCGCAACGAACATGCCCAATCCACTACTTTAGGTCCAAAACTCATGTTTGGGGTGGTTTCGCGCAATTTCGTTGCCGCACGTCACCCATTCAGAAAACGGGTGTCGGGTGCATACAAAGCATGAGTTTTCGCCACCGGAACCATTTCTTCGTTTTTCGCAACGAACATGCCCAATCCACTATTTTAGGTCCAAAACTCATGTTTGGGGTGGTTTCGCGCAATTTCATTGTCGTACGTCACCCATTCCCAAAAGGGTGTCGGGGTGCATACAAAGCACGAGTTTTTGCCACCAGAACCAATTCTTCGTTTTTCGCAACGAACTTGCCCAATCCACTACTTTAGGTCCAAAACTCATGTTAGGGGTGGTTTCGCGCAATTTTGTTGCCGCACGTCACCAATTCCGAAAACGGGTGTCGGGGTGCATATAAGCACGAGTTTTTGCCATCGGAACCATTTCTTCGTTTTTCGCAACGAACATGCCCAAACTTTAGGTCCAAAACTCATGTTTGGTGTGGTTTCACGCAATTTCGTTGCCGCATGTCACCCATTCCGAAAACGGGTGTCGGGGTGCATACAAAGAACGAGTTTTCGCCACCGGAACCATTTCTTCGTTTTTCGCAATGAACATGCCCAATCCACTACTTTAGGTCCAAATCTCATGTTTGGGGTGGTTTCGCGCAATTTTGTTGCCGCACGTCACCAACTCCGAAAACGGGTGTCGGGGTGCATACAAGCACGAGTTTTTGCCACCGGAACCATTCTTCGTTTTTCGCAATGAACATGCCCAATCCACTACTTTAGGTCCAAAACTCATGTTTGGGTGCTTTCACGCAATTTCGTTGCCGCACGTCACCCATTCCGAAAACGGGTGTCGGGGTGCATACAAAGCACGAGTTTTCGCCACCGGAACCATTTCTTCGTTTTTCGCAACGAACATGCCCAATCCACTACTTTAGGTCCAAAACTCATGTTTGGGGTGGTTTCGCGCAATTTCGTTGCCGCACGTCACCCATTCAGAAAACGGGTGTCGGGTGCATACAAAGCATGAGTTTTCGCCACCGGAACCATTTCTTCATTTTTCGCAACGAACATGCCCAATCCACTATTTTAGGTCCAAAACTCATGTTTGGGGTGGTTTCGCGCAATTTCATTGTCGTACGTCACCCATTCCCAAAAGGGTGTCGGGGTGCATACAAAGCACGAGTTTTTGCCACCAGAACCAATTCTTCGTTTTTCGCAACGAACTTGCCCAATCCACTACTTTAGGTCCAAAACTCATGTTTGGGGTGGTTTCGCGCAATTTTGTTGCCGCACGTCACCAATTCCGAAAACGGGTGTCGGGGTGCATATAAGCACGAGTTTTTGCCATCGGAACCATTTCTTCGTTTTTCGCAACGAACATGCCCAAACTTTAGGTCCAAAACTCATGTTTGGGGTGGTTTCACGCAATTTCGTTGCCGCACGTCACCCATTCCGAAAACGGGTGTCGGGGTGCATACAAAGAACGAGTTTTTGCCACCGGAACCATTTCTTCGTTTTTCGCAACGAACATGCCCAATCCACTACTTTAGGTCCAAAACTCATGTTTGGGGTGGTTTCGCGCAATTTTGTTGCCGCACGTCACCTATTCCGAAAATGGGTGTCGGGTGCATACAAAGCATGAGTTTTCGCCACCGGAACCATTTCTTTGTTTTTCGCAACGAACATGCACAATCGATTACTTTAGGTCCAAAACTCATGTTTGGGGTGGTTTCGCGCAATTTCGTTGTCGTACGTCACCCATTCCCAAAATGGGTGTCGGCATGCATACAGAGCACAAGTTTTTGCCACTGGAACCGATTCTTCATTTTTCGCAACGAACATGCCCAATCCACTACTATAGGTCCAAAACTCATGTTTGGTGTGGTTTCGCGCCATATCGTTGCCGCACGTCACCCATTCCGAAAACGGGTGTCGGGGTGCATACAAAGCACTAGTTTTTGCCACAGGAACCATTTCTTCGTTTTTCGCAACGAACATGCCCAATCCACTACTTTAGGTCCAAAGCTCATGTTTGGGGTGGTTTCGCGCAATTTCGTTGCCGCACGTCACCCATTCCGAAAACGGGTGTCGCGGTGCCTA
Organism: Zea luxurians; assembly: GCA_029449295.1. NCBI lineage: Eukaryota > Viridiplantae > Streptophyta > Magnoliopsida > Poales > Poaceae > Zea > Zea luxurians. Next base: position 31,214,440 of record JAOPSE010000029.1, on the reverse strand, counting down.
CAAAGCACGAGTTTTCGCCACCAGAACCATTTCTTCGTTTTTCTCAACGAACATGCCCAATCCACTACATTAGGTCCAAAACTCATGTTTGGGGTGGTTTCGCGCAATTTCGTTGCCGCACGTCACCAACTCCGAAAACGCGTGTCGGGGTGCATTCAAGCACGAGTTTTTGCCACTGGAACCATTTCTTCATTTTTCGCAACGAACATGCCCAATCCACTACTTTAGGTCCAAAACTCATGTTTGGGTGCTTTCGCGCAATTTCGTTGCCGCACGTCACCCATTCCGAAAACGGGTGTCGGGGTGCATACAAAGCACGAGTTTTCGCCACCGGAACCATTTCTTCGTTTTTCGCAACGAACATGCCCAATCCACTACTTTAGGTCCAAAACTCATGTTTGGGGTGGTTTCGCGCAATTTCGATGCCGCACGTCACCCATTCCGGAAACGGGTGTCGGGTGCATACAAAGCATGAGTTTTTGCCACCGGAACCATTTCTTCGTTTTTCGCAACGAACATGCCCAATCCACTACTTTAGGTCCAAAACTCATGTTTGGGGTGGTTTCGCGCAATTTCGTTGTCGTACGTCACCCATTCCCAAAACGGGTGCCGGGGTGCATACAAAGCACGAGTTTTTGCCACCGGAACCAATTCTTCGTTTTTCGCAACGAACTTGCCCAATCCACTACTTTAGGTCCAAAACTCATGTTTGGGGTGGTTTCGCGCAATTTCGTTGCCGCACGTCACCAATTCCGAAAACGGGTGTCGGGGGGTGCATACAAGCACGAGTTTTTGACACCGGAACCATTTCTTCGTTTTTCGCAACGAACATGCCCAATCCACTACTTTAGGTCCAAAACTCATTTTTGGGGTGGTTTCGCGCAATTTCGTTGCCGCATGTCACCCATTCCGAAAACGGGTGTCGGGGTGCATACAAAGCACGAGTTTTTGCCACAGGAACCATTTCTTCGTTTTTCGCAACGAACATGCCCAATCCACTACTATAGGTCCAAAACTCATGTTTGGGGTGGTTTCTCGCAATTTCGTTGTCGCACGTCACCCATTCCGAAAACGGTGTCGGGGTGCATACAAAGCACGAGTTTTCGCAACCGGAACCATTTCTTCGTTTTTCTCAACGAACATGCCCAATCCACTACTTTAGGTCCAAAACTCATGTTTGGGGTGGTTTCGCGCAATTTCGTTGCCTCACGTCACCAACTCCGAAAACGGGTGTCGTGGTGCATACAAGCACGAGTTTTTGCCACCGGAACCATTTCTTCATTTTTCGCAACGAACATGTCCAATCCACTACTTTAGGTCCAAAACTCATGTTTGGGTGCTTTCGCGCAATTTCGTTGCCGCACGTCACCCATTCCGAAAACGGGTGTCGGGGTGCATACAAAGCACGAGTTTTCGCCACCGGAACCATTTCTTCGTTTTTCGCAACGAACATGCCCAATCCACTACTTTAGGTCCAAAACTCATGTTTGGGGTGGTTTCGCGCAATTTCGATGCCGCACGTCACCCATTCCGAAAACGGGTGTCGGGTGCATACAAAGCATGAGTTTTTGCCACCGGAACCATTTCTTCGTTTTTCACAACGAACATGCCCAATCCACTACTTTAGGTCCAAAACACATGTTTGGGGTGGTTTCGCGCAATTTCGTTGTCGTACGTCACCCATTCCCAAAACGGGTGTCGGGGTGCATACAAAGCACGAGTTTTTGCCACAGGAACCAATTCTTCGTTTTTCGCAACGAACTTGCCCAATCCACTACTTTAGGTCCAAAACTCATGTTTGGGGTGGTTTCGCGCAATTTCGTTGCCGCACGTCACCAATTCCGAAAACGGGTGTCGGGGGGTGCATACAAGCACGAGTTTTTGCCACCGGAACCATTTCTTCGTTTTTCGCAACGAACATGCCCAATCCACTACTTTAGGTCCAAAACTCATGTTTGGGGTGGTTTCGCGCAATTTCGTTGCCGCATGTCACCCATTCCGAAAACGGGTGTCGGGGTGCATACAAAGCACGAGTTTTTGCCACCGGAACCATTTCTTCGTTTTCGCAATGAACATGCCCAATCCACTACTTTAGGACCAAAACTCATGTTTGGGGTGGTTTCGCGCAATTTCGTTGCCGCACGTCACCCATTCCAAAAACGGTGTCGGGGTGCATACAAAGCACGAGTTTTCGCAACCGGAACCATTTCTTCGTTTTTCTCAACGAACATGCCCAATCCACTACTTTAGGTCCAAAACTCATGTTTGGGGTGGTTTCACGCAATTTCGTTGCCTCACGTCACCAACTCCGAAAACGGGTGTCGTGGTGCATACAAGCACGAGTTTTTGCCACCGGAACCATTTCTTCATTTTTCGCAACGAACATGCCCAATCCACTACTTTAGGTCCAAAACTCATGTTTGGGTGCTTTCGCGCAATTTCGTGGCTGCACGTCACCCATTCCGAAAATGGGTGTCGGGGTGCATACAAAGCACGAGTTTTCGCCACCGGAACCATTTCTTCGTTTTTCGCAACGAACATGCCCAATCCACTACTTTAGGTCCAAAACTCATGTTTGGGGTGGTTTCGTGCAATTTCGATGCCACACGTCACCCATTCTGAAAACGGGTGTCGGGTGCATACAAAGCATGAGTTTTTGCCACCGGAACCATTTCTTCGTTTTTCACAACGAACATGCCCAATCCACTACTTTAGGTCCAAAACTCATGTTTGGGGTGGTTTCGCGCAATTTCGTTGTCGTACGTCACCCATTCCCAAAACGGGTGTCGGGGTGCATACAAAGCATGAGTTTTTGCCACCGGAACCAATTCTTCGTTTTTCGCAACGAACTTGCCCAATCCACTACTTTAGGTCCAAAACTCATGTTTGGGGTGTTTTCGCGCAATTTCGTTGCCGCACGTCACCAATTCCGAAAACGGGTGTCGGGGGGTGCATACAAGCACGAGTTTTTGCCACCGGAACCATTTCTTCGTTTTTCGCAACGAACATGCCCAATCCACTACTCTAGGTCCAAAACTCATGTTTGGGGTGGTTTCGCGCAATTTCGTTGCCGCATGTCACCCATTCCGAAAACGGGTGTCGGGGTGCATACAAAGAAAGAGTTTTTGCCACCGGAACCATTTCTTTGTTTTTCACAACGATCACGCCCAATCCACTACTTTAGGTCCAAAACTCATGTTTGGGTGGTTTCGCGCAATTTCGTTGCCGCATGTCACCCATTCCGAAAACGGTGTCGGGGTGCATACAAAGCACGAGTTTTCGCAACCGGAACCATTTCTTCGTTTTTCTCAACGAACATGCCCAATCCACTACTTTAGGTCCAAAAGTCATGTTTGGGGTGGTTTCGCGCAATTTCGTTGCCTCACGTCACCAACACCGAAAACGGGTGTCGTGGTGCATACAAGCACGAGTTTTTGCCACCGGAACCATTTCTTCATTTTTCGCAACGAACATGCCCAATCCACTACTTTAGGTCCAAAACTCATGTTTGGGTGCTTTCGCGCAATTTCGTGGCCGCACGTCACCCATTCCGAAAACAGGTGTCGGGGTGCATACAAAGCACGAGTTTTCGCCACCGGAACCATTTCTTCGTTTTTCGCAACGAACATGCCCAATCCACTACTTTAGGTCCAAAACTCATGTTTGGGGTGGTTTCGCGCAATTTCGATGCCGCACGTCACCCATTCCGAAAATGGGTGTCGGGTGCATACAAAGCATGAGTTTTCGCCACCGGAACCATTTCTTTGTTTTTCACAACGAACATGCCCAATCCACTACTTTAGGTCCCAAACTCATGTTTGGGGTGGTTTCGCGCAATTTCGTTGTCGTACGTCACCCATTCCCAAAACGGCTGTCGGGGTGCATACAAAGCACGAGTTTTTGCCACCGGAACCAATTCTTCGTTTTTCGCAACGAACATGCCCAATCCACTACTTTAGGTCCAAAACTCATGTTTGGGGTGTTTTCGCGCCATATCGTTGCCGCACGTCACCCATTCCGAAAACGGGTGTCGGGGTGCATACAAAGCACGAGTTTTTGCCACCGGAACCAATTCTTCGTTTTTTCGCAACGAACATGCCCAATGCACTACTTTAGGTCCAAAACTCATGTTTGGGGTGGTTTTGCGCAATTTCGTTGCCGCACGTCACCCATTCCGAAAACGGGTGTCAGGGTGCATACAAAGCACGAGTTTTCGCCACCGGAACCATTTCTTCGTTTTTCGCAACGAACATGCCCAATCCACTACTTTAGGTCCAAAACTCATGTTTGGGGTGGTTTCGCGCAATTTCGATGCCGCACGTCACCCATTCTGAAAACGGGTGTCGGGTGCATACAAAGCATGAGTTTTCGCCACCGGAACCATTTCTTTGTTTTTCGCAACGAACATGCCCAATCCACTACTTTAGGTCCCAAACTCATGTTTGGGGTGGTTTCGCGCAATTTCGTTGTCGTACGTCACCCATTCCCAAAACGGGTGTCGGGGTGCATACAAAGCACGAGTTTTTGCCACCGGAACCATTTCTTTGTTTTTCGCAACGAACATGCCCAATGCACTACTTTAGGTCCAAAACTCATGTTTGGGGTGGTTTTGCGCAATTTCGTTGCCGCACGTCACCCATTCCGAAAACGGGTGTCGGGGTGCATACAAAGCACGAGTTTTCGCCACCGGAACCATTTATTCGTTTTTCTCAACGAACATGCCCAATCCACTACTTTAGGTCCAAAACTCATGTTTGGGGTGGTTTCGCGCAATTTCGTTGCCTCACGTCACCAACTCCGAAAACGGGTGTCGTGGTGCATACAAGCACGAGTTTTTGCCACCGGAACCATTTCTTCATTTTTCGCAACGAACATGCCCAATCCACTACCTTAGGTCCAAAACTCATGTTTGGGTGCTTTCGCGCAATTTCGTTGCCGCACGTCACCTATTCCGAAAACGGGTGTCGGGGTGCATACAAAGCACGAGTTTTCGCCACCGGAACTATTTCTTCGTTTTTTGCAACGAATATGCCCAATCCACTACTTTAGGTCCAAAACTCATGTTTGGGGTGGTTTCGCGCAATTTCGATGCCGCAGGTCACCCATTCCGAAAACGGGTGTCGGGTGCATACAAAGCATGAGTTTTCGCCACCGGAACCATTTCTTCGTTTTTCGCAACGAACATGCCCAATCCACTACTTTAGGTCCAAAACTCATGTTTGGGGTTGTTTCACGCAATTTCGTTGTCGTATGTCACCCATTCCCAAAACGGGAGTCGGGGTGCATACAAAGCACGAGTTTTTGCCACCGGAACCAATTCTTCATTTTTCGCAACGAACTTGCCCAATCCACTACTTTATGTCCAAAGCTCATGTTTGGGGTGGTTTCGCGCAATTTCGTTGCCGCACGTCACCAATTCCGAAAACGGGTGTCAGGGTGCATACAAGCACGAGTTTTTGCCACCGGAACCATTTCTTCGTTTTTTGCAATGAACATGCCCAATCCACTACTTTTGGTCCAAAACTCATGTTTGGGGTGGTTTCGCGCAATTTCGTTGCCGCACGTCACCCATTCCGAAAACGGGTGTCGGGGTGCATACAAAGCACGAGTTTTCGCCACCGGAACCATTTCTTCATTTTTCTCAACGAACATGCCCAATCCACTACTTTAGGTCCAAAACTCATGTTTGGGTGCTTTCGCGCAATTTCGTGGCCGCACGTCACCCATTCCGAAAACGGGTGTCGGGGTGCATACAAAGCACGAGTTTTCGCCACCGAAACCATTTCTTCGTTTTTCGCAACGAACATGCCCAATCCACTACTTTAGGTCCAAAACTCATGTTTGGGGTGGTTTCGCGCAATTTCGATGCCGCACGTCACCCATTCTGAAAACGGGTGTCGGGTGCATACAAAGCATGAGTTTTTGCCACCGGAACCATTTCTTCGTTTTTCACAACGAACATGCCCAATCCACTACTTTAGGTCCAAAACTCATGTTTGGGGTGGTTTCGCGCAATTTCGTTGTCGTACGTCACCCATTCCCAAAACGGGTGTCGGGGTGCATACAAAGCACGAGTTTTTGCCACCGGAACCAATTCTTCGTTTTTCGCAACGAACTTGCCCAATCCACTACTTTAGGTCCAAAACTCATGTTTGGGGTGTTTTCGCGCAATTTCGTTGCCGCACGTCACCAATTCCGAAAACGGGTGTCGGGGGGTGCATACAAGCACGAGTTTTTGCCACCGGAACCATTTCTTCGTTTTTTGCAACGAACATGCCCAATCCACTACTTTAGGTCCAAAACTCATGTTTGGGGTGGTTTCGCGCAATTTCGTTGCCGCATGTCACCCATTCCGAAAACGGGTGTCGGGGTGCATACAAAGCACGAGTTTTTGCCACCGGAACCATTTCTTCGTTTTTCGCAACGATCACGCCCAATCCACTACTTTAGGTCCAAAACTTATGTTTGGGGTGGTTTCGCGCAATTTCGTTGCCGCATGTCACCCATTCCGAAAACGGTGTCGGGGTGCATACAAAGCACGAGTTTTCGCAACCGGAACCATTTCTTCGTTTTTCTCAACGAACATGCCCAATCCACTACTTTAGGTCCAAAACTCATGTTTGGGGTGGTTTCGCGCAATTTCGTTGCCTCACGTCACCAACACCGAAAACGGGTGTCGTGGTGCATACTAGCACGAGTTTTTGCCACCGGGACCATTTCTTCATTTTTCGCAACGAACATGCCCAATCCACTACTTTTGGTCCAAAACTCATGTTTGGGTGCTTTCGCGCAATTTCGTGGCCGCACGTCACCCATTCCGAAAACGGGTGTCGGGGTGCATACAAAGCACGAGTTTTCGCCACCGGAACCATTTCTTCGTTTTTCGCAACGAACATGCCCAATCCACTACTTTAGGTCCAAAACTCATGTTTGGGGTGGTTTCGCGCAATTTCGATGCCGCACGTCACCCATTCCGAAAACGGGTGTCGGGTGCATACAAAGCATGAGTTTTCGCCACCGGAACCATTTCTTTGTTTTTCGCAACGAACATGCCCAATCCACTACTTTAGGTCCCAAACTCATGTTTGGGGTGGTTTCGTGCAATTTCGTTGTCGTACGTCACCCATTCCCTAAACGGGTGTCGGGGTGCATACAAAGCACGAGTTTTTGCCACCGGAACCAATTCTTCGTTTTTCGCAACGAACATGCCCGATCCACTACTTTAGGTCCAAAACTCATGTTTGGGGTGTTTTCGCGCCATATCGTTGCCGCACGTCACCCATTCCGAAAACGGGTGTCGGGGTGCATACAAAGCACGAGTTTTTGCCACCGGAACCATTTCTTCGTTTTTCGCAACGAACATGCCCAATTCACTACTTTAGGTCCAAAACTCATGTTTGGGGTGGTTTTGCGCAATTTTGTTGCCGCACGTCACCCATTCCGAAAACGGGTGTCGGGGTGCATACAAAGCACGAGTTTTTGCCACCGGAACCATTTATTCGTTTTTCTCAACGAACATGCCCAATCCACTACTTTAGGTCCAAAACTCATGTTTGGGGTGGTTTCGCGCAATTTCGTTGCCTCACGTCACCAACTCCGAAAACGGGTGTCGTGGTGCATACAAGCACGAGTTTTTGCCACCGGAACCATTTCTTCATTTCTCGCAACGAACATGCCCAATCCACTACTTTAGGTCCAAAACTCATGTTTGGGTGCTTTCGCGCAATTTCGTTGCCGCACGTCACCCATTCCGAAAACGGGTGTCGAGGTGCATACAAAGCACGAGTTTTCGCCACCGGAACTATTTCTTCGTTTTTCGCAACAAATATGCCCAATCCACTACTTTAGGTCCAAAACTCATGTTTGGGGTGGTTTCGCGCAATTTCGATGCCGCACGTCACCCATTCCGAAAACGGGTGTCGGGTGCATACAAAGCATGAGTTTTCGCCACCGGAACCATTTCTTCGTTTTTCGCAACGAACATGCCCAATCCACTACTTTAGGTCCAAAACTCATGTTTGGGGTGGTTTCACGCAATTTCGTTGTCGTATGTCACCCATTCCCAAAACGGGTGTCGGGGTGCATACAAAGCACGAGTTTTTGCCACCGGAACCAATTCTTCATTTTTCGCAACGAACTTGCCCAATCCACTACTTTAGGTCCAAAGCTCATGTTTGGGGTGGTTTCGCGCAATTTCGTTGCCGCACGTCACCAATTCCGAAAACGGGTGTCAGGGTGCATACAAGCACGAGTTTTTGCCACCGGAACCATTTCTTCGTTTTTTGCAATGAACATGCCCAATCCACTACTTTTGGTCCAAAACTCATGTTTGGGGTGGTTTCGCGCAATTTCGTTGCCGCACGTCACCCATTCCGAAAACGGGTGTCGGGGTGCATACAAAGCACGAGTTTTCGCCACCGGAACCATTTCTTCGTTTTTCTCAACGAACATGCCCAATCCACTACTTTAGGTCCAAAACTCATGTTTGGGGTGGTTTCGCGCAATTTCGTTGCCGCACGTCACCAACTCCGAAAACGGGTGTCGGGGTGCATACAAGCACGAGTTTTTGCCACCGGAACCATTTCTTTATTTTTCGCAACGAACATGCCCAATCCACTACTTCAGGTCCAAAACTCATGTTTGGGGTGGTTTCTCGCAATTTCGTTGCCGCACATCACCCATTCCGAAAACGGGTGTCGGGGTGCATACAAAGCACGAGTTTTCGCCACCGGAACCATTTCTTCATTTTTCGCAATGAACATGCCCAATCCACTACTTTAGGTCCAAAACTCATGTTTGGGGTGATTTCGCGCAATTTCGTTGTCGCACGTCACCCATTCCGAAAACGGGTGTCGGGTGCATACAAAGCATGAGTTTTCGCCACCGGAACCATTTCTTCGTTTTTCGCAACGAACATGCCCAATCCACTACTTTAAGTCCAAAACTCATGTTTGGGGTGGTTTCGCGCAATTTTGTTGTCGTACGTCACCCATTCCAAAAACGGGTGTCCCGTGCATACATAGCACGAGTTTTTGCCACCGGAACCAATTCTTCGTTTTTCGCGACGAACTTGCCCAATCCACTACTTTAGGTCCAAAACTCATGTTTGGGGTGGTTTCGCGCAATTTCGTTGCCGCACGTCACCCATTCCGAAAACGGGTGTCGGGGTGCATACAAAGAACGAGTTTTCGCCACCGGAAACCATTTCTTCGTTTTTCGCAACGAACAAGCCCAATCCACTACTTTAGGTCCAAAACTCATGTTTGGGGAGGTTTCGCGCAATTTCGTTGCCGCACATCACCCATTCCGAAAACGGGTGTCGGGTGCATACAAAGCATGAGTTTTCGCCACCGGAACCATTTCTTTGTTTTTCGCAACGAACATGCCCAATCCATTACTTTAGGTCCAAAACTCATGTTTGGGGTGGTTTCGCGCAATTTCGTTGTCGTGCGTCACCCATTCCCAAAACGGGTGTCGGCGTGCATACAAAGCACGAGTTTTTGCCACTGGAACCAATTCTTCATTTTTCGCAACGAACATGCCCAATCCACTACTTTAGGTCCAAAACTCATGTTTGGGGTGGTTTCGCGCTATATCGTTGCCGCACGTCACCCATTCCGAAAACGGGTGTCGGGGTGCATGCAAAGCACGAGTTTTTGCCACCTGAACCATTTCTTCGTTTTTTCGCAACGAACATGCCCAATCCACTACTTTAGGTCCAAAACTCATGTTTGGGGTGGTTTCGCGCAATTTCGTTGCCGCACGTCACCCATTCCGAAAATGGGTGTCGGGGTGCATACAAAGCACGAGTTTTCGCCACCGGAACCATTTCTTCGTTTTTCTCAACGAACATTGTAGCGGAACCGCCCGAATTATTCCAGATTAAGTGCCTAAGTCGCACCCTTAAGGGCAGCAACACACTTAAACAGGAATAACCCGTCAGTCCCTCGGATCTAGTCCGATAAAGCCACTTACCAGGATCGAATACCACTAGCTCACACGAAGGTGAGGCACAGAGAAATACAATAAAACATAATACCATAAATTAAGAAAGTATCATTAGTGATTACATTATCGGAGTTTCAGAAATAATAACAATAAGTTTAATGCAGCAGAAATAACTAACGGAGAAAACCCGAGTAACATGGTGAAGCCTGGCCACGCTACTCCTCCTAGTCCTCTCCTGCGGAAGCAGTAACCCACTAGACCTTCTATCCCGGTGGCAGGGATGGAGGCCAAGTCACACCAGCAACCAATCATCCTAGGAGTACCTGCAAAAATTGTGCCACAAGCAAGGCTGAGTATACAAATACTCAGCTAGACTTACCCGGTGTGAGGAAACTACTCCTCTACCTCTAGACCATGCAGCTGTTTGGCTGAGGGGTTTGGTTTACCAAAAGCACTAGCTGAGTCTAAAAACAACTTTTAGCTTTTCAAGTTTTAGTAGAATCCTTTAGACTAGATGTGTACCTAGCTAATCATACATGGTATCAAACATTTTTACCAATCAACATCTTTTCTCAGTCACCTCATTTCCACTTATTACTCAATGCAGTACAATGGATCAAGCAGTCTCATTAGCTGCGAGAAGCAGACGATTCGAATCGAGTTTTTATCCTTGCAAGGTAAACCTAAACACACGACGTGGCGAGGCACTCCATCCCCACACACATCAACCGTCCCCATCGATTCCCTGGCAACAGAAAGGGGCTCACCACCTTGGCGTACAATGCCTCACTGACCCCGACTGCCGTCGTGCAGTGACCGCACTTGTACCCACCATAACCGGAATGGGAGACCACGTCTCAGGTCGCGTGAGGAGGGCAATCTGCGGGCAGGTTCACTCAGGTACTAGGCTTACCGATTTAACATATTTCTCGGCATGTGTTTAGTACATTCAAATGCTTGACACAGGTATCCGCACGTTAATCCTTATTCCAATTTCACCTCGTAGACCACGCATCCCCATGGATCCGTGTCCACAGACCAACATCAGTATGATATGAAAGTGGATACAACCAAATTCCTGACCTCGCGCGAGCGCTAGAAAAATCACTCGACTTCTATCGAGATCCCTAATTATTAAAGCAGCTACTCGACCTAGCATACTAGTATCCATCTCAAAGGAATCCTGAGTTCATGCAACTAGGGTTTCAGGCAACTCCTACACTTAAGTGCACAGTACAAGCCTACAAACATTAAGTGTAGTAAAATAGCATATATAAACGGTTATGCATAAAACCGGGGCTTGCCTTTAATTTAACACTTAGACAGTGTTTGCTGGGGGAGGTATGTAGGAAACGGGTGACGCCTAAGAGGGGGGGGGGTGAATTAGGACTTCTAAAACTTTTACTAAACTAGGCCACAATAAAATCCCTAGAGCAAAACCTATGCAAGTAATCAAAACTAGAATGTGCAAACTAGGTTTTGTCTAAGTGTTGCTATCTCTACCGCAAAGGCTAAGTTTCAATCTCCACTAAATAAGTATGACTACAAGATTGAAACTTAAATGCTTAATATAAATGCGAAATGTAAAGAGCTAAGTAGAGAAGCAAACTCTTGTGGATGACGCCGGTATTTTTACCGAGGTATCCGGAACCACGCAAGGTCCCGACTAATCCTCGTTGGTGCCCCTACGCAAAGGGAAGCCCACGCGAGGGCCAAGCACCACGGTCGAGTAACTCCGTAGAGAGCCGCGGGCCTTCTCCACGCGCAAGTGGTGCTCCGCTTCCGGCTCCTCTCGGACGCTCCCCGCCGTCTCCACTATCGAGCTTCCGGCCGAAACGCCGCGGGCCTCGTTCCCTCCGGTACACGGTGGCGGCCGTGACACAAACGCGGTTGTCACGGTCTCGCAAGACTCTCGCCCCACTCGGTACAATTACAACGACTCACGCAAGAGCCGAGGGGTTGTGTGGTTTTACAAAACTCACTCAACTAACTAGGATTCACCTAGAGCAAGCGCTAAAGCGGTCTAACTAACCTAAGCACTTCGCAAAGCACCTACGCTAATCACCGAGTGATTCTATTAAGCACTTGGGTGTTTGAGCTCTTGGAAATATGCACTATGTGTATTGGTATGTTGCTTGGGCTCTCACACATGAGAATGGCCGGTTGGGGTGGTATTTATAGCCTCCAAGCCCCCAACTAGCCGTTGGACAGAAAGCAGCAGCTTTCTGTCGTCGGGTGCACCGGACAGTCCGGTGCACACCGGACATCTACTGTTCAGTGTCCGGTGCTTGCCTCGTCAGCCGACCGTTGGCGCCTGTAGCAGTCGACCGTTGGATTCGACCGTTGCTGTCTACCCGTTGGCACACCGGACAGTCCGGTGCACACCGGACAGTCCGGTGCTACAGCTAGAGAGCGCCTTCCTGCGGCCTCTCTGCGCAGACTGTCTGGTTCCTCACCGGACAGTCCGGTGCACACCGGACACCAATGTCCGGTGCGCCACCAGGCGCTGGCTGACAGCCCTTTTCTTGGATTTCTTCGCTGATTTCTTCGGGCTTCTTTGTTCTTGAGTATTGGACTCCTATGCATCTTTTTATGTCTTCTTTTGAGGTGTTGCATCCTCATTGCCTTGGTCTAATTCTCTTCGCATCCTGTGAACTACAAACACAAACACTAGAAAACTTATTAGTTCACGGATTGTGTTGTTCATCAAACACCAAAACTCAATTAGCCAAAAGGCCCGGGGTCCATTTTCCTTACAATCTCCCCCTTTTTGGTGATTGATGACAACACAACCAAAGCAAGCAAATAATACAAGTATTTGAGTGAAAGTATGCAATCTACTTGCTAAGATGCATGATTGTCCCCACAATGTGAAATTATGGACTTAAGCCTCCCCCTAACTCCATAATTCACTTACTTCCAATTTTTGGACCAAATAACCAAAACCACTTAAAAAACCATTTGTAGATATAAAATTTTAAATTGGTGGTTTTGGTGTTTGATAAAGTTTTCATTGCTTTGGTCCCTAAACTTCTCCCCCTTTGGCATCAACCACCGAAAAGGAAGACATTAAAAGCATGTAGGAAGTAAATAAAAGCTTGCCCTCAACAAGAATTATATCAAATGATATCACTAGAAGGATATTAAATTAAGCCATGTGAATGATACCACTTGTAGGAGTCCTCAAAAGATTACTCCCCCTAAATGAGTATTCTCCTTTAGAAAGAGTTTTTCTCCCCCTTTAGAGATGAAGAAATACTCCCCCTGACAGAGATCCTCTACTTAGGAAAAACATGTGAAAATTAGAGGTGCAAGACATGATTTGAAAAGACTAACTTCCTTTATGCATAGGTAACAGAGTATGAGTTAACTACTTATGCATTTTTGCAACATGGAAGCATATGATATGAAATATAGTCTAATCAAATATTGGAGAAGACATGTAAATGATACTGAATGTAGTCTCAAAAGATACCAATTGAAGATCAATGGCGAGCTTGAGAGACATGAGAGTTCCTGGAGATTTTGCAGTGGAAGATTGTTGTCTTTCTCCGGGGACTTCATTTTCCTTACAATGAGACTATCACATGAAATAGACTTGAAAAGGTGTTAGTCTCAAAGTGTTAGATTATAGAGTAACCTCCCCCTAAAGGTGTGCATACAAGTTTTGAATACTTGTAGGAGACATGCACTTTGATTTGATATCAAGAGGGGCAAATTATCCATAATCCAAACTTTGGCACATATAAGTTAAATGATACACTTTGTAGAAATCAAAATTTTCAATTGATGCATCATTTACTATGGAGTGATATAAAAGCTATGTGCCGTGCTTTAACTAAACATTTTAAGCCATGTAGGTTTGCTTAAGTATATGAATTTAAAAACTAGCAATCCTACCATATGATTTACCTAGTATGCATGATTTTGAACAAAAGTACATAACAAATGTAATACTAGGCAAGAAAGGTAAACTAGATAAAAGATAAATAGATACGCATATCTAAAAACGAGAAATACAATAAAACTAGTTACCTTAATCATGGGTGGGAAATTTGGGTCCAAAGTTTTCACTAACCCACTTGGCAATAAACTTGATCCAATATGATGTATCCCATGATATACATCCCAATTTTGCCAAGCCTCCAAATTTCCCGAAGACCTTCGGTCCACTCACTTCCCTTTAGGGATCCAAACCTTCTTGGTGCTTTTCATGGTTGAGATTATCTCCTTTGGCACCCAGATGCTTTTGGCCCCTTTTTCTTTGTTGGCTTGCTTGTTGGCCTTGATTGCTATCACCTTTCCGTTCTTTTTCTTCTTGATCAAATATGGTGTAGCATCCTTTTTGTTCACCTTTTTGATGTAGGTGTTGGAGATTTTGCTTGATGGCTTTTGCTTGAGCTTTTGCCTTTGTTTATCCCCGATCATCGCCTTGCATTGGAAAGACTTGTGGCCTTCCTTGTGGCATAGCCTACAAATCACAGTTTCTCCCTCCACAAGCTTGTTCACTCCCGCAGTGGTGTTATCCTGTGGAGGTCGGATTTGTTTGGCTTTGCCTTTCTTGTCATACAAAGCCTTGCCAAGGCGAGCCACTTCTTGCTTTAATTGTTCATTTTCCTTTGCAACCTCATCCGAACATGTCTCTACAACAATATTCTCAACAACGACTTGGTTGCAGGTGTTAGAATCATCAATTAAATCAAAGCAGGAAGTAGAAGCATCTTTCTTAATTATTTTAGGTATTTCAACTAAAGATGCTGCTGGGGTGCTACCAATGTTTTCTAGCTTAGTAGTTAGCTCATTATTGTGTATGCTAAGAATTTCCATTTTCTCTAGCAAATTTTCAATAGCTTCTTGGGAGCTAGCTAACTTAGCCTTAAGTTTTTCATTCTTTTTAATAAGGCTATCATCGGTAGCAGTGGATGGAGCACTTGTTTCTAATAGCTCAATTTTAGTTGATAGCTCACTATTTAAGTTTGCAAAAGTTTCAAATTTTTCTAGCAAACCTTTGTAATCATTTTGAGAGCTAACCAACTTATTTTTCAAAGTTTTAAGTTGAGCCTTTTGCTTAGTGCAAACATCCTGGAAAAAATTAACGGCTTCCGCAAGTTCTTCTAGAGAGGCTTTTCCCTCACCTTCATCATCACTACTACTTTCATCACTAGAGGATGGAATGCTTTTGTTACCTCTTGCCATAAGGCATTTGTGTGATGACCGTGATGAATGTGATGAGGACCTGTGGCTGCGCGTCCTTGGAGGTTCATCTTCACTTGAAGAATCATCCCAAGTTCTAACACTTGTGAGCGCCTTGCCTTTGCTCCTCTCCTTTTTGGGTTTGGCTATATTTGGACAGTTGTCCCTGAAGTGGCCCTTCTCCCCACATGCGAAGCATCCTCTCTTCCTTTGCTTTTTCCTGTCAATGTTAAAGAGAAGATCCTCGACCTGCAGGGGCACACCCATTAGATTAATCTTGCGGATCATCCTCATTACCTTTCCGACGCGTCGGATTGTTTCTTCGTCCTCGGAGGATGATGTGCATGGTTGATTATCTTCATCATCATCACTTTCTTCTTCTTCCTCTTCTTCACTTGAGGAACTTGGAGTGGGAGCCTTCCTTTTACCCTTCCTTTCATCACATGCAAAAGCATATGGCTTTGAGGAAGTTGGCTCCTCTCCCCGACTCATTTTTCGCGACATCTCAAAGGCCGCGATTTTCCCAATCACAATGGTCGGGGTCATGTTGCTCAAGTCCTCCATGTTGTGAAGGATGGTGATGATGCTCCCATATCTTTGTTGTGGTAGCAGGGAGATAATCTTCCTCACAATGTCCGCATCACCTAGCTTATTTATGCCAATAGAGTTGAGCTCATTGATTATTAGATTCAAACGAGAATACATGTCTCTAACAAGCTCATCATCTTTCATGGCAAAAGAATTATACTCATTTAAGACTAGGCAATGTTTTTGCTCACGGACATTGGATGTGCCGTCATGGAGCTCATGCAATTTTAGCCAAATCTCATTAGCAGTTTTCAAGGTAAATACTTGATTAAAAATATCCATGCTAAGAGATTCATACAAGCAATTTTTGGCTCTAGCATTTAAATGAATTTCTTTTTCCTCACTCGTGGTGGGTTTCTCGGGATTCTTGAGGGGTTTCATCCCGTCACGAGTGACTCTCCAAACACCTAGATCAACGGCCTCTAGGTAACAAGCCATTCTAGCACTATAATATGGGAAGTTAGTGCCGTCGAAGTGTGGTGGCCTATGGGTATCCATCCCTTCCTCTAAAAAGCGTCGGCTCTTTTAGCGGTGAAGCTAAAGCGTTTCAAATGAGCCAAACCGGGCTCTGATACCACTTGTAGGAAACGGGTGACGCCTAAGAGGGGGGGGTGAATTAGGACTTCTAAAACTTTTACTAAACTAGGCCACAATAAAATCCCTAGAGCAAAACCTATGCAAGTAATCAAAACTAGAATGTGCAAACTAGGTTTTGTCTAAGTGTTGCTATCTCTACCGCAAAGGCTAAGTTTCAATCTCCACTAAATAAGTATGACTACAAGATTGAAACTTAAATGCTTAATATAAATGCGAAATGTAAAGAGCTAAGTAGAGAAGCAAACTCTTGTGGATGACGCCGGTATTTTTACCGAGGTATCCGGAACCACGCAAGGTCCCGACTAATCCTCGTTGGTGCCCCTACGCAAAGGGAAGCCCACGCGAGGGCCAAGCACCACGGTCGAGTAACTCCGTAGAGAGCCGCGGGCCTTCTCCACGCGCAAGTGGTGCTCCGCTTCCGGCTCCTCTCGGACGCTCCCCGCCGTCTCCACTATCGAGCTTCCGGCCGAAACGCCGCGGGCCTCGTTCCCTCCGGTACACGGTGGCGGCCGTGACACAAACGCGGTTGTCACGGTCTCGCAAGACTCTCGCCCCACTTGGTACAATTACAACGACTCACGCAAGAGCCGAGGGGTTGTGTGGTTTTACAAAACTCACTCAACTAACTAGGATTCACCTAGAGCAAGCGCTAAAGCGGTCTAACTAACCTAAGCACTTCGCAAAGCACCTACGCTAATCACCGAGTGATTCTATTAAGCACTTGGGTGTTTGAGCTCTTGGAAATATGCACTATGTGTATTGGTATGTTGCTTGGGCTCTCACACATGAGAATGGCCGGTTGGGGTGGTATTTATAGCCTCCAAGCCCCCAACTAGCCGTTGGACAGAAAGCAGCAGCTTTCTGTCGTCGGGTGCACCGGACAGTCCGGTGCACACCGGACATCTACTATTCAGTGTCCGGTGCTTGCCTCGTCAGCCGACCGTTGGCGCCTGTAGCAGTCGACCGTTGGATCCGACCGTTGGATTCGACCGTTGCCGTCTGCCCGTTGGCACACCGGACAGTCCGGTGCACACAGGACAGTCCGGTGCTACAGCCAGAGAGCGCCTTCCTGCGGCCTCTCTGCGCAGACTGTCTGGTTCCTCACCGGACAGTCCGGTGCACACCGGACACCAATGTCCGGTGCGCCACCAGGCGCTGGCTGACAGCCCTTTTCTTGGATTTCTTCGCTGATTTCTTCGGGCTTCTTTGTTCTTGAGTATTGGACTCCTATGCATCTTTTTATGTCTTCTTTTGAGGTGTTGCATCCTCATTGCCTTGGTCCAATTCTCTTCGCATCCTGTGAACTACAAACACAAACACTAGAAAACTTATTAGTTCACGGATTGTGTTGTTCATCAAACACCAAAACTCAATTAGCCAAAAGGCCCGGGGTCCATTTTCCTTACAAGGTATTCGCTTGGCGAGCATCTACGGGTTATGTCTATCCTTCCTTAGATTGTCCACCATCTGCAGCTTGTGGTTGACACCACGCCAGTTGCTCGATCATCCTCTCTCGGTCCTAAATGAGATGCAAGATGCATATGTATGAATACACTGAAAAATATCACAAGATATATAGTTACACGGTAGCGAACTGACATTTAATTGTAAGACACCGTAAACAACCACACGCTAACATTAGTTATTTGCACGTTATCGGCGTTTTAACATCAACACCATTAAAAAGACGACAACATTTTATTTATTTACGCAACCCAACTACGACATCACCAGTACGTGCATTTTATTTATTTGGATACAGCTTTTCATTAGTTCTTCTAGTGATCATACAAAAGCATCCCAAACACAAGTTTAACAGAGGACACAACAAGCAAGCACATGAATCATGGAACACATGTTAACTTAAGTTTAGACATTACAAGTCTAAGTTCGTTAAGTGCTAACTAAGCATTTTTAGCCAAAAGGGTGAACTAACAATCAAATAAGCACTAGCAGAATTTTTGGACAGCAATACAGCAGTCACTTGTTTTTATCATAACTCTTTAATTATTAGTCCAAAAATATCAAACTAGGACTTTCTGGAAAGCTTAAAAAGTGTTCTACAACTTTGGTATTATCATCACAACATGATTAAACACTTAGCAAGGTCGAATTGTGCAAACACAACAGCTCTGTCCAGATTTGGACAGATTCAGACTTGTGACTTCAAAAATTCACAACTACAGATTCAGACATCCAAACAAAGTGATCCTAGACTTTCTGGAAAGCTAATTAAATGTTCTACAAATTATTTATAAACATCACAAGGTGATTCAATATTTAACTAAGGATAAACATCACTAAAAGACTTTGCTGTCCAGAACTGGACAGATTCAGTCTTCATATTTGAAACATTCACAACTTAAGCTTCAGACCACCAAAAAGAGTGATCTAAGTCTTTTTGGAAAGCTCAGCAAAAGCACCACATAAGTTTTATAATCACTAAGAAGTGATTCCAGGTTTAACTAAATCAAATATTACAGTTTTCGAAATCTGTTCTGACGGTGGACAGAACACAACAACCAGTCTGTAGAATTCATAACTCTTACACCGTCAGGTCTATAGTTATGAAACTTTAACACAAGCAAGATAAAAAAAGCCTCTACAACTTTCTTATAATTGACAAAGACTGATTCTAAAATTAACTTAAGCAAACAATGCAGTTTCTGAAATCTATACAGAATTTGGACAGATTCAGTTACTGAATTTGTAAAAAGCACAACTCCTAAAGGGTCAGACCTATGGCTGTCAAATTTTAACACCAGCAAGATAATAAAGTTATCTACCACTTTTCTATAGCACATATCTACAGAAAACACAATTTAGTTCATCAAACATACAGCACACCGAAAACAGTACGTGCAGCCCAAAACAGCAATCAATACATTTCAGCTTCCATACAATTCAAGAATTGCCACATTCTAGAGACTTGAATTATTATAACACTTTGACATTTGTTAGAGTTAAAATAACCAAGTGAGAACTAACAAGTGGACTTACTAATTTTTATCCATGTCGTTATGAGCACTAGAAGTACCATATATAATTAACAATGCATTCTCCTTGATAATCACCCAACGATTTGCGTTTTCAATTAGACCTCACATGAGCACTACTACTTTTTATCCGTGCCCATAACCATACACATTTAGACTACAACAAGCAACTCGCTGTGATTACGAGCTTAACCAAGTTATCTAACAATTCGGCTAACTAGAGCAACAGTATAGGCCGCTATACATCATACACGTCGGCTGGTCTATTATTATCGAAGTTCGAGACACAACAAGTATATAACAATCACTTAACGAAATCGTCTCCTACTTAACATGAGTTGGCTAATCACAACATAAGACTTAGCGTACTATTTTAGACATCGTAACTCAAAAACATGGTGGGAGTAGGTTAATTAATGTTTCTTAACCTTTTTTCAACTTAAACTGGACAACACACAAGTCACTTAAAACACCATATTTTAGGAGGTCTAATCATAGAGACATTAAAACATGGCATAAAACTCCATAAGACCTACATTGGTTACTGAAGGACCTAAAGCACTCACGTGCATATGTTGTCGGATGGTTCTTCAATTTTAGCAAGGACTGACTCATGAGCGCTACTCTTCTCCAATAATTATTCGGCTGCGATAACGCTCATATAAGACTTCTCATCGATCAACAAGACATTCATTTATCAAAAGGAAATGGAATGCAGTAATTTATAAAGTTACGCATCGATCCGTCGTACAACAAAAATCATGACAACACTGACAGATACTATCCACTAACCGTTGAAAAACTAAACTTACTTCTCGCCTGCCACTACATCACTCCTTAATCACACGACCATCATGAGCATCCTTCACATGATTATACGACAACAATCTAAACGTTGTGTTACACAAGACATACATCTTTCTTCGTTGCGAGTATAACCATATTACGGCATATACCCGCACACCTCAATTAATTATCTTACGCCACCATCACTATAATACACCACGGCACACACGCACATACATGTACTAATTAAATCCTCGCATCCCATGTATTTCCAATTTGCTCATCACATTAAACAACGCAACACGTTTGCTTACCTAACGTTAAGGCAACCTTGCTACGACATACAACCAATACATTTTATACCAACACACACTCCAACACCAATGCACACCACATCGACTAAAATATAATCGTACAAACTACAAATCGCACACATCAAACAACACATCGCATATATTCCTATCGAAGTATAAAAACATCCGAGTTCTTTTCTACTTCTTTTTCTTTCGCCACAAACTTCAATCCATACTAATATATTTTTTTACACATATACACACGTGCACAACATCGACCAAAGCTTAATTAGATTAATCCACAAAATACCAAGGGAACAACCTGGACGAATCGAGACTAGTCGCATGGGCTGTCCACAGGGCTCGGCGTTTCGTCAAACAAGCAAAGCGCGAAGCGCGGCGTCGACCACTAGCTGCGATAACACAAAAATTTGTTGACGACAGTTCATCGAACATCATAAACGTCGGAAAAACAGCGAGGACAGTGGGGTTCTCACCGAGGGTCGACGGTGTCGCGGATGGGGCCGCGCAGCGAGCAAAAGAGCAATGCCACGCGATGAGGGGAGAGGCTGCTCGCCATGGACGACAGTGGCTCGCTGCGGCTGCTGTTTTGTGGGGCAGAGGGGAGGAGCAGGGGCCTAGGCGGCATTGCTCCTGCTGCTTTCCACGGAAAAAAAAGAAAAAAAATATGCAGGGCGCCGGGGACAGCAAGGGGAATCGGCTGGGTGGAAAAACAGGCAGGGCGCTGCAGGGAGATGGGAGCGGCTGGAGGTTGAAGACAACGGAGAAGCGCTGCTCGCAGGGGGAAATGCCATGGGAGATGACTGGAAAAAAAAATCTGGGCGCCATTGTTGGGCTTGGCAGCCAAGGGAGATGAGAAAGCAGAAAGGGGCTTCGGCTTCCAGGGGGAAGAAGGGGGCGACCACAGGGCACCCTGGGAAAGGGAGCTGAGCGCCATGGGAGAGAGGTCCCTGCACCATGGGGAAGCTCTGCGCATCCCGCAGCAAGGGCGCCATGCCATGGCCGCCGACGAGTTCACTGCTTGAGCACGGACTAGAGGAGATGCCGCGCCCATAGAGAAGAGGAGCTCGGCTGCTGGGCTGCTCGCCGGCCCTGGAGAAGATCCTGCACACAGGGGAGAAAGGTTCCCTGCTGTCGGACGCCGCGGAGAAGAGGGAAAGCTCCCTGTGCCATGGAGAGAGGAGAGCTGGGGGGGCTGCTGCTCGGCCACACCATTTGAGCCGAGGAGGAAGGGTGCCATGGGGGCTGGCCTTGCTCCCTGCGCTGGCTGCTGCTGTCGTGAGCAGCGAGGAAGAAGGCAGGGAGTATGGCTGGTGGCGGCTAGGGAAAAAATGGAGGGTGGGAGTGCAAAATAGCCCAAGTGCAAGGGAAGGGCACCCCTATTTATAGAAGATGGCTAGGGTTAGGGTTTCCTTAGTGGGCCTAATGGGCTGGGTTTTAAATGGGCTTGGCCGAAACATGTAATCGGGCTGCGCTAAATTTATTTTCCGGAATAAAATGCTCTCGCGGAAGTCGTCTGTGTAAAAACAGAGCGAGCTGGAGTTCGGACGAACGGAAGATTGAGCGATAAATTCGACCGAGAGTTTGATTTGAATTTGCTCGGAAATAATTCCCTACGTGTGATTCGAAAATAAATCGTCCTGAGATTTGATCGGCATTCAGATTTTTAGTCGGAGAAGGTGAATCGTGGCATTTTAAAATCGCTGTCGATACGGGGTTTTGAATTCGGTTCGGACATGAGATATTTGGCTGAGTCGAGTAAGAATTAATTAGAGGATGACATATTGAGTATTCCGTCTGAGTGTACGGACTCGGATTAAAATAGTCGGACATTGATCGAAGTTCGAGGAATTGGATTCGGGCTCAGATCAGATAACAGTCGTCGAGAGTTTGATTTAATGAGCTTCAGATGAGATTTATAATTCAAGAATGATCTTCGAGTTTGCATTCGTTCTGAGAAATAAAAGTTTTAACACGCTCCAAAATTGGTTGTTTCTCGCGATCGAATAACTCCGAATTTGGTGAAATGAGAATGAATAGTCCGGATAATCAGAGACATACACGGGTGAAAAATAGAAATTTTCACTGAGCATCCGAGGTTAGGATAAATCTCCCGGCGTAACACGAAACTGACACTTGGGGTGTCACAGCCTTCCCCCCTTAAAAGAATCTCGTCCCGAGATTCGGATGAGGAGCTTTAAGGGTGGAGAAGCATGTAACTCCCAGACTGAAGATAGATGCAAATTCATGAGAGGGTATCTGACAAGATACTGAAGACAGATTTGGTTAGAATATCGCGACATATCGAGATAAAACGCAGCGATCATTCTGAGAGGGTGTCCACAAAAGAGAGCACATCGGTATAGTCTCGTAATGGATCACGACTATTAACCGTGATACCAGCGCGTGCCGAGCAGCTAACCATGTGTGCACCATAGTAGGCGCTCTATTTCGTCGTGGCACCATCAGTCATTAGTCATGACATTATTAGCAAACACAACCAATAAGAAATTCACATAGCACAGATAGATGGAGCCCATGAGAGTATGGCTCAGAATATGTGACTAAAGTTGAAGCAAAGATTGTTGGCAAAAGAGCATCACATGAGAATTTTTATTTAACTCAGAGAACTATTTTATGATCAACATGGAGATTATTAGATCAGATATTAGCACGAGATTTGATATGAGGATGAACCGACCATGAGATCAAAATAGATTGTTGAGCTTTTAGAGACATGAGAGAACCAAGGACAACAGCATAATCCATTGAACCAAATGGATACACATCTTAGAGATAGAATCGATAAAACAGCGTCATGATCCTCGGAGAAGGGGTATGAGAATGACCAGAAATTAGAGATTTAGGCAAGATCAACATTCGATACTTGAGAACGGGTCATAGCAGATAACCAGATAACGAGGCAGAATCATTAAGGGATCCAAAGATTCGGATGATAAAGCAAACATGATTCACAAGAAAAAGGATTATCAGATCCAGGCGAAAGGAGAGGTAGGCAAACAGGATCAGCTAGGATGATCGACAGAAATGCTATGAAGTTTTAGGGGCAAGGATTTATGGAAAGAAACATGGCCTTGATAGGGTTTGGGCAACTAGACACCAAACAACAAATTTATTTTTTGACACAACACGTGCACAAGGAGACTTGGGTTGGTCTAGCGGTCAAGTTATGGCTTCTATAAGCTGTGCAGGTGTATTACCAATAGTGCAACACACAAGGGATAGAAAACACCAACACAAGCATGTGATTTGATTTTTTTAAGGGTTTCACTTGCTAACCACTAGGTTGTTTAAAGTGGGGGTGTCTTTTTATGAGGAAACAAACAACATTTTGTTTGCAAAAAGGGTTGAACAATTTCAATACCACCTAGATAGCAAGGCAAGAGAAACACATAACACAACCTAACAAGACTTACCAATCTGATACGAGGTAAGGCATTTCTAACATAGCAGTACATCACATTATTCACAAGTTCTTATTATTAGAATAAAGGTGGGAGAAGCATGTTGATGCACAAGAGACAATGATGCGACAATCAGGATGCATGCTCATTCTAGTCGTCTTCTCAGACCTAACTACTTTTTCGGGTGCTTCTACAGCATCCTTATTAATAGTAGTAGTAGCCTTTATGGCCTAAATAACTAGCCACCTAGCTACCCATCTATTCCTAGGGCTTCACGTCCTAGGTCTATCCTGATCGTCCTGACGATCTATCCAACATTGGTTTCTAGCAAGTTTTACTTTTAGAAAAGGTTGGTATTTATGACTTATTGTCGTCTATGTGATGGTATTCGCTCCGATACCAACTGTGGTGGAACCGCCCGAATTATTCCAGATTAAGTGTCCAAGTCGCACCCTTAAGGGCAGCAACACACTTAAACAGGAATAACCCATCAGTCCCTCGGATCTAATCCGATAAAGCCACTTACCAGGATCGAATACCACTAGCTCACACGAAGGTGAGGCACAGAGAAATACAATAAAACATAATACCATAAATTAAGAAAGTATCATTAGTGATTACATTATCGGAGTTTCAGAAATAATAACAATAAGTTTTAATGCAGCGGAAATAACTAACGGAGAAAACCCGAGTAACATGGCGAAGCCTGGCCACGCTACTCCTCCTGGTCCTCTCCTGCGGAAGCAGTAACCCACTCGACCGTCTATCCCAGTGGCAGGGATGGAGGCCAAGCCACACCAGCAACCAATCATCCTAGGAGTACCTGCAAAAATTGTGCCACAAGCAAGGCTGAGTATACTAATACTCAGCTAGACTTACCCGGTGTGAGGAGTCTACTCCTCTACCTCTAGACATCCAGCTGTTTGGTTGAGGGGTTTGGTTTGCCAAAAGCACTAGCTGAGTCTAAAAACAAGTTTTAGCTTTTCAAGTTTTAGTAGAATCCTTTAGACTAGATGTGTACCTAGCTAATCATACATGGTATCAAACATTTTTACCAATCAACATCTTTTCTCAGTCACCTCATTTCCACTTATTACTCAATGCAGTACAATGGATCAAGCAGTCTCATTAGCTGCGAGAAGCAGACGATTTGAATCGAGTTTTTATCCTTGCAAGGTAAACCTAAACACACGATGTGGCGAGGCACTCCGTCCCCACACACGTCAACCGTCCCCATCGATTCCCTGGCAACAGAAAGGGGCTCACCGCCTTGGCGTACAATGCCTCACTGACCCCGACTGCCGTCGTGCAGTGACCGCACTTGTACCCACCATAACCGGAATGGGAGACCACGTCTCAGGTCGCGTGAGGAGGGCAATCTGCGGGCAGGTTCACTCAGGTACTAGGCTTACAGATTTACCATATTTCTCGGCATGTGTTTAGTACATTCAAACGCTTGACACAGGTATCCGCACGTTAATCCTTATTCCAATTTCACCTCGTAGACCACGCATCCCCATGGATCCGTGTCCACAGACCAACATCAGTATGATATGAAAGTGGATACAACCAAATTCCTGACCTCGCACGAGTGCTAGAAAAATCACTCGACTTCTACCGAGATCCCTAATTATTAAAGCAGCTACTCGACCTAGCATACTAGTATCCATCTCAAAGGAATCCTGAGTTCATGCAACTAGGGTTTCAGGCAACTCCTACACTTAAGTGCACAGTACAAGCCTACAAACATTAAGTGTAGTAAAATAGCATATATAAACGGTTATGCATAAAACCGGGGCTTGCCTTTAATTTAACACTTAGATAGTGTTTGCTAGGGGAGGTATTCGCTTGGCGAGCATCTACGGGTTATGTCCATCCTTCCTTAGGTTGTCCACCATCTGCAGCTTGTGGTTGACACCACGCCAGTTGCTCGATCATCCTCTCTCAGTCCTAAATGAGATGCAAGATGCATATGTATGAATACAATGAAAAATATCACAAGATATATAGTTACACGGTAGCGAACTGACATTTAATTGTAAGACACCGTAAACAACCACACGCTAACATTAGTTATTTGCACGTTATCAGCGTTTCAACATCAACACCATTAAAAAGACGACAACATTTTATTTATTTACGCTACCCAACTACGACATCACAAGTACGTGCATTTTATTTATTTGGATACGGCTTTTCATTAGTTCTTCTACTGATCATACAAAAGCATCCCAAACACAAGTTTAACAGAGGACACAACAAGCAAGCTCATGAATCATAGAATACATGTTAACTTAAGTTTAGACATTACAAGTCTAAGTCCGTTAAGTGCTAACTAAGCATTTTTTGCCAAAAGGGTGAACTAACAATCAAATAAGCACTAGCAGAATTTTTGGATAGCAATACAGCAGTCACTTGTTTTAATCATAACTCTTTAATTATTAGTCCAAAAATATCAAACTAGGACTTTCTAGAAAGCTTAAAAAGTGTTCTACAACTTTGGTATTGTCATCACAACATGATTAAACACTTAGCAAGGTCAAATTGTGCAAACACAACAGCTCTGTCCAGATTTGGACAGATTCAGACTTGTGACTTCAAAAATTCACAACTACAGATTCAGACATCCAAACAAAGTGATCCTAGACTTTCTGGAAAGCTAATTAAATGTTCTACAAATTATTTATAAACATCACAAGGTGATTCAATATTTAACTAAGGATAAACATCACTAAAAGACTTTGCTGTCCAGAACTGGACAGATTCAGTCTTCATATTTGAAACATTCACATCTTAAGCTTCAGACCACCAAAAAGAGTGATCTAAGACTTTTTGGAAAGCTCAGCAAAAGCACCACATAACTTGTATAATCACTACGAAGTGATTCCAGGTTTAACTAAATCATATATTACAGTTTTCGAAATCTGTTCTGACGGTGGACAGAACACAACAACCAGTCTGTAAAATTCATAACTCTTAAACCGTCAGGCCTATAGTTATGAAATTTTAACACAAGCAAGATAAGAAAAGCCTCTACAACTTTCTTATAATTGACAAAGACTGATTCTAATATTAACTTAAGCAAACAATGCAGTTTCTGAAATCTGTACAGAATTTGGACAGATTCAGTTACTGAATTTGTAAAAAGCACAACTCCTAAACGGTCAGACCTATGGCTGTCAAATTTTAACACCAGCAAGATAATAAAGTTATCTACCACTTTTCTATAGCACATATCTACAGAAAACACAATTTAGTTCATCAAACATACAGCACACCGAAAACAGTACGTGCAGCCCAAAACAGCAATCAATACATTTCAGCTTCCATACAATTCAAGAATTGCCGCGTTCTAGAGACTTGAATTATTATAACACTTTGACATTTGTTAGAGTTAAAATAACCAAGTGAGAACTAACAACTGGACTTACTAATTTTTATCCGTGTCGTTATGAGCACTAGAAGTACAATATATAATTAACAACGCATTCTCCCTGATAATCACCCAACGATTTGCGTTTTCAATTAGACCTCACATGAGCACTACTACTTTTTACCCTTACCTATAACCATACATATTTAGACCACAACAAGCAACTCGCTGTGATTACGAGCTTAACCAAGTTATCTAACAATTCGGCTAACTAGAGCAACAGTATAGGCCGCTATACATCATACACGTCGGCTGGTCTATTATTATCGAAGTTCGAGACACAACAAGTATATAACAATCACTTAACGAAATCGACTCCTACTTAACATGAGTTGGCTAATCACAGCATAAGACTTAGCGTACTATTTTAGACATCGTAACTCAAAAACATGGTGGGAGCAGGTTAATTAATGTTTCTTAACCTTTTCTCAACTTAAACTGGACAACACACAAGTCACTTAAAACACCATATTTTAGGAGGTCTAATCATAGAGACATTAAAACATGGCATAAAACTGCATAAGACCTACATTGGTTACTGAAGGACCTAAAGCACTCACGTGCATATGTTGTCAGATGGTTCTTCAATTTTAGCAAGGACTGACTCATGAGCGCTACTCGCCTCCAATAATTATTCGGCTGCGATAACGCTCATATAAGACTTCTCATCGATCAACAAGACATTCATTTATCAAAAGGAAATGGAATGCAGTAATTTATAAAGTTACGCATCGATCCGTCGTACAACAAAAATCATGACAACGCTGACAGATACTATCCACTAACCGTTGAAAAACTAAACTTACTTCTCGCCTGCCACTACATCACTCCTTAATCACACGACCATCATGAGCATCCTTCACATGATTATACGACAACAATCTAAACGTTGTGTTACACAAGACATACATCTTTCTTCGTTGCGAGTATAACCATATTACGGCATATACCCGCACACCTCAATTAATTATCTTACGCCACCATCACTATAATACACCACGGCACACACGCACATACATGTACTAATTAAATCCTCGCATCCCATGTATTTCCAATTTGCTCATCACATTAAACAACGCAACACGTTTGCTTACCTAACGTTAAGGCAACCTTGCTACGACATACAACCAAAACATTTTATACCCACACACACTCCAACACCAATGCACACCACATCGACTAAAATATAATCGTACAAACTACAAATCGCACACATCAAACAACACATCGCATATATTCCTATCGAAGAATAAAAACATCCGAGTTCTTTTGTACTTCTTTTTCTTTCGCTACAAACTTCAATCCATACTAATACATTTTTTTACACATATGCACATGTGCACAACATCGACAAAAGCTTAATTAGATTAATCCACAAAATACCAAGGGAACAACCTGGACGAATCGAGACTAGTCGCATGGGCTGTCCATAGGGCACGGCGTTTCGTCAAACGAGCAAAGCGCGAAGCGCGGCGTCGACCACTAGCTGCGATAACACAAAAATTTGTTGATGACAGTTCATCAAACATCATAAACGCCGGAAAAACAGCGAGGACAGCGGGGTTCTCACTGAGGGTCGACGGTGTCGCGGATGGGGCCGCGCAGCGAGCACAAGAGCAATGTCACGCGACGAGGGGAGAGGCTGCTCGCCATGGACGACGGTGGCTCGCTGCGGCTGCTGTTTTGTGGGGCAGAGGGGAGGAGCAGGGGCCTAGGCGGCATTGCTCCTGCTGCTTTCCATGGAAAAAAAATATGCAGGGCGCCGGGGACAGCAAGGGGAATCGGCTGGGTGGAAAAACATGTAGGGCGCTGCAGGGAGATGGGAGCGGCTGGAGGTTGAAGACAACGGAGAAGCGCTGCTCGCAGGGGGAAATGCCATGGGAGATGACTGGAAAAAAAATCTGGGCACCATTGTTGGGCTTGGCAGCCAAGGGAGATGAGAAAGCAGAAAGGGGCTTCGGCTTCCAGGGGGAAGAAGGGGGCGACCACAGGGCACCCTGGGAAAGGGAGCCGAGCGCCATGGGAGAGAGGTCCCTGCACCATGGGGAAGCTCTGCGCATCCCGCAGCAAGGGCGCCATGCCATGGCCACCGACGAGCTCACTGCTTGAGCTCGGACTAGAGGAGATGCCGCGCCCATGGAGAAGAGGAGCTCGGCTGCTGGGCTGCTCGCCGGCCCTGGAGAAGTTCCTGCACGCAGGGGAGAAAGGTTCCCTGCTGCCGGACGCCGCGGAGAAGAGGGAAAGCTCCCTGCGCCATGGAGAGAGGAGAGCTGGGGGGCTGCTGCTCGGCCACACCATTTGAGCCGAGGAGGAAGGGCGCCATGGGGGCTAGCCTTGCTCCCTGCGCTGGCTGCTGCTGCCGTGAGCACCGAGGAAGAAGGCAAGGAGTATGGCTGGTGGCGGCTAGGGAAAAAATGGAGGGTGGGAGTGCAAAATAGCCCAAGTGCAAGGGAAGGGCACCCCTATTTATAGAAGATGGCTAGGGTTAGGGTTTCCTTAGTGGGCCTAATGGCCTGGGTTTTAAATGGGCTTAGCCTGAAACATGTAATCGGGTTGCGCTAAATTTATTTTCCGGAATAAAATGCTCTCGCGGAAGTCGTCTATGTAAAAACAAAGCGAGCTGGAGTTCGGACGAATGGAAGATTGAGCGATAAATTCGACCGGGAGTTTGATTTGAATTTGCTCGGAAATAATTCCCTACGCGTCATTCGAAAATAAATCGTCCTGAGATTTGATCGACATTCGGATTTTTAGTCGGAGAAGGTGAATCGTGGCATTTTAAAATCGCTGTCAATACGGGGTTTTGAATTTGGTTCGGACATGAGATATTTGGCTGAGTCGAGTAAGAATTAATTAGAGGACGACATATTGAGTATTCCGTCTGAGTGTACGGACTCGGATTAAAATAGTCGAACATTGATCGAAGTTCGAGGAATTGGATTCGGGCTCAGATCAGATAACAGTCGTCGAGAGTTTGATTTAATGAGCTTCAGATGAGATTTATAATTCGAGAATGATCTTCGAGTTTGCATTCGTTCCGAGAAATAAAAGTTTTAACACGCTCCAAAATTGGCTGTTTCTCGCGATCGAATAACTCCGAATTTGGTGAAATGAGAATGAATAGTCCGGATAATCAGAGACATACACGGGCGAAAAATAGAAATTTTCACTGAGCATCCGAGGTTAGGATAAATCTCCCGGCGTAACACGAAACTGACACTTGGGGTGTCACAAACATGCCCAATCCACTACTTTAGGTCCAAAACTCATGTTTGGGGTGGTTTCGCGCAATTTCGTTGCCGCACATCACCCATTCAGAAAACGGGTGTCGGGTGCATACAAAGCATGAGTTTTCGCCACAGGAACCATTTCTTCGTTTTTCGCAACGAACATGCCCAATCCATTACTTTAGGTCCAAAACTCATGTTTGGGGTGGTTTCGCGCAATTTCGATGCCGCACGTCACCCATTCCCAAAACGGGTGTCGGCGTGCATACAAAGCACGAGTTTTTGCCACTGGAACCATTTCTTCGTTTTTCGCAACGAACATGTCCAATCCACTACTTTAGGTCCAAAACTCATGTTTGGGTGCTTTCGCGCAATTTCGTGGCCGCACGTCACCCATTCCGAAAACGGGTGTCGGGGTGCATACAAAGCACGAGTTTTCGCCACCGGAACCATTTCTTCGTTTTTCGCAACGAACATGCCCAATCCACTACATTAGGTCCAAAACTCATGTTTGGGGTGGTTTCACGCAATTTCGATGCCGCACGTCACCCATTCCGAAAACGGGTGTCGGGTGCATACAAAGCATGAGTTTTCGCCACCGGAACCATTTCTTCGTTTTTTTGCAACGAACATGCCCAATCCACTACTTTAGGTCCAAAACTCATGTTTGGGGTGGTTTCGCGAAATTTCGTTGTCGTACGTCACCCATTCCCAAAACGGGTGTCGGGGTGCATACAAAGCATGAGTTTTTGCCACCGGAACCAATTCTTCGTTTTTCGCAACAAACATGCCCAATCCACTACTTTAGGTCCAAAACTCATGTTTGGGGTGTTTTCGCGCCATATCGTTGCCACACGTCACCCATTCCGA
Source organism: Zea luxurians (assembly GCA_029449295.1). NCBI lineage: Eukaryota > Viridiplantae > Streptophyta > Magnoliopsida > Poales > Poaceae > Zea > Zea luxurians. Next base: position 31,183,063 of record JAOPSE010000029.1, on the reverse strand, counting down.
AAACGGGTGTCGGGGTGCATACAAAGCACTAGTTTTTGCCACCGAAACCATTTCTTCGTTTTTCGCAACGAACATGCCCAATCCACTACTTTAGGTCCAAAACTCATGTTTGGGGTGGTTTCACGTAATTTCGTTGCCGCACGTCACCCATTCTGAAAACGGGTGTCGAGGTGTATACAAAGCACGAGTTTTCGCCACCGGAACCATTTCTTCGTTTTTCTCAACGAACATGCCCAATCCACTACTTTAGGTCCAAAACTCATGTTTGGGGTGGTTTCGCGCAATTTCGTTGCCTCACGTCACCAACTCCGAAAACGGGTGTCATGTTGCATACAAGCACGAGTTTTTGCCACCGGAACCATTTCTTCATTTTTCGCAACGAACATGCCCAATCCACTACTTTAGGTCCAAAACTCATGTTTGGGTGCTTTCGCGCAATTTCGTTGCCTTACGTCACCCATTCCGAAAACGGGTGTCGGGGTGCATACAAAGCACGAGTTTTCGCCACCGGAACCATTTCTTCGTTTTTCGCAACGAACATGCCCAATCCACTACTTTAGGTCCAAAACTCATGTTTGGGGTGGTTTCGCGCAATTTCGATGCCGCACGTCACCCATTCCGAAAACGGGTGTCGGGTGCATACAAAGCATGAGTTTTCGCCACCGGAACCATTTCTTCGTTTTTCGCAACGAACATGCCCAATCCACTACTTTAGGTCCAAAACTCATGTTTGGGGTGGTTTCGCGCAATTTCGTTGTCGTACGTCACCCATTCCCAAAACGGGTGTCGGGGTGCATACAAAGCACGAGTTTTTGCCACCGGAACCAATTCTTCGTTTTTCGCAACGAACTTGCCCAATCCACTACTTTAGATCCAAAACTCATGTTTGGGGTGGTTTCGCGCAATTTCGTTGCCGCACGTCACCAATTCCGAAAACAGGTGTCGGGGTGCATACAAGCACGAGTTTTTGCCATCGGAACCATTTCTTCGTTTTTCGCAACGAACATGCCCAATCCACTACTTTAGGTCCAAAACTCATGTTTGGGGTGGTTTCACACAACTTCGTTGCCGCATGTCACCCATTCCGAAAATGGGTGTCGGGGTGCATACAAAGAACGAGTTTTCGCCACCGGAAACCATTTCTTCGTTTTTCACAACGAACATGCCCAATCCACTACTTTAGGTCCAAAACTCATGTTTGGGGTGGTTTCGCGCAATTTCGTTGTCGCACGTCACCCATTTCGAAAACGGGTGTCGGGTGCATACAAAGCATGAGTTTTCGCCACCGGAACCATTTCTTCGTTTTTCGCAACGAACATGCCCAATCCATTACTTTAGGTCCAAAACTCATGTTTGGGGTGGTTTCGCGCAATTTTGTTGTCGTGCGTCACCCATTCCCAAAACGGGTGTCGGCGTGCATACAAAGCACGAGTTTTTGCCACTGGAACCAATTCTTCATTTTTCGCAATGAACATGCCCAATCCACTACTTTAGGTCCAAAACTCATGTTTGGGGTGGTTTCGCGCTATATCATTGCCGCACGTCACCCATTCCGAAAACGGGTGTCGGGGTGCGTACAAAGCACGAGTTTTTGCCACCGGAACCATTTCTTCGTTTTTCGCAACGAACATGCCCAATCCACTACTTTAGGTCCAAAACTCATGTTTGGGGTGGTTTCGCGCAATTTCGATGCCGCACGTCACCCATTCCGAAAATGGGTGTCGGGTGCATACAAAGCATGAGTTTTCGCCACCGGAACCATTTCTTCGTTTCTCGCAACGAACATGCCCAATCCACTACTTTAGGTCCAAAACTCATGTTTGGGGTGGTTTCACGCAATTTCGTTGTCGTACGTCACCCATTCCCAAAACGGGTGTCGGGGTGCATACAAAGCACGAGTTTTTGCCACCGGAACCAATTCTTCGTTTTTCGCAACGAACTTGCCCAATCCACTACTTTAGATCCAAAACTCATGTTTGGGGTGGTTTCGCGCAATTTCATTGCCGCACGTCACCAATTCCGAAAACAGGTGTCGGGGTGCATACAAGCACGAGTTTTTGCCACCGGAACCATTTCTTCGTTTTTCGCAACGAACATGCCCAATCCACTACTTTAGGTCCAAAACTCATGTTTGGGGTGGTTTCACACAACTTCGTTGCCGCATGTCACCCATTCCGAAAATGGGTGTCGGGGTGCATACAAAGAACGAGTTTTCGCCACCGGAAACCATTTCTTCGTTTTTCACTACGAACATGCCCAATCCACTACTTTAGGTCCAAAACTCATGTTTGGGGTGGTTTCGCGCAATTTCGTTGTCGCACGTCACCCATTTCGAAAACGGGTGTCGGGTGCATACAAAGCATGAGTTTTCGCCACCGGAACCATTTCTTCGTTTTTCGCAACGAACATGCCCAATCCATTACTTTAGGTCCAAAACTCATGTTTGGGGTGGTTTCGCGCAATTTCGTTGTCGTGCGTCACCCATTCCCAAAACGGGTGTCGGCGTGCATACAAAGCACGAGTTTTTGCCACTGGAACCAATTCTTCATTTTTTGCAATGAACATGCCCAATCCACTACTTTAGGTCCAAAACTCATGTTTGGGGTGGTTTCGCGCTATATCATTGCCGCACGTCACCCATTCCGAAAACGGGTGTCGGGGTGCATACAAAGCACGAGTTTTTGCCACCGGAACCATTTCTTCGTTTTTCGCAACGAACTTGCCCAATCCACTACTTTAGGTCCAAAACTCATGTTTGGGGTGGTTTCGCGCAATTTCGTTGCCGCACGTCACCCATTCCGAAAACGGGTGTCGGGGTGCATACCAAGCACGAGTTTTCGCCACAGGAACCATTTCTTCGTTTTTCTCAACGAACATGCCCAATCCACTACTTTAGGTCCAAAACTCATGTTTGGGGTGGTTTCGCGCAATTTCGTTGCCGCACGTCACCCATTCCGAAAACGGGTGTCGGGTGCATACAAAGGATGAGTTTTCGCCACAGGAACCATTTCTTCGTTTTTCGCAACGAACATGCCCAATCCATTACTTTAGGTCCAAAACTCATGTTTGGGGTGGTTTCGCGCAATTTCGTTGCCGCACGTCACCCATTCCCAAAACGGGTGTCGGCGTGCATACAAAGCACGAGTTTTTGCCACTGGAACCATTTCTTCGTTTTTCGCAACGAACATGCCCAATCCACTACTTTAGGTCCAAAACTCATGTTTGGGGTGGTTTCGCGCAATTTCGTTGCCGGACGTCACCCATTCCGAAAACGGGTGTCGGGGTGCATACAAAGCACGAATTTTCACCACCAAAACCATTTCTTCGTTTTTCGCAACGAACATGCCCAATGACTTTAGGTCCTAAACTCATGTTTGGGGTGGTTTGACATAATTTCGTTGCCACACGTCACCCATTCCGAAAATGGGTGTCGGGGTGCATAAAAGCACGAGTTTTTGCCACCGGAACCATTTCTTCATTTTTCGCAACGAACGTGCCCAATTCACTACTATAGGTCCAAAACTCATGTTTCGGGTGGTTTCGCGCAATTTCGTTGCTACACGTCACCCATTCCGAAAATGGGTGTCGGGGTGCATAGAAAGCACGGGTTTTCGCCACTGGAACCATTTCTTCATTTTTCGCAACGAACATGCCCAATCCACTACTTTAGGTCCAAAACTCATGTTTGGGGTGGTTTCGCTCAATTTCGTTGCCGCACGTCACCCATTCCGAAAACGAGTGTCGGGTGCATACAAAGCATGAGTTTTCGCCACCGGAACCATTTCTTCGTTTTTCGCAACGAACATGCCCAATCCACTACTTTAGGTCCAAAACTCATGTTTGGGGTGGTTTCGCACAATTTTGTTGTCGTACGTCACCCATTCCCAAAACGGGTGTCGGGGTGCATACAAAGCACGAGTTTTTGCCACCGGAACCAATTCTTCGTTTTTTCGCAACGAACTTGCCCAATCAACTACTTTAGGTCCAAGTCTCATGTTTGGGGTGGTTTCGCGCTATATCGTTGCCGCACGTCACCCATTCCGAAAACGGGTGTCGGGGTGCATACAAAGCACGAGTTTCTGCCACCGGAACCATTTCTTTGTTTTTTCTCAATGAACATGCCCAATCAACTACTTTAGGTCCAAAACTCATGTTTGGGGTGGTTTTGCGCAATTTCGTTGCCGCACGTTACCCATTCCGAAAACGGGTGTCGGGGTGCATACGAGCACGAGTTTTTGCCACCGGAACCATTTCTTCGTTTTTCACAATGAACATTCCCATTCCACTACTTTAGGTCCAAAACTCATGTTTGAGGTGGTTTTGCGCAATTTCGTTGCCGCACGTCACCCATTCCGAAAACGGGTGTCGGGGTGCATACAAAGCTTGAGTTTTCGCCACCGGAACCGTTTCTTCGTTTTTCGCAACGAACATGCCCAATCCACTACTTTAGGTCCAAAACTCATGTTTGGGCTGGTTTCACACAATTTCACTGCCGCACATCACCCATTCCGAAAACGGGTGTCGGGCGTGCATACAAAGCATGAGTTTTTTCACCGGAACCATTTCTTCGTTTTCGCAACGAACATGCCCAATCCACTACTCTAGGTCCAAAACTCATGTGTTGGGGTGGTTTCGCGCAATTTCGTTGCCGCACGTCACCCATTCCGAAAACGGGTGTCGGGGTGCATACAAAGCATGAGTTTTCGCCACCGGAACCATTTCTTCGTTTTTCGCAACGAACATGCCCAATCCACTACTTTGGGTCCAAAACTCATGTTTGGTGTGGTTTCGCGCAATTTCGTTGTCGTACGTCACCCATTCCCAAAACAGGTGTCAGGGTGCATACAAAGCACGACTTTTGCCATCGGAACCAATTCTTCGTTTTTCGCAACGAACATGCCCAATCCACTACTTTAGGTCCGAAACTTATGTTTGGTGTGGTTCGCGCTATTTTGTTGCCGCACGTCACCCATTCCAAAAACGGGTGTCGGGGTGCATACAAAGCATGAGTTTTTGCCACCGGAACCATTTCTTCATTTTTCGTAACGAACATGCCCAATCCACTACTTTAGGTCCAAAACTCATGTTTGGGTTGGTTTCGCGCAATTTCGTTGCCGCACGTCACCCATTCCGAAAACAGGTGTTAGGGTGGATACAAAGCACGAGTTTTCGCCATCGGAACCATTTCTTCGTTTTTCGCAACGAACATGCCCAATCCACTACTTTAGGTCCAAAACTCATGTTTGGGGTGGTTTTGTGCAATTTCGTTGCCGCACATCACCAATTCCAAAAACAGGTGCCAGGGTGCATACAAGCACGAGTTTTTGCCACCGGAACCATTTCTTCGTTTTGCACAACGAACATGCCCAATCCAATACTTTAGGTCCAAAACTCATGTTTGGGGTGGTTTCGCGCAATTTCATTGTCGTACGTCATCCATTCCCAAAACGGGTATCAGGGTGCATACAAGCACGAGTTTTTGCCACCGGAACCATTTCTTCGTTTTGCACAACGAACATGCCCAATCCAATACTTTAGGTCCAAAACTCATGTTTGGGGTGGTTTCACGCAATTTCATTGCCGCACGTCACCGATTACAAAAACGGGTGTCGGGCGGGGTGCATACAAAGCACGAGTTTTTGCCACCGGAACCAATTCTTCGTTTTTCGCAATGAACATGCCCAATCCACTAATTTAGGTCCAAAACTCATGTTTGGGGTGGTTTCACGCTATATCGTTGCCGCACGTCACCCATTCCGAAAATGGGTGTCGGGGTGCATACTTAGCACGAGTTTTTGCCACCGGAACCATTTCTTCGTTTTTCACAACGAACATGCCCAATCCACTACTTTAGGTTCAAAACTCATGTTTGGGGTGGTTTTGTGCAATTTCGTTGCCGCACAATACCAATTCCAAAAACGGGTGTCAGGGTGCATACAAGCACGAGTTTTTGCCACCGGAACCATTTCTTCGTTTTGCACAACGAACATGCCCAATCCAATACTTTAGGTCCAAAACTCATGTTTGGTGTGGTTTCGGGCAATTTCGTTGTCGTACGTCATCCAATCCCAAAACGGGTGTCAGGGTGCATACAAGCACGAGTTTTTGCCACCGGAACCATTTCTTCGTTTTGCACAACGAACATGCCCAATCCACTACTTTAGGTCCAAAACTCATGTTTGGGGTGGTTTCGCGCAATTTCGTTGCCGCACGTCACCCATTCCGAAAACGGGTGTCAGGGTGCATACAAAGCACGAGTTTTTTCCACCGGAACCATTTCTTCGTTTTTCGCAACGAACATGCCCAATCCACTGCTTTAGGTCCAAAACTCTTGTTTGGGGTGGTTTCGCGCAATTTCGTTGCCTCACGTCACCCATTCCGAAAACGGGTGTCGGGGTGCACATAAAGCACGAGTTCTTTGCACCGGAACCATTTCTTCGTTTTTCGCAACGAACATGCCCAATCCACTACTTTAGGTCCAAAACTCATGTTTGGGGTGGTTTCGCGCAATTTCGTTGTGGCACGTCACCTATTCCAAAAACGGGTGTCGGGGTGCATACAAAGCATGAGTTTTCGCCACCGGAACCATTTCTTAGTTTTTCGCAACGAACATGCCCAATCCACTACTTTAGGTCCAAAACTCATGTTTGGTGTGGTTTCGCGCAATTTCGTTGTCGTACGTCACCCATTCCCAAAACGGGTGTCGGGGTGCATACAAAGCACGACTTTTGCTACCGGAAGCAATTCTTCGTTTTTCGCAATGAACATGCCCAATCCACTACTTTATGTCCAAAACTCATGTTTGGTGTGGTTTCACGTTATTTCGTTGCCGCACGTCACCCATTCCGAAAACGGGTGTCGGGGTGCATAGAAGCACGAGTTTTTGCCACCGGAACCATTTCTTCATTTTGCGCAACGAACCTGCCCAATCCACTACTTTAGGTCCAAAACTCATGTTTGGGGTGGATTCGCTCAATTTCGTTCCCGCACGTCAACCATTCCGAAAACGGGTGTCGGGTGCATACAAAGCATGAGTTTTCGCCACCGGAACCATTTCTTCGCTTTTCGCAACGAACATGCCCAATCTACTACTTTAGGTCCATGACTCATGTTTGGGGTGGTTTCGCGCAATTTCGTTGCCGCACGTCACCCATTAAAAAACGGGTGTCGGGCGTGGTGCATACAAAGCACGAGTTTTTGCCACTGGAACCATTTCTTTGTTTTTCGCAACGAACATGCCCAATCCACAACTTTAGGTCCAACACTCATGTTTGGGGTGGTTTCGCGCAATTTCGTTGCCGCACGTCACACATTCCGAAAACGGGTGTCGGGTGCATACAAAGCATGAGTTTTCGCCACCGGAACCATTTCTTCGTTTTTCGCAAAGAACATGCCCAATCCACTACTTTAGGTCCAAAACTCATTTTGGGGTGGTTTCGCGCAATTTCGTTGTCGTACGTCACCCATTCCCAAAACGAACATGCCCAGTCCACTACTTTAGGTCTAAAACTCATGTTTGGGGCGGTTTCCCGCTATATCGTTGCCGCACGTCACCCGTTCCGAAAACGGGTGTCGGGGTGCATACAAAGCACGAGTTTTTTCCACTGGAACCAATTCTTCGTTTTTCGCAACGAACATGCCCAATCCACTACTTTAGGTCCAAAACTCATGTTTGGTGTGGTTTCACGCTATTTCGTTGCCGCACGTCACCCATTCCGAAAATGGGTGTCGGCGTGCATACAAAGCACGACTTTTTGCCACCGGAACCATTTCTTCGTTTTTCGCAACAAACATGCCCAATCCACTACTTTAGGTCCAAAACTCATGTTTGGGCTGGTTTCGCGCAATTTTGTTGCCGCACGTCACACATTCCGAAAACGGGTGTCGGAGTGCATACAAAGCACGAGTTTTCGCCACCGGAACCATTTCTTCGTTTTTCGCAATGAACATGCACAATCCACTACTTTAGGTCCAAAACTCTTGTTTGGGGTGGTTTCACGCATTTTCGTTGCCGCACGTCACCCATTCCGAAAACGGGTGTCGGTGTGCATACAAAGCACGAGTTTTAGCCACCGGAACCATTTCTTCGTTTTTCGCAATGAACATGCCCAATCCACTACTTTAGGTCCAAAACTCATGTTTGGGCTGGTTTCACGCAATTTCGTTGCCGCGCGTCACCCATTCCGAAAACGGGTGTCGGAGTGCATACAAAGCACGAGTTTTCGCCACCGGAACCATTTCTTCGTTTTTCGCAATGAACATGCTCAATCCACTACTTTAAGTCCAAAACTCATGTTTGGGGTGGTTTCGCGCAATTTCGTTGCCGCACGTCACCCATTCCGAAAACAGGTGTCGGGGAGCATACAAAGCACGAGTTTTCGCCACCGGAACCATTTCTTCGTTTTTCTCAACGAACATGCCCAATCCACTACTTTAAGTCCAAAACTCATGTTTGGGGTGGTTTCGCGCAATTTCGTTGCCGCATGTTACCCATTACGAAAACGGGTGTCGGCATACAAGCACGAGTTTTTGCCACCGGAACCATTTCTTCGTTTTTCGCAACGAACATGCCCAATACACTACTTTGGGTCCAAAACTAATGTTTGGGGTGGTTTCGCGCAATTTCGTTGCCGCACGGCACCCATTCCGAAAACGGGTGTCGGGTACATACAAAGCATGAGTTTTCGCCACCGGAACCATTTCTTCGTTTTTCGCAACGAACATGCCCAATCCACTACTTTAGGTCCAAAACTCATGTTTGGGGTGGTTTCGCGCAATTTCGTTGCCGCACGTCACCCATTCCGAAAATGGGAGTCGGGGTGCATACAAAGCATGAGTTTTCGCCACCAGAACCATTTCTTCGTTTTTCGCAACGAACATGCCCAATCCACTACTTTGGGTCCAAAACTCGTGTTTGGTGTGGTTTCGCACAATTTCGTTGTCGTACGTCACTCATTCCGAAAACGGGTGTCGGGGTGCATATAAAGCAAGACTTTTGCCACCGGAACCAATTCTTCGTTTTTCGCAACGAACATGCCCATTCCACTACTTTAGGTCCAAAACTTATGTTTGGTGTGGTTTCGGGCTATTTCGTTGCCGCACATCACCCATTCCGAAAACGGGTGTCGGGGTGCATACAAAGCACGAGTTTTTGCCACCGGAACAATTTCTTCGTTTTTCGCAACGAACATGCCCAATCCACTACATTAGGTCCAAAACTCATGTTTGGGCTGGTTTCGCGCAATTTTGTTGCCGCACGTCACCCATTCCGAAAACGGGTGTCGGAGTGCATACAAAGCACGAGTTTTCGCCACCGGAACCATTTCTTCGTTTTTCGCAATGAACATGCACAATCCACTACTTTAGGTCCAAAACTCATGTTTGGGGTGGTTTCGCGCATTTTCGTTGCCGCACGTCACCCATTCCGAAAACGGGTTTCGGTGTGCATACAAAGCACGAGTTTTAGCCACCGGAACCATTTCTTTGTTTTTCGCAATGAACATGCCCAATCCACTACTTTAGGTCCAAACCTCATATTTGGGTTGGTTTCGCGCAATTTCGTTGCCGCACGTCACCCATTCCGAAAACGGGTGTCGAAGTGCATACAAAGCACGTGTTTTCGCCACCGGAACCATTTCTTCATTTTTCGCAATGAACATGCCCAATCCACTACTTTAGGTCCAAAAGTCATGTTTGGGGTGGTTTCGCGCAATTTCGTTGCCGCACGTCACCAATTCCCAAAACGGGTGTTGGGGTGCATACAAAGCACGAGTTTTCGCCACCGGAACCATTTCTTCGTTTTTCTCAACGAACATGCCCAATCCACTACTTTAGGTCCAAAACTCATGTTTGGGGTGGTTTCGCGCAATTTCGTTGCCGCACGTTACCCATTCCGAAAACGGGTGTCGGCATACAAGCACGAGTTTTTGCCACCGGAATCATTTCTTCGTTTTTTGCAACGAACATGCCCAATACACTACTTTGGGTCCAAAACTCATGTTTGGGGTGGTTTCGCGCAATTTTGTTGCCGCACGTCACCCATTCCGAAAACAGGTGTCGGGTGCATACAAAGCATGTGTTTTCGCCACCGGAACCATTTCTTCGTTTTTCACAACGAACATGCCCAATCCACTACTTTAGGTCCAAAACTCATGTTTGGGGTGGTTTCGCGCAATTTCATTGCCGCACGTCACCCATTCCGAAAACGGGAGTCGGGGTGCATACAAAGCATGAGTTTTCGCCACCGGCACCGTTTCTTCATTTTACGCAACAAACATGCCCAATCCTCTACTTTGGGTCCAAAACTCATGTTTGGTGTGGTTTCGCGCAATTTCGTTGTCGTACGTCACTCATTCCGAAAACGGGTGTCGGGGTGCATACAAAGCACAACTTTAGCCACCGGAACCAATTCTTCGTTTTTCGCAACGAACATGCCCAATCCACTACTTTAGGTCCAAAACTCATGTTTGGGGTGGTTTCGCGCAATTTCATTGCCGCACGTCACCCATTCCGAAAACGGGAGTCGGGGTGCATACAAAGCATGAGTTTTCGCCACCGGAACCATTTCTTCGTTTTTCGCAACGAACATGCCCAATCCACTACTTTGGGTCCAAAACTCGTGTTTGGTGTGGTTTCGCGCAATTTCGTTGTCGTATGTCACTCATTCCGAAAACGGGTGTCGGGGTGCATACAAAGCATGACTTTTGCCACCGGAACCAATTCTTCATTTTTCGCAACGAACATGCCCAATCCACTACTTTAGGTCCAAAACTTATGTTTGGTGTGGTTTCGGGCTATTTCGTTGCCGCACGTCACCCATTCCGAAAACAGGTGTCGGGGTGCATACAAAGCACGAATTTTTGCCACCGGAACCATTTCTTCGTTTTTCGCAACGAACATGCCCAATCCACTACTTTAGGTCCAAAACTCATGTTTGGGCTGGTTTCGCGCAATTTCGTTGCCGCACGTCACCCATTCCGAAAACGGGTGTCGGAGTGCATACAAAGCACGAGTTTTAGCCACCGGAACCATTTCTTCGTTTTTCGCAATGAACATGCCCAATCCACTACTTTAGGTCCAAAACTCATGTTTGGGCTGGTTTCGCGCAATTTCGTTGCTGCACGTCACCCATTCCGAAAACGGGTGTCGGAGTGCATACAAAGCACGAGTTTTCGCCACCGAACCATTTCTTCGTTTTTCGCAATGAACATGCCCAATCCACTACTTTAGGTCCAAAACTCATGTTTGGGGTGGTTTCGCGCAATTTCGTTGCCGCACGTCACCCATTCCGAAAACGGGTGTCGGGGTCCATACAAAGCACAAGTTTTCGCCACCGGAACCATTTCTTCGTTTTTCTCAACAAACATGCCCAATCCACTACTTTAGGTCCAAAACTCATGTTTTGGGAGGTTTCGCGCAATTTCGTTGCCGCACGTTACCCATTCCGAAAACGGGTGTCGGCATATAAGCACGAGTTTTTGCCACTGGAATCATTTCTTCGTTTTTCGCAACGAACATGCCCAATACACTACTTTGGGTCCAAAACTCATGTTTGCGGTGGTTTCGCGCAATTTCGTTGCCGCACGTCACCCATTCCAAAAACGGGAGTCGAGGTGCATACAAAGCATGAGTTTTTGCCACCGGAACCATTTCTTCGTTTTTCGCAACGAACATGCCCAATCCACTTCTTTGGGTCCAAAACTCGTGTTTGGTGTGGTTTCGCGCAATTTCGTTGTAGTACGTCACTCATTCCGAAAACGGGTGTCGGGGTGCATACAAAGCACGACTTTTGCCACCAGAACCAATTCTTCGTTTTTCGCAACGAACATGCCCAATCCACTACTTTAGGTCCAAAACTTATGTTTGGTGTGGTTTAGGGCTATTTCGTTGTCACACGTCACCCATTCCGAATATGGGTGTCGGGGTGCATACAAAGCACGAGTTTTTGCCACCGGAACCATTTCTTCGTTTTTCGCAACGAACATGCCCAATCCACTACTTTAGGTCCAAAACTCATGTTTGGGCTGGTTTCGCGCAATTTCGTTGCCGCACGTCACCCATTCCGAAAACGGGTGTCGGAGTGCATAGAAAGCACGAGTTTTCGCCACCGGAACCATTTCTTCGTTTTTCGCAATGAACATGCACAATCCAGTACTTTAGGTCCAAAACTCATGTTTGGGGTGGTTTTGCGCATTTTCGTTGCCGCACGTCACCCATTCCGAAAACGGGTGTCGGTGTGCATAGAAAGCACGAGTTTTAGCCACCGGAACCATTTCTTCGTTTTTCGCAATGAACATGCCCAATCCACTACTTTAGGTCCAAAACTCATGTTTGGGCTAGTTTCGCACAATTTCGTTGCTGCACGTCACCCATTCCGAAAACGGGTGTCGGAGTGCATACAAAGCATGAGTTTTTGCCACTGGAACCATTTCTTCGTTTTTCGCAATGAACATGCCCAATCCACTACTTTAGGTCCAAAACTCATGTTTGGGGTGGTTTCGCGCAATTTCGTTGCCGCACGTCACCCATTCCGAAAACGGGTGTCGGGGTGCATACAAAGCACAAGTTTTCGCCACCGGAACCATTTCTTCGTTTTTCTCAACGAACATGCCCAATCCACTACTTTAGGTCCAAAACTCATGTTTGGGGAGGTTTCGCGCAATTTCGTTGCCGCACGTTACCCATTCCGAAAACGGGTGTCGGCATATAAGCACGAGTTTTTGCCACCGGAATCATTTCTTCGTTTTTCGCAACGAACATGCCCAATACACTACTTTGGGTCCAAAACTCATGTTTGGGGTGGTTTCGCGCAATTTCGTTGCCTCACGTCACCCATTCCGAAAACGGGTGTCGGGTGCATACAAAGCATGAGTTTTCGCCACCGGAACCATTTCTTCGTTTTTCGCAACGAACATGCCCAATCCACTACTTTAGGTCCAAAACTCATGTTTGGGGTGGTTTCGCGCAATTTTGTTGCCGCACGTCACCCATTCCGAAAACGGGAGTCGGGGTGCATACAAAGCATGAGTTTTCGCCACTAGAACCATTTCTTCGTTTTTCGCAACAAACATGCCCAATCCACTACTTTGGGTCCAAAACTCATGTTTGGTGTGGTTTCGCGCAATTTCGTTGTCGTACGTCACTCATTCAGAAAACGGGTGTCGGGGTGCATACAAAGCACGACTTTTGCCACCGGAACCAATTCTTCGTTTTTCGCAACGAACATGCCCAATCCACTACTTTAGGTCGAAAACTTATGTTTGGTGTGGTTTCGCGCTATTTCGTTGCCGCACGTCACCCATTCCGAAAACGGGTGTCGGGGTGCATACAAAGCACGAGTTTTTGCCACCGGAACCATTTCTTCGTTTTTCGCAACGAACATGCCCAATCCACTACTTAAGGTCCAAAACTCAAGTTTGGGTTGGTTTCGTGCAATTTCGTTGCCGCACGTCACCCATGCCAAAAACGGGTGTCAGGGTGGATACAAAGCACGAGATTTCGCCACCGGAACCATTTCTTCCTTTTTCGCAACGAACATGCCCAATCCACTACTATAGGTCCAAAACTAATGTTTGGGGTGGTTTCGTGCAATTTCGTTGCCGCACGTCACCAATTCCAAAAATGGGTGTCTGGGTGCATACAAGCACGAATTTTTGCCACCGGAACCAGTTCTTCATTTTGCGCAACGAACATGCCCAATCCACTACTTTAGGTCAAAAACTCATGTTTGGGTTGGTTTCGTGCAATTTTGTTGCCACACGTCACCCATTCCGAAAACGGGTGTCGGGGTGCATACAAAGCACGAGTTTTCGCCACCGGAACCATTTCTTCGTTTTTCGCAACGAACATGCCCAATCCACTACTTTAGGTCCAAAACTCATGTTATGGGTGGTTTCGTGCAATTTCGTTGCCGCACGTCACCAATTCCAAAAACGGGTGTCTGGGTGCATACAAGCACGAGTTTTTGCCATCGGAACCATTTCTTCGTTTTGCGCAACGAACATGCCCAATCCACTAGTTTAGGTCAAAAACTCATGTTTGGGTTGGTTTCGCGCAATTTCGTTGACGCACGTCACCCATTCCGAAAACGGGTGTCGGGGTGCATACAAAGCACGAGTTTTTGCCACCGGAACCATTTCTTCGTTTTTCGCAACGAACATGCCCAATCCACTACTTTAGGTCCAAAACTCAAGTTTGGGTTGGTTTCGTGCAATTTCGTTGCCGCACGTCAGCCATTCCAAAAACGGGTGTCAGGGTGCATACAAAGCACGAGTTTTCGCCACCGGAACCATTTCTTCGTTTTTCGCAACGAACATGCCCAATCCACTACTATAGGTCCAAAACTAATGTTTGGGGTGGTTTCGTGCAATTTCGTTGCCGCACGTCACCAATTGCAAAAACGGGTGTCTGGGTGCATATAAGCACGAGTTTTTGCCACCAGAACCATTTCTTCGTTTTGCGCAACGAACATGCCCAATCCACTACTTTAGGTCAAAAACTCATGTTTGGGTTGGTTTTGCGCAATTTCGTTGCCGCACGTCACCCATTCCGAAAATGGGTGTCGGGGTGCTTACAAAGCACGAGTTTTCGCCACCGGAACCATTTCTTCGTTTTTCGCAATGAACATGCCCAATCCACTACTTTAGGTCCAAAACTCATGTTTGGGGTGGTTTCGCGCAATTTCGTTGCCGCACGTCACCCATTCCGAAAACGGGTGTCGGGGTGCATACAAATAGGGGTGTAAACGGTACGGATATTATCCGACCATCCGACCGTCCGAAGAGGCTAATTATTCGGCTGGATAGTTTTTTTGGATATCCGCAGAATTTTCGGATTTCGGATTCAAATTCGGATAGTAAAGTTCGGATATCGGATACGGATATGGGATGACTGATATCCGTCGGATTTCGGATATCCGAATATCTTCTCGGATAACTGTCCGGATTTCATATTTCGGATATCCGGACATCTACCCAGATATCTTACCAGATTTCAGATATTCGGATAGTTACATGTGGAATCGCCCTAAATATCCAAGTTTCAACATAATCAATGCTTCACTTTATCATTTTCATATGGGGATTTGAGGTTATGTTTTTATATAATGTTTATTGATCCTGGTAACATATTTGCAATTTTTGGTCGATAGTGGAATATTTTATGAATTTAAATGTATTTTGATAATTTTCTGTAGAAAAATTATAATAACACAAAAATAGTATCAAAAAATCATGAAATTTGACGAAGGAGCAATATATGCCTATATAGCATCCTCAAAAATGTTTGGACCATAAAATCTAAAGATTGCCAGCGTTTCTTTCAATTCACTTACACTTGTTACGTGAGTTACAAGTGATATCACCTTAACTATCTAAATTTTTATATAATCAATACTTCACTTTATCATTTTCACATGAGGATTTGAGGTTATCTTTTTATATGATGTTTATTAGTTTTGGTAATTATTTACCATTTTCGGTCGACATTATAATATTTTATGGATTTAATTGCATTTTAATGATTTTCTACAGAAAGAAAATAATAATACACAAATAGCCTAAAAAATCATGAAATTTGATAGAGGGGTAACATATGTACACATTGAATTCTAAAAAATGTTTGGACCATAAATTCCATAATGTGCTAGGGATTCTTTCATTTCACTTCCACTTATTGAGTGAGTTACATGTAAAATCGCCATAGTTATCCAAGTTTCAACATAATCAATACTTCACTTTATCATTTTCACATAGGGACTTCATATTATCTTTAATAGAATATTTATTGGTCCTGGTAACTTATTTGCAATTTTTGGTAGACACTAGATTATTTTATGATTTTAATTACATTTTGATGATTTTTTGTAGAAAGAAATAAATAATACACAAATAGCCTTAGAAATTCATAAAATTTGACGGAGGGTTAACATTTGTCTACATAAAATTCTAAAAAATGTTTGGGCCATAAAGTCCATAAAATGCCAGTGATTCTTTTCATTTTCTTACACTTGTGTGAGTTACACGTGAAATCAGCTTAAGTATCCAAGTTTCAACATAACCTTTACTTCACTTTCTCATTTTCATGTAGGGACTTGAGGTTATCTTCTTATGGAATGTTTATTAGTCTTGATAACTTATTTGCAATCTTTGGTCGATACTTATGGATTTAAATGCATTTTGATGATTTTCTGCAAAAAGAAATTAATAATACACAAATAGTCTTAGAAATTCACGAAATTTGGCGTATGAGTAACATATGTCCATATAGCATCCTCAAAAATGTTTGAACCATAAAAACCACAAGATGTCATCAATTATTTCATTTTATTTCCACTTATTTGTGAGACCCATAATGATTACATGTGAAACCACCATAATAATAAGTGAAACCACATATCATAATAAAACGTGAAACCACATATCATAGTTATCAATATTTTATGAATTTAATTGCATTTTGATGATTTTCTACATAAAGAAATTAATAATACTCAAAATAGCCTTAGAAATTCATGGAATTTTATGGAGGTGTAGCATATGTGCAAATATAATCCTCAAAAATGTTTGGACTAAAGAGGGGCTAAATGATTACAACTATGATATGTGTGAAATGGTGTCTTACACGATATCCGACAAAAATATTCGTTACCGACGCTATCCGTGTCCGATTAGCTCCGTATTCGATCCACGACTATCCGCATTTGTATTCGAGAACATCCATATTTGTATTCGTATTCGAAGCTATTCGTATTCGAATTCGAATCCGACTAAAAATATGAAAACAAATATGATTTCATTGATATCCATCCGTATTCGATCCGATTACACCCCTACATACAAAGCACGAGTTTTCGCCACCGGAACCATTTCTTCGTTTTTCGCAACGAACATTACCAATCCACAACTTTGGGTCCAAAACTCATGTTTGGGGTGGTTTCGCGCAATTTCGTTGCCGCACGTTCCCATTCCGAAAACGGTTGTCGGCATACAAGCACGAGTTTTTGCCACCTGAACCATTTCTTCGTTTTTCGCAACGAACATGCCCAATACACTACTTTGGGTCCAAAACTCATGTTTGGGGTGGTTTCGCGCAATTTCGTTGCCGCACGTCACCCATTCCGAAAACGGGTGTCGGGTGCGTACAAAGCATGAGTTTTCGCCACCGGAACCATTTCTTCGTTTTCGCAACGAACATGCCCAATCCACTACTTTAGGTCCAAAACTCATGTTTGGGGTGGTTTCGCGCAATTTCGTTGCCGCACGTCACCCATTCCGAAAACGGGAGTCGGGGTGCATACAAAGCATGAGTTTTCGCCACCGGAACCATTTCTTCATTTTTCTCAACGAACATGCCCAATCCACTACTTTGGGTCCAAAACTCATGTTTGGTGTGGTTTCGCGCAATTTCGTTGTCGTACGTCACTCATTCCGAAAACGGGTGCCGGGGTGCATACAAAGCACGACTTTTGCCACCGGAACCAATTCTTCATTTTTCGCAACGAACATGCCCAATCCACTACTTTAGGTCCAAAACTTATGTTTGGTGTGGTTTCGCGCTATTTCGTTGCCGCACGTCACCCATTCCGAAAACGGGTGTCGGGGTGCATACAAAGCACGAGTTTTTTTTCCACCGGAACCATTTCTTCGTTTTTCGCAAGGAACATGCCCAATCCACTACTTTAGGTCCAAAACTCAAGTTTGGGTTGGTTTCGTGCAATTTCGTTGCCGCACGTCACCCATTCCAAAAACGGGTGTCGGAGTGCATACAAAGCACGAGTTTTCGCCACCAGAACCATTTCTTCGTTTTTCGCAATGAACATGCACAATCCACTACTTTAGGTCCAAAACTCATGTTTGGGGTGGTTTCGCGCATTTTCGTTGCAGCACGTCACCCATTCCGAAAACGGGTGTCGGTGTGCATACAAAGCACGAGTTTTAGCCACCGGAACCATTTCTTCGTTTTTTGCAATAAACATGCCCAATCCACTACTTTAGGTCCAAAACTCATGTTTGGGCTAGTTTCGCGCAATTTCGTTGCTGCACGTCACCCATTCCGAAAACGGGTGTCGGAGTGCATATAAAGCACGAGTTTTCGCCACCGGAACCATTTCCTCGTTTTTCGCAATGAACATGCCCAATCCACTACTTTAGGTCCAAAACTCATGTTTGGGGTGGTTTCACGCAATTTCGTTGCCGCACGTCACCCATTCCGAAAACGGGTGTCGGGGTGCATACAAAGCACAAGTTTTTGCCACCGGAACCATTTCTTCGTTTTTCTCAACGAACATGCCCAATCCACTACTTTAGGTCCAAAACTCATGTTTGGGAAGGTTTCGCGCAATTTCGTTGCCGCACGTTACCCATTCCGAAAACGGGTGTCGGCATATAAGCACGAGTTTTTGCCACCGGAATCATTTCTTCGTTTTTCGCAACGAACATGCCCAATACACTACTTTGGGTCCAAAACTCATGTTTGGGGTGGTTTCGCGCAATTTCGTTGCCGCACGTCACCCATTCCGAAAACGGGTGTCGGGTGCATACAAAGCATGAGTTTTCGCCACCGGAACCATTTCTTCGTTTTTCGCAACGAACATGCCCAATCCACTACTTTAGGTCCAAAACTCATGTTTAGGGTGGTTTCGCGCAATTTCGTTGCCGCACGTCACCCATTCCGAAAATGGGAGTCGGGGTGCATACAAAGCATGAGTTTTCTCCACCGGAACCATTTCTTCGTTTTTCGCAACAAACATGCCCAATCCACTACTTTGGGTCCAAAACTCATGTTTGGTGTAGTTTCGCGCAATTTCGTTGTCGTACGTCACTCATTCCGAAAACGGGTGTCGGGGTGCATACAAAGCACGACTTTTGCCACTGGAACCAATTCTTCGTTTTTCGCAACGAACATGCCCAATCCACTACTTTAGGTCCAAAACTCATGTTTGGTGTGGTTTCGCGCTATTTCGTTGCCGCACGTCACCAATTCCAAAAACGGGTGTTTGGGTGCATACAAGCACGAGTTTTTGCCATCGGAACCATTTCTTCGTTTTGCGCAACGAACATGCCCAATCCACTACTTTAGGTCAAAAACTCATGTTTGGGTTGGTTTCGCGCAATTTCGTTGCCGCACGTCACCCATTCCGAAAACGGGTGTCGGGGTGCGTACAAAGCACGAGTTTTTGCCACCGGAACCATTTCTTCGTTTTTCGCAACGAACATGCCCAATCCACTACATTAGGTCCAAAACTCAAGTTTGGGTTGGTTTCGTGCAATTTCGTTGCCGCACGTCACCCATTCCAAAAACGGGTGTCAGGGTGCATACAAAGCACGAGTTTTCGCCACCGGAACCATTTCTTCATTTTTCGCAACGAACATGCCCAATCCACTACTATAGGTCCAAAACTAATGTTTGGGGTGGTTTCGTGCAATTTCGTTGCCGCACGTCACCAATTCCAAAAACGGGTGTCTGGGTGCATACAAGCACGAGTTTTTGCCACCGGAACCATTTCTTCGTTTTGCGCAACGAACATGCCCAATCCACTACTTTAGGTCAAAAACTCATGTTTGGGTTGGTTTCGCGCAATTTCGTTGCCGCACGTCACCCATTCCAAAAATGGGTGTCGGGGTGCATACAAAGCACGAGTTTTCGCCACCGGAACCATTTCTTCGTTTTTCGCAATGAACATGCCCAATCCACTACTTTAGGTCCAAAACTCATGTTTGGGGTGGTTTCGCGCAATTTCGTTGCCGCACGTCACCCATTCCGAAAACGGGTGTCGGGGTGCATACAAAGCACGAGTTTTCCCCACCGGAACCATTTCTTTGTTTTTCGCAACGAACATGCCCAATCCACTACTTTGGGTCCAAAACTCATGTTTGGGGTGGTTTCGCGCAATTTCGTTGCCGCGCATTACCCATTCCGAAAACGGGTGTCGGCATACAAGCACGAGTTTTTGCCACCGGAACCATTTCTTCGTTTTTCGCTACGAACATGCCCAATACACTACTTTGGGTCCAAAACTCATGTTTGGGGTGGTTTCGCGCAATTTCGTTGCCGCACGTCACCCATTCCGAAAACGGGTGTCGGGTGCATACAAAGCATGAGTTTTCGCCACCAGAACCATTTCTTCGTTTTTCGCAACGAACATGCCCAATCCACTACTTTAGGTCCAAAACTCATGTTTGGGGTGGTTTCGCGCAATTTCGTTGCTGCACGTCACCCATTCCGAAAACGGGAGTCGGGGTGCATACAAAGCATGAGTTTTCGCCACCGGAACCATTTCTTCGTTTTTCTCAACGAACATGCCCAATCCACTACTTTGGGTCCAAAACTCATGTTTGGTGTGGTTTCGCGCAATTTCGTTGTCGTACGTCACTCATTCCGAAAATGGGTGTCGGGGTGCATACAAAGCACGACTTTTGCCACCGGAACCAATTCTTCGTTTTTCACAACGAACATGCCCAATCCACTACTTTAGGTCCAAAACTTATGTTTGGTGTGGTTTCGCGCTATTTCGTTGCCGCACGTCACCCATTCCGAAAACGGGTGTCGGGGTGCATACAAAGCACGAGTTTTTTTCCACCGGAACCATTTCTTCGTTTTTCTCAAGGAACATGCCCAATCCACTACTTTAGGTCCAAAACTCAAGTTTGGGTTGGTTTCGTGCAATTTCGTTGCCGCACGTCACCCATTCCAAAAACGGGTGTCAGGGTGGATACAAAGCACGAGTTTTCGCCACCGGAACCATTTCTTCGTTTTTCGCAACGAACATGCCCAATTCACTACTATAGGTCCAAAACTAATGTTTGGGGTGGTTTCGTGCAATTTCGTTGCCGCACGTCACCAATTCCAAAAACGGGTCTGGGTGCATACAAGCACGAGTTTTTGCCACCGGAACCATTTCTTCGTTTTGCGCAACGAACATGCCCAATCCACTACTTTAGGTCAAATACTCATGTTTGGGTTGGTTTCGCGCAATTTCGTTGCCGCACGTCACCCATTCCGAAAACGGGTGTCGGGGTTCATACAAAGCACGAGTTTTCGCCACCGGAACCATTTCTTCGTTTTTCGCAACGAACATGCCCAATCCACTACTTTAGGTCCAAAACTCATGTTTAGGGTGGTTTCGCGCAATTTCGTTGCTGCACGTCACCCATTCCGAAAACGGGTGTCGGAGTGCATATAAAGCACGAGTTTTCGCCACCGGAACCATTTCCTCGTTTTTCTCAACGAACAAGCCCAATCCACTACTTTAGGTCCAAAACTCATGTTTGGGGTGGTTTCACGCAATTTCGTTGCCGCACGTTACCCATTCCGAAAACGGGTGTCGGGGTGCATACAAAGCACAAGTTTTTGCCACCGGAACCATTTCTTCGTTTTTCTCAACGAACATGCCCAATCCACTACTTTAGGTCCAAAACTCATGTTTGGGGAGGTTTCGCGCAATTTCGTTGCCGCACGTTACCCATTCCGAAAACGGGTGTCGGCATATAAGCACGAGTTTTTGCCACCGGAATCATTTCTTCGTTTTTCGCAACGAACATGCCCAATACACTACTTTGGGTCCAAAACTCATGTTTGGGGTGGTTTCGCGCAATTTCGTTGCCGCACGTCACCCATTCCGAAAACGGGTGTCGGGTGCATACAAAGCATGAGTTTTCGCCACCGGAACCATTTCTTCGTTTTTCGCAACGAACATGCCCAATCCACTACTTTAGGTCCAAAACTCATGTTTAGGGTGGTTTCGCGCAATTTCGTTGCCGCACGTCACCCATTCCGAAAATGGGAGTCGGGGTGCATACAAAGCATGAGTTTTCTCCACCGGAACCATTTCTTCGTTTTTCGCAACAAACATGCCCAATCCACTACTTTGGGTCCAAAACTCATGTTTGGTGTAGTTTCGCGCAATTTCGTTGTCGTACGTCACTCATTCCGAAAACGGGTGTCGGGGTGCATACAAAGCACGACTTTTGCCACTGGAACCAATTCTTCGTTTTTCGCAACGAACATGCCCAATCCACTACTTTAGGTCCAAAACTCATGTTTGGTGTGGTTTCGCGCTATTTCGTTGCCGCACGTCACCAATTCCAAAAACGGGTGTTTGGGTGCATACAAGCACGAGTTTTTGCCATCGGAACCATTTCTTCGTTTTGCGCAACGAACATGCCCAATCCACTACTTTAGGTCAAAAACTCATGTTTGGGTTGGTTTCGCGCAATTTCGTTGCCGCACGTCACCCATTCCGAAAACGGGTGTCGGGGTGCGTTCAAAGCACGAGTTTTTGCCACCGGAACCATTTCTTCGTTTTTCGCAACGAACATGCCCAATCCACTACATTAGGTCCAAAACTCAAGTTTGGGTTGGTTTCGTGCAATTTCGTTGCCGCACGTCACCCATTCCAAAAACGGGTGTCAGGGTGCATACAAAGCACGAGTTTTCGCCACCGGAACCATTTCTTCATTTTTCGCAACGAACATGCCCAATCCACTACTATAGGTCCAAAACTAATGTTTGGGGTGGTTTCGTGCAATTTCGTTGCCGCACGTCACCAATTCCAAAAACGGGTGTCTGGGTGCATACAAGCACGAGTTTTTGCCACCGGAACCATTTCTTCGTTTTGCGCAACGAACATGCCCAATCCACTACTTTAGGTCAAAAACTCATGTTTGGGTTGGTTTCGCGCAATTTCGTTGCCGCACGTCACCCATTCCAAAAATGGGTGTCGGGGTGCATACAAAGCACGAGTTTTCGCCACCGGAACCATTTCTTCGTTTTTCGCAATGAACATGCCCAATCCACTACTTTAGGTCCAAAACTCATGTTTGGGGTGGTTTCGCGCAATTTCGTTGCCGCACGTCACCCATTCCGAAAACGGGTGTCGGGGTGCATACAAAGCACGAGTTTTCCCCACCGGAACCATTTCTTTGTTTTTCGCAACGAACATGCCCAATCCACTACTTTGGGTCCAAAACTCATGTTTGGGGTGGTTTCGCGCAATTTCGTTGCCGCGCATTACCCATTCCGAAAACGGGTGTCGGCATACAAGCACGAGTTTTTGCCACCGGAACCATTTCTTCGTTTTTCGCTACGAACATGCCCAATACACTACTTTGGGTCCAAAACTCATGTTTGGGGTGGTTTCGCGCAATTTCGTTGCCGCACGTCACCCATTCCGAAAACGGGTGTCGGGTGCATACAAAGCATGAGTTTTCGCCACCAGAACCATTTCTTCGTTTTTCGCAACGAACATGCCCAATCCACTACTTTAGGTCCAAAACTCATGTTTGGGGTGGTTTCGCGCAATTTCGTTGCTGCACGTCACCCATTCCGAAAACGGGAGTCGGGGTGCATACAAAGCATGAGTTTTCGCCACCGGAACCATTTCTTCGTTTTTCTCAACGAACATGCCCAATCCACTACTTTGGGTCCAAAACTCATGTTTGGTGTGGTTTCGCGCAATTTCGTTGTCGTACGTCACTCATTCCGAAAATGGGTGTCGGGGTGCATACAAAGCACGACTTTTGCCACCGGAACCAATTCTTCGTTTTTCACAACGAACATGCCCAATCCACTACTTTAGGTCCAAAACTTATGTTTGGTGTGGTTTCGCGCTATTTCGTTGCCGCACGTCACCCATTCCGAAAACGGGTGTCGGGGTGCATACAAAGCACGAGTTTTTTTCCACCGGAACCATTTCTTCGTTTTTCTCAAGGAACATGCCCAATCCACTACTTTAGGTCCAAAACTCAAGTTTGGGTTGGTTTCGTGCAATTTCGTTGCCGCACGTCACCCATTCCAAAAACGGGTGTCAGGGTGGATACAAAGCACGAGTTTTCGCCACCGGAACCATTTCTTCGTTTTTCGCAACGAACATGCCCAATTCACTACTATAGGTCCAAAACTAATGTTTGGGGTGGTTTCGTGCAATTTCGTTGCCGCACGTCACCAATTCCAAAAACGGGTCTGGGTGCATACAAGCACGAGTTTTTGCCACCGGAACCATTTCTTCGTTTTGCGCAACGAACATGCCCAATCCACTACTTTAGGTCAAATACTCATGTTTGGGTTGGTTTCGCGCAATTTCGTTGCCGCACGTCACCCATTCCGAAAACGGGTGTCGGGGTTCATACAAAGCACGAGTTTTCGCCACCGGAACCATTTCTTCGTTTTTCGCAACGAACATGCCCAATCCACTACTTTAGGTCCAAAACTCATGTTTAGGGTGGTTTCGCGCAATTTCGTTGCCGCACGTCACCCATTCCGAAAACGGGTGTCGATGTGCATACAAAGCACGAGTTTTCGCCACCGGAACCATTTCTTCGTTTTTCTCAACGAACAAGCCCAATCCACTACTTTAGGTCCAAAACTCATGTTTGGGGTGGTTTCACGCAATTTCGTTGCCGCACGTTACCCATTCCGAAAATGGGTGTCGGGGAGCATACAAGCAAGAGTTTTTGCCACCGGAACCGTTTCTTCGTTTTTCGCAGCGAACAAGTGAAAGGGAATTTGGCTTACACCTATTATCCTAATTGATTTTGGTGGTTGAATTGCCCAACACAAATAATTTGACTAACTAGTTTGCTCTAGTCTATAAGTTCTACAGGTGCCAAAGGTTCACAATAAGCCAATAGAAAGACCAAGAAAAGGGTTCAAACAAAGAGAGCAAGGGACAACCGAAGTGTGCCCTGGTCTGGCGCACCGGACTGTCCGGTGTGCCAGGGGACTTCAAGCTGAACTCCATACCTTCGGGAACTTTTAGAGGTGCTTCGCTATAATTCACCGGACTGTTCGGTGCCCCAAGGGAGAGCAACTCTGAACTCGCCAGCTTTGGGAATCCGCTCCGCTATAATTCACCGGACTGTCCGGTGCACACCGGACTGTCTGGTGTGACAGCGGAGCAACGACTACTACGCGTGCAACGGTCGACTGTAACGCATTAAATGCGCGCCTGCACGGGTGGCACACCGGACAGCCTACAGGGCTTGTCCGGTGCACCACCGGACAGCCGGGCGGGCCCACAAGACAGAGCTCCAACGGTCGAACCCCAACGGTCTGCTGACGTGGCTGGCGCACCGGACAGTGTCCGGTGGCGCACCGGACTGTCCGGTGCGCCATGCGACTGCAACCTTCCAACGACCACTTTGTGGTGGTTGGGGCTATAAATACCCCAACCACCCCACATTCATTGGCATCCAAGTTTTTCCAACTCTTCTACACCTTACAAGAGCTAGCATTCAATACAAGATACACCAAAGAGATCAAATTCTCTCCCAACTCCACACAAAGCTTTAGTGATTAGAGAGAGTGATTTGTCGTGTTCATTTGAGCTCTTGCGCTTGGATCGCTTCTTTTCTTCCTTCATTCTTGTGATCAAACTCAATTGTAACCAAGGCAAGAGACACCAATTGTGTGGTTGTCCTTGCGGGAACTTCGTGTTCCGTTTGATTGAGAAGAGAAGCTCACTTGGTCTAAGTGACCGTTTGAGAGAGGGAAAGGGTTGAAAGAGACCTGGTCTTCGTGTCCACCTCAACGGGGAGTAGGTTTGCGAGAACCGAACCTCGGTAAAACAAATCCTTGTGTCTCACTCTTTATTCGCTTGCGATTTGTTTTCACGCCCTCTCTCGGACTCGTTTATATTTCTAACGCTAACCCGGCTTGTAGTTGTGATTAAGTTTGTAAATTTCAGATTCGCCCTATTCACCCCCCTCTACGTGACTTTCAACAAGCCCAATCCACTACTTTAGGTCCAAAAGTCATGTTTGAGGTGGTTTCGCGCAATTTCGTTGCCGCACGTCACCCATTCCGAAAACGGGTGTCGGGTGCATACAAAGCATGAGTTTTTGCCACCGGAACCATTTCTTCGTTTTTCGCAACAAACATGCCCAATCCACTACTTTAGGTCCAAAACTCATGTTTGGTGTGGTTTCGCGCAATTTCGTTGCCGCACGTCACCCATTCCGAAAACGGTAGTCGGGGTGCATACAAAGCATGAGTTTTCGCCACCGGAACCATTTCTTTGTTTTTCGCAACGAACATGCCCAATCCACTACTTTGGGTCCAATACTCATGTATGGTGTGTTTTCGCGCAATTTTGTTGTCGTACGTCACCCATTTCTAAAACGGGTGTCGGGGTGCATACAAAACACGACTTTTGCCACCGGAACCATTTCTTCGTTTTTCGCAACGAACATGCCCAATCCACTACTTTAGGTCCAAAACTCATGTTTGGGTTGGTTTCACGCAATTTCGTTGCCGCACGTCACCCATTCCGAAAACGGGTGTCAGGGTGAAGCACGAGTTTTCGCCACCGAAACCATTTCTTCGTTTTTTGCAACGAACATGCCCAATCCACTACTTTAGGTCCAAAACTCATGTTTGGGGTTGTTTCCTGCAATTTCGTTGCCGCACGTCACCAATTCCAAAAACGGATGACGGGGTGCATACAAGCACGAGTTTTTGCCACCGGAACCATTTCTTCGTTTTGCGCAACGAACATGCCCAATCCACTACTTTAGGTCCAAAACTCATGTTTGGGGTGGTTTCGCACAATTTTGTTGCCGCACGTCACCCATTCCGAAAACGGGTGTCGGGGTGCATAGAAAGCACGAGTTTTCGCCACAGGAACCATTTCTTCGTTTTTCGCAACGAACATGCCCAATCCACTACTTTAGGTCCAAAACTCATGTTTGGGGTGGTTTCACACAATTTCGTTGCCGCACATCACCCATTACAAAAACGGGTGTCAGGCGGGGTGCATAGAAAGCACGAGTTTTTGCCACCGGAACCAATTCTTTGTTTTTCGCAACGAACATGCCCAATCCACTACTTTAGGTCCAAAATTCATGTTTGGGGTGGTTTCGCGCAATTTCGTTGCCGCACGTCACCCATTCCGAAAACGGGTGTCGGGGTGCATACAAAGCACGAGTTTTCGCCACTGGAACCATTTCTTCGTTTTTCTCAACGAACATGCCCAATCCACTACTTTAGGTCCAAAACTCATGTTTGGGTTGGTTTCGCGCAATTTCGTTGCCGCACGTTACCCATTCCGAAAACGGGTGTCGGGGTGCATACAAGCATGAGTTTTTGCTACCGGAACCATTTCTTCGTTTTAAACAACGAACATGCCCAATCCACTACTTTAGGTCCAAAACTCATGTTTGGGGTGGTTTCACACAATTTCGTTGTCGCACGTCACCCATTCTGAAAACGGGAGTCGGGGTGTATACAAAGCATGAGTTTTCGCAACCGGAACCATTTCTTCGTTTTTCGCAACGAACATGCCAAATCCAAAACTCATGTTTGGTGTGGTTTCGCGCAATTTCGTTGTCGTACGTCACCCATTCCCAAAACGGGTGTCGGGGTGCATACAAAGCACGACTTTTGCCACCGGAACCAATTCTTCGTTTTTCGCAACGAACATGCCCAATCCACTACTTTAGGTTCAAAACTCATGTTTGGTGTGGTTTCGCGCTATTTCGTTGTCGCACGTCACCCATTCCGAAAACGGGTGTCGGGGTGCATACAAAGCACGAGTTTTCGCCGCCGGAACCATTTCTTCGTTTTTCGCAACGAACATGCCCAATCCAGTACTTTAGGGCCAAAACTCATGTTTGGGGTGGTTTTGTGCAATTTCGTTGCCGCACGTCACCAATTCCAAAAACGGGTGTCAGGGTGCATACAAGCACGAGTTTTTGCCACCGGAACCATTTCTTCGTTTTGCGCAACGAACATGCCCAATCCACTACTTTAGGTAAAAAACTCATGTTTGGGGTGGTTTCGCGCAATTTCGTTGCTGCACGTCACCCATTCCGAAAACGGGTGTCGGGGTGCATAGAAAGCATGAGTTTTCACCACCGGAACCGTTTTTTTCGCTTTTCGCAACGAAAATGCCCAATCCACTACTTTAGGTCCAAAACTCG
This sequence comes from Zea luxurians, assembly GCA_029449295.1. Lineage (NCBI taxonomy): Eukaryota > Viridiplantae > Streptophyta > Magnoliopsida > Poales > Poaceae > Zea > Zea luxurians. The sequence goes on along the minus strand of JAOPSE010000029.1, from coordinate 31,155,149 downwards.
TGATTGGGGTGGTTTTGCGCAATTTTGTTGCCGCACGTTACCCATTCCGAAAACGGGTGTCGCGGTGCATCAAGCACGAGTTTTTGCCACCGGAACCTTTTCTTCGTTTTTCGCAACGAACATGCCCAATCCACTACTTTAGGTCCAAAACTCATGTTTGGGTTGGTTTCGCGCAATTTCGTTGCCGCACGTCACCCATTACGAAAACAGGTGTTAGGGTGGATACAAAGCACGAGTTTTCGCCGCCGGAACCATTTCTTCGTTTTTAGCAACGAACATGCCCAATCCACTACTTTAGGGCCAAAACTAATGTTCGGGGTGGTTTTGTGCAATTTCGTTGCCGCACGTCACCAATTCCAAAAACGGGTGTCAGGGTGCATACAAGCACGAGTTTTTGCCACCGGAACCATTTCTTCGTTTTGCGCAACGAACATGCCCAATCCACTACTTTAGGTAAAAAAACTCATGTTTGGGGTGGTTTCGCGCAATTTCGTTGCCGCACGTCACCCATTCCGAAAACGGGTGTCGGGGTGCATTGAAAGCATGAGTTTTCGCCACCGAAACCGTTTTTTTCGCTTTTCGCAACGAACATGCCCAATCCACTACATTAGGTCCAAAACTCATGTTTGGGGTGGTTTCGCGCAATTTCGTTGCCGCACGTTACCCATTCCGAAAACGGGTGTCGGGGTGCATCAAGCACGAGTTTTTGCCACCGGAACCATTTCTTCGTTTTTTGCAACGAACATGCCCAATCCACTACTTTAGGTCCAAAACTCATGTTTGGGTTGGTCTCGCGCAATTTCGTTGCCGCACGTCACCCATTGCAAAAATGGGTGTCAGGGTGGATACAAAGCACGAGTTTTCGCCACCGGAACCATTTCTTCGTTTTTCGCAACGAACATGCCCAATCCACTACTTTAGGTCCAAAACTCATGTTTGGGGTGGATTCGTGCAATTTCGTTGCCGCACGTCACCAATTCCAAAAACGGGTGTCAGGGTGCATACAAGCACGAGTTTTTGCCACCGGAATCATTTCTTCGTTTTGCGCAACGAACATGCCCAATCCACTACTTTAGGTCCAAAACTCATGTTTGGGGTGGTTTCGCGCAATTTTGTTGCCGCACGTCACCCATTCCGAAAACGGGTGTCGGGGTGCATACAAAGCACGAGTTTTCGCGACGAACATGCCCAATCCACTACTTTAGGTCCAAAACTCATTTTTGTGGTGGTTTTGTGCAATTTCGTTGCCGCACGTCACCAATTCCAAAAACGGGTGTCATGGAGCATACAAAGCACGAGTTTTTGCCATTGGAACCATTTCTTCGTTTTGCGCAATGAACATGCCCAATCCACTACTTTAGGTCCAAAACTCATGTTTGGGGTGGTTTCGCGCAATTTCGTTGCCGCACGTCACCCATTCCAAAAACGGGTGTCGGGGTGCATAGAAAGCATGAGTTTTCGCCACCGGAACCGTTTCTTCGCTTTTCGCAACGAACATGCCCAATCCACTACTTTAGGTCCAAAACTGATGTTTGGGGTGGGTTCGCGCAATTTCGTTGCCGCACGTCACCCATTACAAAAACGGGTGTCGGGCGGGGTGCATACAAAGCACGAGTTTTTGCCACCGGAACCAATTCTTAGTTTTTCGCAACGAACATGCCCAATCCACTACTTTAGGTCCAAAACTCATGTTTGGGGTGGTTTCGCACAATTTCGTTGCCGCATGTCACCCATTCATAAAACTGGTGTCGGGGAGCATACAAAGGACGAGTTTTCGCCACCGGAAGTATTTCTTCGTTTTTCTCAACGAACATGCCCAATCCACTACTTTAGGTCCAAAACTTATGTTTGGGGTGGTTTCGCTCAATTTTGTTGCCGCACGTTACCCATTCCGAAAACGGGTGTCGGGGTGCATACGAGCACAAGTTTTTGCCACCGGAACCATTTCTTCGTTTTTCGCAACGAACATACCCAATCCACTACTTTATGACCAAAACTCATGTTTGGGGTGGTTTCGCGCAATTTCGTTGCCGCACGTCACCCATTCCGAAAACGGGTGTTGGGTGCATACAAAGCATGAGTTTTCGCCATCGGAACCATTTCTTTGTTTTTCGCAACGAACATGCCCAATCCACTAGTTTAGGTCCAAAACTCATGTTTAGGGTGGTTTCGCGCAATTTCGTTGCCGCACGTCACCCATTCCGAAAACGGGAGTTGGGGTGCATACAAAGCATGAGTTTTCGCCACCAGAACCATTTCTTCGTTTTTCGCAACGAACATGCCCAATCCAGTACTTTGGGTCCAAAACTCATGTTTGGTGTGGTTTCGCGCAATTTCGTTGTCGTACGTCACCTATTCCCAAAACGGGTGTCGGGGTGCATACAAAGCACGACTTTTGCCACCGGAACCAATTCTTCGTTTTTCGCAACGAACATGCCCAATCCACTACTTTAGGTCCAAAACTCATGTTTGGGCTGGTTTCGCGCAATTTCGTTGCCGCACGTCACCCATTCCGAAAACGGGTGTCGGAGTGCATACAAAGCACGAGTTTTCGCCACCGGAACCATTTCTTCGTTTTTCGCAATGAACATGCTCAATCCACTACTTTAGGTCCAAAACTCATGTTTGGGTTGGTTTCGCGCAATTTTGTTGCCGCACGTCACCCATTCCGAAAACGGGTGTCAGGGTGGATACAAAGCACGAGTTTTCGCCACCGGAACCATTTCTTCGTTTTTCGCAACGAACATGCCCAATCCACTACTTTACGTCTAAAACTCATGTTTGTGGTGGTTTTGTGCAATTTCGTTGCCGCACGTCACCAATTCCAAAAACGGGTGTTAGGGAGCATACAAAGCACGAGTTCTTGCACTGGAACCATTTCTTCGTTTTGCGCAATGAACATGCCCAATCCACTACTTTAGGTCCAAAACTCATGTTTGGGGTGGTTTCGCGCAATTTCGTTGCCGCACGTCACCCATTCCAAAAACGGGTGTCGGGGTGCATAGAAAGCATGAGTTTTCGCCACCGGAACCGTCTTTTCGCTTTTCGCAACGAACATGTTCAATCTACTACTTTAGGTCCAAAACTCATGTTTGGGGTGGGTTCGTGCAATTTCATTGCCGCACGTCACCCATTACAAAAACGGGTGTTGGGCGGGGTGCATACAAAGCACGAGTTTTTGCCACCGGAACCAATTCTTAGTTTTTCGCAATGAACATCCCCAATCCACTACTTTAGGTCCAAAACTCATGTTTGGGGTGGTTTCGCTCAATTTCGTTGCCGCATGTCACCCATTCAGAAAACTGGTGTCGGGGTGCATACAAAGCACGAGTTTTCGCCACCGGAAGTATTTCTTCGTTTTTCTCAACGAACATGCCCAATCCACTACTTTAGGTCCAAAACTTATGTTTGGGGTGGTTTCGCGCAATTTTGTTGCCGCACGTTACCCATTCTGAAAACGGGTGTCGGGGTGCATACGAGCACAAGTTTTTGCCACCGAAACCATTTCTTCGTTTTTCGCAACGAACATACCCAATCCACTACTTTATGTCCAAAACTCATGTTTGGGGTGGTTTCGCGCAATTTCGTTGCCGCACGTCACCCATTCCGAAAACAGGTGTCGGGTGCATACAAAGCATGAGTTTTCGCCACCGGAACCATTTCTTCGTTTTTCGCAACGAACATGCCCAATCCACTACTTTAGGTCCAAAACTCATGTTTGGGGTGGTTTCGCGCAATTTCGTTGCCGCATGTCACCCATTCCGAAAATGGGAGTTGGGGTGCATACAAAGCATGAGTTTTCGCCACCAGAACCATTTCTTCATTTTTCGCATCGAACATGCCCAATCCACTACTTCAGGTCACTCATGTTTGGTGTGGTTTCGCGCAATTTCGTTGCCACATGTCACTCATGTTTGGTGTGGTTTTACACAATTTCGTTGTCGTACGTCACCTATTCCCAAAACGGGTGTCGGGGTGCATACAAAGCACGACTTTTGCCACCGGAACCAATTCTTCGTTTTTCGCAACGAACATGCTCAATCCACTACTTTAGGTCCAAAACTCATGTTTGGTGTGGTTTCGCGCTATTTTGTTGCCGCATGTCACCCATTCCGAAAACGGGTGTCGGGGTGCATCCAAAGCACGAGTTTTCGCCACTGGAACCATTTCTTCGTTTTTCTCAACGAACATGCCCAATCCACTACTTTAGGTCCAAAACTCATGTTTGGGGTGGTTTTGCGCAATTTTGTTGCCGCACGTTACCCATTCCGAAAACGGGTGTCGGGGTGCATACAAGCACGAGTTTTTGCAACCGGAACCTGTCGGTGTTTTGGGTCCGACCGCACACCCGGGGTTGCCCCTTAAGGTGTTTTAGGAGTAGGACGGTGTTGACAACTGTAGCAAAATGGTTCGTGCAGATCGCACGAGGGACAGTGGACGAGGTTTGCTGGTTCGGGCCGCTTAGAGATGCGTAACACCCTATGTCCTGATGAGTATGCTTGGTGAATGTGGTTACAAGAGAGCTCTCTGGATTGAGAATACAGAGAGATGAGGTGGGTGGCTAAGTAAAGGGTCGATCATTCTGAAGGGGTGCCCCCTAGGCCTTATATACTCGACCGTGGGGCAGTACACGTGGATATGATAACAACAAGTAGCTAAAAGGTAGTGAACCTCTTGAGTTTATCCCTACGTAACCCTCGCCGACTTATCCTCACATGGCTCCATTGCATGGGGGCTTTAGTGCGGGAAAGTCGGGTCTCTGTTGCGATTTACTCGCTCGACGTTGTGGGCCGTCCGGGTTTGCACCAATCTGGTCTCACGTCGCTCTGCTTTGTTGGTTGTTTCTCCCCAGGCCCACGAAAGAATGACCTTACGATTTATTGGGCCCTTGGGCCTTTCGTGAGGTCTTTTACTCTTTTAGTGGACCCGGGGGACATCTATCCCCCACAAGCCCTCGATCTTTGGGTTAATTTAGAGGTAATCAGCCCAAAGATCCCAGGTCCAACTTGCGGGTGTTTTGAAGAAAAATGATTTCCTGCTGTCTTCTCTTGCTCCGATCACTCATTTGACTGAAGCTTAGTTTCGAGTTTGTGCCTTAGAGGTCGGCATTTCAATTTGTAGGATTCTGAACTTCATTGGGTGCACCGAAGGTGCACCCAATGGGTGTAGCCCCCGAGCTTCGAGTAGATTTTTTAAAAAATAATCTACTCGAAGGTCTTCCTCAGAAATTGTTTCCATTTGTGCTCCTGCGTTTTGATTGAGGGCTAGCCTTTTAATCTTGTCCCACGCCTTAGAAGTTGGCACTATCTTGGCTTGGAATGATAATCCATGGGGTGCACCGGAGGTGCACCCAATGGGTGTAGCCTCCGACCTTCAAGTGGATTTTTGAGGATAATCCACTCGAAGGTCTTCCTTTTGTGTCTTTTTGCTGAAGATTATCCTTTCTGCTTGTAAAAAATTGGCATGATGTCATCCGCACTATGTCATCAATATTATGCTTCAGAGGTCAGCATGTATTTTGTCTTTTGCAGCCGAGTTCGCAATCCATCCATATCTTGCTGGGTAGTGCAATTTATTTGCTCTGTGACTGATTAGACATTTGATGGACGTTCTCTGTCTAGTCTTCAAGTCGTTTCTGTCGACCATATTTTGTACTCCACTGGCTATATTTGGCTTCCCTCTAATTCTCACTGATATCTCATTTTTGTCTTGAGGCATTCACTGCATGCCCTGCACAGATGTGACCAATTTGAAAAATATACTGATAATTCCTGGGCGTCCCCCCCAATGGGTGTGGGCAAGGGACGGCTTGGTACGCTGAGTGTTTTAGCCGGCTGCTTCTGAGTAGTAATGTGATGTGACGGCGAGTGTAATCATATCCTTCGCGCTGTTGACTGGAGTCCCAATGGGTGTAGTGTTGCGTGAAACGGCGTCAGCCGCCTGACGTGTCTTCAGACGGGTTGAAGTGCTTATTGAATGCTTTGCGACTGTTCGGTGACCGCGGTTGGAGGTGAGCGGTTGCCTCCTCCTTCTATAAATAACACCATTGTCTCTCTGGCTTTTTCACATCTCTTCGCTGTTCTTCTGCTGCCTTCCTCGCTTCTCTCCTTTCTGCCTCCACCATGGGCAAGAACAACAAGCGCAAGCGCGAGCCAACTCCTCCATCGGAGGAGTTTGGTGACTCGGAATACTCGGAGGAGGAGTTCTCCTCCGAGTCCGAGGGGTCTCCGGCTCCCGTCTCTCCCCCGGCGTCGTCTGATGATTCAGACGACTCCCAGGGGATTGACGTGGAAGTCTGGACGTACATCCGGGCCGTCGAGCGCTCCGGGCTTGAGGGCTCGGATGAGTCGGAGTACTCCTCGGATGAGGAGGACTCGGACGGTGGCGAGGACGAGGACGATGACGACGACGACGGCGACGACGACGACGGTGGCGACGGCGACGGTGACGGCGGCGGCAGCGGCGGGGGCAGCGGCGGCAGCGACGAGAGCAAGGGCAGCACCAGAGGCGGCAGCAGCAAGGGCAGCACCAGGGTCGGCGGCAGTGGCAGCAGCAGCAAGGCCAGTGGCTAAACGCCACTGGTCTTTAGATATTAGTATAGTGTAGTTAGAATAATGTAGTAGTAATGTAGAGTAGTATAGCGTAGTATAGTAGTAGTAGTAATGTAATGTAGTAATAGTAGGGAAGCATCAACTCGCAAAGAGTTGATTTGTAAGCTTATTGTCTTCCCTTAATGAAAGAATGACGTTGGCTTCTTCTTGATGACTCGCTTTGCTTGATTATAAAACTGATTCTTTTGAGACAGTAGATGAATAACTTGGACATCATACTGACGCTTCCAGAAGTAGCTGCCGAGTAATCTTGTAGTCTGTGTCGACGTTTTAGAAGTAATGCCGAGCGACTGAACGCTATACCAGCGTCTTAGAGGCAATGCCGAGTGATTGAAGGTCGACGTCGGCATTTTAGAAGTAATGCCGAGCGATTGAACATGAGATCAGCGTTTTAGAGGCAACGCCGAGTGATTGAAGGTCGCCGTCGGCATTTTAGAAGTAATGCCGAGCGATTGAACACGAGATCAGCGTTTTAGAGGCAACGCCGAGTGATTGAAGGTCGACGTCGGCATTTTAGAAGTAATGCCGAGCGATTGAACATGAGATCAGCGTTTTAGAGGCAACGCCGAGTGATTGAAGGTCGCCGTCGGCATTTTAGAAGTAATGCCGAGCGATTGAACATGAGATCAGCGTTTTAGAGGCAACGCCGAGTGATTTGAAGGTCGCCGTCAGCATTTTAGAAGTAATGCCGAGCGATTGAACACGAGATCAGCGTTTTAGAGGCAACGCCGAGTGACTGGATGGTGACGTCGGCACTTTAGAGGTAATGCCGAGCGACTGAATATGAAATCAGCGTTTTAGAGTCAACGCCGAGTGATAGCAGGTCGACGTCGGCATTTTAGAAGTAATGCCGAGCGATTGAACACGAGACCAGCGTTTTAGAGGCAACGCCGAGTGATAGCAGGCCGCATGAGCTATTTTGAGGATGATAACCGAGTGATGAGGTGGCCCATCGGCTTTTTGGAAATAACTGCCGGATGACCACGTGGCATGCTGGGGTTTTGGAAATAACCGCCGGGTGATGACTGTGCACTTTTTGAAACGGTATATGGCTCGAGAATATCCCATAAGAGCTGCGCTTTTAGCCGCCTTTGCTTTCCGTGCCCTAGTTCTTGCATCCCCGCTTCCAAATCCTCTCTGCTGCTCGCCTCCACTTTGCTCGCTGGTAGAATCGAGATGGCGCCCAAGAGGAAAACCACGAGCTCATCCGCTGTGGTGATTCCTCCAATCGATCCCAACAGCCAGTTGCCCTTTGCAGGTAACCACATGTCCATCATTTCCGAAGCTGAACTCCTCCACCTCGTGTCCATCGGGGTTCTTCCTCCGCGGGAACTCTGTTCTTGGCGGATTTGCCACAGGACTACTGTCCTGAAAGAGGATACCCACGAGTCTGTAGTTTACGCCCCTTTTCTTCTCCGCGGCCTTGGCCTTCCCATCTCTCCCTTTTTCCGTGGTCTCCTTGATTTCTACCACATTAACCTGACCCATTTGAACCCTAACTCAATTCTGCAAATCTCTATCTTCGTTCACTTATGCGAAGCCTTTCTTGGCGTGCTGCCGCATTTCGGCTTATGGAAATACCTGTATCATTGTCGCCCTGGGATGGCCGGGGGACAACATCAGTTGGTCGGAGGTGCCAGTTTGGAGATGCGCCGCGGACGGAAGACTGAGTATCTTGAGATTCCCCTTAAAGATAGTATTAAGGGATGGCGTCTAGAGTGGTTCATAGTCGATAATTATGGAAATTCTCTCCCTTCCCGGTCGGGAAGGCAGCCAGACGTTCGCACCCCAAGCTGGACTGAGTCTCCCACAGATGAGGAGGTAGCTGAAGCGGGTGTGTTGCTAGCTGAAGTTGGACTGCTGAAAGAGAGAGGTCTAACTGCTGAAGCTGTGGTCGCTGACTTCGTTTTCAAGAACATTCAGCCACTGAAAGATAGGGTATACCCAGCTTATCTGTATCGAGGGCTAGCCGACTCAACTCGGGTTACCAACAGGAGAATCCCTTCTGCAGACTTGGTGAGCCGACTGGAAATGATTCTCAGGGGCAAGGTGTCCAATGTCAGTGCTCCGGTGGCGTACTCGGCCTGGAACTTGCCTCCTGCCAAAGTCTTCACTCTTTTCGTGTCAAATCCACCTGTGACTGATGGCAATTTGGGCCTTAGAACGCGACCCTCTGATGAAGAAGTCAGTGCTTTGGTTGCCTCGCTTGGGGAGATTCCTGATGACGAACGGTAAGTCCATTTTGAGGTGCCCCTGAACCCTAGTGATGCAGATATAAATGCCATGCTTGATCTGCTAACTAAGGATTCCTCCGACGCTGCTCCTGCCAATACATTAGCAGTAGTGCCCCTCCCAGAGGTTGATACAACTTCGGATGTTCAGAAACCTGTCAGTACTCGCCCGAGGCGCCTTAGCCGAACCAATCAGCCTTTGCCTTCTGCTGACGAGCAAAAGAAGAAAAGAAGACGCGTCCGGCGAGTATCCAGTTTTAATGAAGACGCTGGTACCTCAGTTCCTGCTGCTGAAGATATGCCTGCGACTGGACTTACTGAAACTGACCCCAATGGGTGTACCCAAACTGCTACCGATCCTAATGTGGGTGTTCCACCTGTTGCGGATCCCAATGGGTGTGCTGCTTGTGTTGTCGTTGTAGATGACGAGGGGGAGGAGAATGAGGTTCCTTTGACTCGAATGAACAGCCGACAATTCGTCGCCAGTGGTGAAAGTAGTGGAGTTCCCTCTCCTGCTTTGTCTGCCCTCATTGGTCTACAAGAGCTGTCTCTGGCCAACTTTGATCGAACTCTTGAGGATATGGTCCCAGAAGACTTGTTATTGGAGCCAGTGGATGATGGTGCAATGGATGCTTGTGCCGACGTGCCCGATGCTGGGTTGAGGTCATCCCGTGCCTCGTCGACCTTAGAACGCGATCTTGAGGGCCGGGAGACTGACTTGAATCGTCCTGGTCCTATGGAGGTAAATGAGGGCCCATCAATCTTAGAAGTGGTTATCGCATAGAACTTGGACCTCAAGAGTGGTGCTGTCATATGCCCAGCCCCCGAGGGTGTCACCGGGGATGACTTAGCTCGGGTGGAGAGTGTAAGCCACTGCCCAGCCCCCGAGGGTTCTGTCGAGGATGATCCGGCTCAAATGGGCAATGCCAACTATGACCCAGCCCCCGAGGGTGCCCGAGCAGGGTCTCCTTCCTGTACCTCCATGGACGTTCACGCGGGATCTCCTCCACACTCTGGCTGTATGGTGGTAACCCAGAATTTGGATCAGGGAATCGCTTTAGAGGGCAGCGCCCCTGCTGACCGAGTGTTGGGCTCTGTTGAAGGTACTGAATTGATCTCCGCTGATTCGTTGCAAACTGCTCCGGGTGGTGGTTTTACGTCTGCTTATCAACTGATTTCTCCTAATTTGGGGATCCCTTCGTTCTTCTCCAACCTTCAGGTACTGTGATGTATTTTAATTTGACTTTTATATTGCCTGAACTGCTGTCGTCACACTCGTCTGTTTTCCTCATCAGGCTTTGGTGGATGGGATGGCCGGTCAGCTGAGGCTTCAGGGTGCTTCAACCCCAGAGGTAGCTTCATCTCTTGCACGTTGGAACCCAGTGTCGCTTCAACGTCGCATTTTTGAATTGGAGGCAACCAATGCTGGTTAGTGCTTTTTTTTGCTTTTCTCTGCCTTCGCTGTGGACTGCCTTACTTTCTGACCCCATTTTGTTTGATTATCTCTCGCTAGGAGTGACTCGGCAGATTTCGCTTCTTGAGGAAAAACACTCCCAAGATCTGGCTGAATTGGCTCAGCGGTGCACGGACTTTGAGGAGAAGTACTCTCAGGGCCAAATTGAACTGGGTCAAGTTTCTGCTGCTTTAGACGACGCCAATGCCCTGAATTCTTCCCTTCATGCTTAGCTTGATTCTGAAAAGGTATTATACAAAACTGTGCCTTGCCTTGCTGTGCTCCTGTTACTTGCTTGGTTTTTGAAGGAGCTGACTTTTGCTCGCAGGAAGAAAAGCGTATCCTTGCTGCTTCTCGTGACAATCTTGACAGGTTGTATCGTGATTCTAGCAATTCGCTGACTATCCTGGAGAGAAGTCATCGCTTCACCATGGAAGAATTAGACCTCCAACGTCGTAAGCTGCAGGAATCCATGGACGAGGTAACCCGGCTTAAGCAGTTGATATCAGCGAAGGATGCTACTATCAAAGGACTCCGAGCTTCCAAAAAATCCATTGCCTAGGAGTTAGAGAGCGCTCGACTGGCTGCTAAAGCTGCTGAAGAAACTTCTGTTACTCTCAAGGCCCAACGCGACAAAGCCCTGGACAAGGCTATTCGGGCGGGACGAATCTTGATGAGGAGACCCGGCGTGGTTGTTCCTGAAGACATAAGGGCTGACGTGAACGCCGCCCCTGATTCCTCGAGTCGCCCTTCTTCGTCGGTCGCTCCTGAGAAAGACATTGTAAAATAGAAAAACATTTTGCGTGCTCCAAGCGTGCGGTTAGCATGATCGAGTATTTGTTAGAGGACACCAGTTTATCATTCGAATGACATAATTACTTTCTCATTGTATCAGAATTTATTAGTTAATGAGTTGGCAGTAATGACGCATGATGATTATGAAATTTGTTTGCGGGATATGGAAGTCATCCCCTGAATTATATAGGCGCGAGCATGTTGCACCGGTCTTAAGTTGCTGCCAACTTAAGTTGATCGCTGCGTTTGTAGGGCATAGTGGTCACCCTAAGTTAAGTAAGCGTGAGCATGTTGCACCGCCTTAAGTCGTTGCTGACTTAAGTCGATTGCTCCGTTAGCAGGGCATAGTGGTCACCCTGAGTTAAGTAAGCGTGAGCATGTTGCACCGCCTTAAGTCATTGCTGACTTAAGTCGATTGCTCCGTTAGCAGGGCATAGTGGTCACCCTGAGTTAAGTAAGCGTGTTGCACCGCCTTAAGTCATTGCCGACTTAAGTCGATTGCTCCGTTAGCAGGGCATAGTGGTCACCCTGAGTTAAGTAAGAATGCAAGTCAATCGTAAATGAATTGAGTATCCTTGTAACCTCCTTTTTATTGATGACATATTTCCACTTTACAGAGTACATCGTCATCCCAGCAGTTTTGAGATATGGCTAGGGATAAAACTTTCTGAGGTGTTCTATGTTCCAGGAGTTCCCAACTTCTGTGCCATCCATCTGAGTGAGGCGATACGATCCGGGCCGAGTGACTTCTGCTACTACGAAGGGTCCTTCCCATAAGGGTGATAACTTGTGTCGTCCCTCCCCCGTTAGAATTCGACGGAGGACGAGATCTCCTACCGAGAAGAATCGTTGTCGCACAGCCTTGTCGTGATAGCGCCTTAGAGTCTGCTGGTACCTTGCTGATTGGATTACTGCGTTTAGCCGTTCTTCCTCAAGTACATCTATGTCCTCCAGCCTGGTGATCTCAGCTTTTGCTATGCTTTCAAAGATCAGCCTTGGGGCTCCAAACTTGAGATCAGCAGGTAGCACTGCCTCCGACCCATAGACCTTGAAGAAAGGAGTGTTTCCATGCAAAGCTCGGCTAGGTTGGGTTCTTAGGCTCCAGACGACATAGGGTAATTCCCTTATCCACTTTCCTGCGAATTTTTCATTCTTATCGAAGACCTTTTTCCTGAGTGCATCCAATATCATCCCGTTGGCTCGCTCAACTTGCCCGTTGGCTCTTGGATGGGCTACAGATGCATACTTGATCTGAATGCTCTTTTGCTCGCAGAAGTCAAAGAATTCTGAACTTGTGAAGTTGGATCCTAAATCAGTTATGATGCTGTTTGGTATCCCGAATCTGAATATTATGTCTTGTATGAATTCCACGGCCTTAGTAGAGGTTAACGAGGCAATGGGCTTGAATTCTATCCATTTAGTGAACTTGTCAATTGCTACCAATACATGAGTGTATCCCCCTTGAGCTTTCTTGAAAGGTCCAATCATATCCAGTCCCCAGCATGCGAAAGGCCAAGTTACTGGTATGGTCTGCAATTGCTGTGCTGGCATGTGTTGTTGCCTTGACAAGTATTGGCAGGCTTCGCACCTTCGAACTAACTCGGCTGCATCGTTCTTTGCTGTTGGCCAATAGAATCCCGACCTGAAGACCTTCCCGACTAGTGTTCTAGAGGCTGCATGTATTCCACATTGCCCAGCATGGACTTCCTCCAGAAGTTGCTTCCCAGTGGATGGGAGAATGCACTTCATGAAGACGCCTGACGCACCCCTTCTGTATAATGTCTCCCCAATAAGTGTATAGTGAGCCGACTGTCTTGCAATACGCTCTGCCAAATTTTTGTCGTCTGGTTCCTCTTCATTCTTTATATACTTAATGATCGGCCTCCTCCAGTCATCAGGGTCTGACTCGGGTTGATCTATGATGTTGCATTCTTCTGTCTGATCCATTGAGATACTTGGCCGCAGAATTTCTTGCACGAAAACCCCGGGTGGGACCTGAGTTCGACCGAACCCTAGTTTGGACAGTACATCGGCTGCTGTGTTCCGATCTCTTTCTACATGATGAAATTCCAGACCCTCGAATTTATCTTCCAGCTTTCGGACGGCGGTGCAGTATTTTCCCATTGAATCGCTTGAGCAATCCCACTCCTTGTTTATCTGGCTGATGACTACCAGAGAGTCTCCGTATACCATTAATCTTTTGACGCCCAATGATATGGCAATGTTCAATCCATGGATCAAAGCTTCATACTCGGCTGCATTGTTGGAGGCTGGGAATAGCAACTGGAGGGCATACTTGAGGTGTTCGCCTCCAGGCGCAGTGAAGAGAATCCCTGCTCCTGCTCCCTGTAGCTTCAGTGAGCCATCAAAATACATTCGCCATACTTCTGCAGTCTCCGGGTTGTCTGGTACTTGTTGTTCAGTCCACTCTGATACGACATCAACCAGTGCTTGAGTTTTGATGGCAGTGCGAGGTCGGAATTCGATGTCATGAGATCCCAGCTCACAAGCCCACTTGGCTATTCGACCGATGGCTTCCTTGTTGTGAAGAATATCCCCTATTGGAAAACTTGTAACTACTATGACTTTGTGGTCGTCAAAGTAGTGACGCAGCTTGCGGGCAGTTAGAAGTACTGCGTATAATAGCTTCTGAACTTGAGGGTACTTTTTCTTCGAGGGGCCTAGGACTTCACTAATGAAGTAGACATGATGTTGTATTGGATGGGCATGTCCTTTTTCTATTCGCTCGACTACTAACGCGGTGCTTACCACGTGAGTCGTACAAGAGATATATAGTAGCAAATCTTCAGCTGGTTGAGTTGTCGTAGCTCGCCGAGGTGGTTTCAGTACTGGTGGTGTTGTCAAGAATTTTTTCAGAGCATCTAGAGCTTCTTGCGCTTCTGAAGTCCATTGAAACTTATCCACCTTCTTGAGTAACTTGTAAAATGGCAGACCTTTTTCTCCTAGCCTGGATATAAATCTGCTTAGAGCTGCCATACATCCAGTAAGTCGCTGAACCTTCTTCTGCGATCGAGGTGCTTCCATCTTCATGATAGCTTCAATCTTATCTGGATTAGCCTCAATTCCCCGGTGGCTGACAATAAACCCGAGCAACTTTCCGGCTGGTACCCCGAAAACACATTTCTCGGGATTAAGCTTCCATCTATACCGCCTCAGACTGTTGAAAACCAGTTGCAAGTCTTCGATGAAGTCTTTTGAGTCCTGTGTTTTGATCACCACATCATCCACGTAGGCTTCCACACGCTTGCCCCAGTGATCGGCTAAGCATGTTTGAATGGCTCTCTGGTAAGTTGCTCCAGCGTTTTTGAGGCCAAACGGCATGGAGGTATAACAGAAAGCACCAAACGGAGTAATGAATGCCGTTTTTTCTTCATCTTCCTTTGCCAGACTAATCTGATGGTATCCAGAATAGCAATCCAGGAAAGACAGCATAGAACATCCAGCGGTGGAGTCCACCACCTGATCTATCCTCGGGAGCCCGAAAGGATCCTTCGGACAGCGTTTGTTGAGATCAGTATAATCAACACACATGCGCCATTCCACTTTATTCTTTTTGAGTACAAGAACGGGGTTGGCCAACCACTCGGGATGTAATACTTCTCTAATGAATCCAGCTACAACCAAGCGAGCTAGCTCAGTGCGAATGGCCTCTCTCTTGTCAGGCGTGAAACGACGCAGTTTTTGCCGAATCGGCCTTGCCTGGGGATAAACCTTCAATTTGTGCTCGGCCAGTTCTCTTGGGACTCCCGGCATATCCGCAGGTTGCCATGCGAATACATCTCGGTTATCTTGCAGAAACCGGACGAGCGCGCTTTCCTATTTGTCATCCAAGCTGGAGCTGATGGTAGCCGTCTTGCGCTCATCAGCGAACCCCAGGTTGATTCTCTTGGTTTCTTCAGTCAGCCGCATAGAGGTCGCGGTCTGAGCTTCGCCTGCCGGTACTGCAAGGTCTTCCTCAGGCTTAGAGTTCGCCAGTGTGGAGGGAGCCATCGATGGCTTGGCGGTGAGGGCTGCATGAATAGCCACTCGGAAACACTCTGCGGCGCCTTGAAAGTCGGCGCACATGGTTATGATCCCCTGCGGTCCTGGCATCTTCAGTATCATGTATGTGTAATGCGGAATGGCCATGAACTTGGCCAATCCAGGCCTCCCGATGATGGCGTTGTACCCGCAGTCGAAGTTCGCCACTTCAAACCTCAGGAACTCGGTTCTGTAGTTCTCCGGAGTTCCGAAGGTGACTGGCATGTAGATGTGGCCCAGCGGGTATTCCCCTTCCGTCGGCACGATGCCGAAGAAAGGAGTGTCCGACTCATGGAGCTCTTTGAGGTGAACTCCCAAGCCTTGAAGTGTCCGGGGGAAGGTGATGTTGATGCTGCTCCCCCCGTCCACTAACACCTTCTTCACCCGGCTCTCTTGGATCACCGGATCGACGAGAAGCGGGTATTTGCCCGGATGGTCGAAGTTGAGCCATTGATCTGCCCGAGTGAAGGTGATCGGGTGCTCCGACCACCGGTATGGGACGGGAGGGCCGGTGGTCGCCACCAGTATCTGGCGATCGTTGAGCTTTTGCTGTCTTCTGTTCTCCTGCGATCCATGTCCGCCGAAGATGACGTTGACCTCCCTGTCAACGCGTGGGAAAGCTCCTCCTCCTCCCTCCTCCTGCCGATGGGGTTGTCGTGGTTCGTCTGGTCCTCCCCTCGGCGGAGGAGGAGGTAGAGGTTGGAAAGGTCGGTCGTGTCCGACGGAATGCTTGAAGTCTCGGCAGTTACGAAGAGTGTGGCGCATGTCCTTGTGGTACGGGCACTGGGCGTCGAGGATGTCGTCCAACGTGCGTTCGCCTCCACGAGGTCCTCCTCGGGCGCGAGAGGCAGGTGGTCCGGCAGCGTGCACTTCTTCGCGAGGCCTCTTCTCCCATTGTTTGTCGGGTTGCTGGTTCGTGTCGCATCGTGGTGCTGCCGGTGCGGGCTTTGCTCCTCCGATGAGGTCCTAGGCTTGCTCGTCGGCGGTGATGTAGAGGTCGGCTTCCCGGAACAGCTCCTCGGAGGTAGTCGGTGCCCTCTGTAGTATGGCTCGGACGAAAACCGAGTCATTGGAGCCTCTGTAGAAGTCCTCAATCACGGCCGCCTCCGTGACCTCAGGGATACGATTTCTCATGGTCTGAAACCTTTTGAGGTATGACCGGAGAGTCTCGTCCCCTCGGCGCTTGATGGATTTGAGGTCCCACGATTGCGCCGGCTTGTCGGAGAGGGACTGGAAGTTGGCGGTGAAGCGTCGACTGAAGTCGCCCCAGACGTCGATGCAGTGTCAGGGTAGATGTCGCAGCCATTGCAGCGCGTCTTGCCCAAGGACAATGGGTAAGTACGCGGTCATCACGTCTTCGGACGCCCCGGCAGCTCGAGCAGCGGTGGTGTAGACGGCTAGCCAACCCCATGGATCCTGTTTAGGTTCATATTTGTCAACATTGGATACCTTGAAGTTGGGAGGCCATTGGATGGCCCTAAGGCGCGGAGTAAGAGCGGACACTCCGCATGTGTCCTCCTGTCGTCGGGGACGATGTTTGTCCCGGGGAGGGGAGTTGTGATTGTGGTTCCTCGACCGCCCCCGGGTGATTCCGCTAGTTGAGGCCGTTGCCGACCCAGTTCTGGTAGCTTGGCTCTGAGTCGGGATGCCGTGATCCCGGTCATACTCCTCCCGACGGCGAATCTCGTTCTCATGCCGCCGCTCGCGTGAAGCATTGATGGAGCTTTGCGCGTCTCGGCGACTGTTGATGGCGTGTCGTAGATCGTTCGGCGGGTGAGCAAGCGGTAGAAGATGGTTGGCCGCCTGGGTGAACAGCCGTCGGTAGCCATCGGCGTCAGGAGTCCGAGGAAGTCCCTCAGCTATCCGAGCTAGTACCCCTCCGACTTCGCTCGGCGTGTTCATAGCTCGGGCGAAGTCGGGGTTCAGGTTGCGCCCGAAGAATGGATTCTCCCGACGCTGCCTTGCATCTTGCTCAGCCTGTTCCTGAGCTCGTCGGCGATCACGTCGTCGGGAGTTCCTTCGTTCTCTGAAGACGCGTTCTTCCGGGGTTTCTCCTACCTCTGAGACCTCGTCTCGCGAGACAGGCTGTTCCGGATTCCGCTCTCCGGCAGCATGATGTCGTCGAACGTTCCTGCGCCGGTTCCTCCGTCGACGGGACTCTCGTTGAGGCTGTTCCTCCCCGGGTACAGTCGGCTCATCGTCGGAGACGATAGGCGACTCCGCTCTCCCGATGAAGAGGACGTCGGGGTAGAATGGTGCTGCTGTCGTGGTGACCCTCTTCCCGTCCCCATTTGAGGCATGAGGAATGGAAAGAGTAACTTGTTTCTCTCCGGTTGTCTTCTTCCTTGCAATTTGTGTCCACTCTTTTGCCGGAGAGGTTGGCGGTGGAGTTCTCCGGGTCAGCGGGCCCTCGGCTCCCGGCTTTCCGGAGACGATCCTCATCCGGAGAGCTGGAGGTTGTGCTTCTCCGGTATTTTCGGAGTTCGTTGGGGGAGACCTCTTTTCCGGCGGATCCGCGATACGGAGCAGAATTCCTTTTTCATCCGCTACAAATGAGATTGTTCCGAAGCAGAACACGGATCCGGGACGCAGGGTGATCTTGCTGTAGAAGGTGACGGCCATTGAGCTAGCTTGGATTGTCGACACACCCCCTACCTGGCGCGCCAGCTGTCAGTGTTTTGGGTCCGACCGCACACCCGGGGTTGCCCCTTAAGGTGTTTTAGGAGTAGGACGGTGTTGACAACTGTAGCAAAATGGTTCGTGCAGATCGCACGAGGGACAGTGGACGAGGTTTGCAGGTTCGGGCCGCTTAGAGATGCGTAACACCCTACGTCCTGATGAGTATGCTTGGTGAATGTGGTTACAAGAGAGCTCTCTGGATTGAGAATACAGAGAGATGAGGTGGGTGGCTAAGTAAAGGGTCGATCGTTCTGAAGGGGTGCCCCCTAGGCCTTATATACTCGACCGTGGGGCAGTACACGTGGATATGATAACAACAAGTAGCTAAAAGGTAGTGAACCTCTTGAGTTTATCCCTACGTAACCCTCGCCGACTTATCCTCGCATGGCTCCATTGCATGGGGGCTTTAGCGCGGGAAAGTCGGGTCTCTGTTGTGATTTACTCGCTCGACGTTGTGGGCCGTCCGGGTTTGCACCAATCTGGTCTCACGTCGCTCTGCTTTGTTGGTTGTTTCTCCCCAGGCCCACGAAAGAATGACCTTACGATTTATTGGGCCCTTGGGCCTTTCGTGAGGTCTTTTACGCTTTTAGTGGACCCGGGGGACATCTATCCCCCACAGAACCATTTCTTCGTTTTCGCAACGAACATGCCCAATCCACTACTTTAGGTCCAAAACTCATGTTTGGGGTGGTTTCGCGCAATTTCGTTGCCGCACGTCACCCATTCCGAAAACGGGAGTCGGGGTGCATACAAAGCATGAGTTTTCACCACCGGAACCATTTCTTCGTTTTTCACAACGAACATGCCCAATCCACTACTTTGGGTCCAAAACTCATGTTTGGTGTGGTTTCGCGCAATTTCGTTGTCAAACGTCACCCATTCCCAAAACGGGGGTCTGGGTGCATACAAAGCACGACTTTTGCCACCGGAACCAATTCTTCGTTTTTCGCAACGAACATGCCCAATCCACTACTTCAGGTACAAAACTCATGTTTGGTGTGGTTTCGCGCTATTTCGTTGTCGCACGTCACCCATTCCGAAAACGGGTGTCGGAGTGCATACAAAGCACGAGTTTTTGCCACCGGAACCACTTCTTCGTTTTTCGCAACGAACTTGCCCAATCCACTACTTTAGGTCCAAAACTCATGTTTGGGTTGGTTTCGCGCAATTTCGTTGCCGCACGTCACCCATTCCGAAAACGGGTGTCAGGGTGGATACAAGGCACGAGTTTTCGCCACCGGAACCATTTCTTCGTTTTTCGCAATGAACATGCCCAATCCACTACTTTAGGTCCAATACTCATGTTTGGGGTGGTTTTGTGCAATTTTGTTGCCGCACGTCACCAATTCCAAAAACGGGTGTCAGGGTGCATACAAGCACGAGTTTTTGCCACCGGAACCATTTCTTCATTTTGCGCAACGAACATGCCCAATCCACTACTTTAGTTCCAAAACTCATGTTTGGGGTGGTTTCGTTCAATTTCGTTGCCGCACGTCACCCATTCCGAAAACGGGTGTCGGGGTGCATAGAAAGCATGAGTTTTCGCCACCGGAACCATTTTTTCGCTTTTCGCAACGAACATGCCCAATCCACTACTTTAGGTCAAAAACTCATGTTTGGGGTGGTTTCGCGCAATTTCGTTGCCGCACGTCACCCATTACAAAGACGGGTGTCGGGCGGGGTGCATCGAAAGCACGAGTTTTTGCCACCAGAACCAATTCTTTGTTTTTCGCAACGAACATGCCCAATCCACTACTTTAGGTTCAAAACTCATGTTTGGGGTGGTTTCGCACAATTTCGTTGCCGCACGTCACCCATTCCAAAAACGGGTGTCAGGGAGCATACAAAGCACGAGTTTTTGCCACCGGAACCATTTCTTCGTTTTGCGCAATGAACATGCCCAATCCACTACTTTAGGTCCAAAACTCATGTTTGGGGTGGTTTCGCGCAATTTCGTTGCCGCACGTCACCCATTACAAAAACGGGTGTCGGGCGGGGTGCATCGAAAGCACGAGTTTTTGCCAGCGGAACCAATTCTTTGTTTTTCGCAACGAACATGCCCAATCCACTACTTTAGGTCCAAAACTCTTGTTTGGGGTGGTTTCGCACAATTTCGTTGCCGCACGTCACCCATTCCAAAAACGGGTGTCAGGGAGCATACAAAGCACGAGTTTTTGCCACCGGAACCATTTCTTCGTTTTGCGCAATGAACATGCCCAATCCACTACTTTAGGTCCAAAACTCATGTTTGGGGTGGTTTCGCGCAATTTCGTTGCCGCACGTCACCCATTTCGAAAACGGGTGTCGGGTGCATACAAAGCATGAGTTTTCGCCACCGGAACCATTTCTTCGTTTTCGCAACGAACATGCCCAATCCACTACTTTAGGTCCAAAACTCATGTTTGGGGTGGTTTCGCGCAATTTCGTTGCCGCACGTCACCCATTCCAAAAACGGGAGTTGGGGTGCATACAAAGCATGAGTTTTCGCCACCGGAACCATTTCTTCGTTTTTCGCAACGAACATGCCCAATCCACTACTTTGGGTCCAAAACTCCTGTTTGGTGTGGTTTCGCGCAATTTCGTTGTCATACGTCACCCATTCCCAAAACGGGGGTCTGGGTGCATACAAAGCACGACTTTTGCCACCGGAACCAATTCTTCATTTTTCGCAACGAACATGCCCAATCCACTACTTTAGGTCCAAAACTCATGTTTGGTGTGGTTTCGCGCTATTTCGTTGTCGCACGTCACCCATTCCGAAAACGGGTGTCGGGGTGCATACAAAGCACGAGTTTTTGCCACCAGAACCATTTCTTCGTTTTCGCAACGAACTTGCCCAATCCACTACTTTAGGTCCAAAACTCATGTTTGGGTTGGTTTCGCGCAATTTCGTTGCCGCACGTCACCCATTCCGAAAACGGGTGTCAGGGTGGATACAAGGCACGAGTTTTCGCCACCGGAACCATTTCTTCGTTTTTCGCAACGAACATGCCCAATCCACTACTTTAGGTCCAAAACTCATGTTTGGGGTGGTTTTGTGCAATTTTGTTGCCGCACGTCACCAATTCCAAAAACAGGTGTCATGTGCATACAAGCACGAGTTTTTGCCACCGGAACCATTTCTTCGTTTTGCGCAACGAACATGCCCAGTCCACTACTTTAGGTCCAAAACTCATGTTTGGGGTGGTTTCGTGCAATTTCGTTGCCTCACGTCACCCATTCCGAAAACGGGTGTCGGGGTGCATAGAAAGCATGAGTTTTCGCCACCGGAACCATTTTTTCGCTTTTCGCAACGAACATGCCCAATCCACTACTTTAGGTCGAAAACTCATGTTTGGGGTGGTTTTGCACAATTTCGTTGCCGCACGTCACCCATTCCAAAAATGGGTGTCGGGCGGGGTGCATCGAAAGCACGAGTTTTTGCCACCGGAACCAATTCTTTGTTTTTCGCAATGAACATGCCCAATCACTACTTTAGGTCCAAAACTCTTGTTTGGGGTGGTTTCACACAATTTCGTTGCCGCACGTCACCCATTCCAAAAACGGGTGTTAGGGAGCATACAAAGCACGAGTTTTTGCCACCGGAACCATTTCTTCATTTTGCGCAATGAACATGCCCAATCCACTACTTTAGGTCGAAAACTCATGTTTGGGGTGGTTTCACGCAATTTCGTTACCGCACGTCACCCATTACAAAAACGGGTGTCGGGCGGGGTGCATCGAAAGCACGAGTTTTTGCCACCGGAACCAATTCTTTGTTTTTCGCAATGAACATGCCCAATCACTACTTTAGGTCCAAAACTCTTGTTTGGGGTGGTTTCGCACAATTTCGTTGCCGCACGTCACCCATTCCAAAAACGGGTGTCAGGGAGCATACAAAGCACGAGTTTTTGCCACCGGAACCATTTCTTCGTTTTGCGCAATGAACATGCCCAATCCACTACTTTAGGTCCAAAACTCATGTTTGGGGTGGTTTCGCGCAATTTCGTTGCCGCACGTCACCCATTCCGAAAACGGGAGTTGGGGTGCATACAAAGCATGAGTTTTCGCCACCAGAACCATTTCTTCGTTTTTCGCAACGAACATGCCCAATCCACTACTTTGGGTCCAAAACTCATGTTTGGTGTGGTTTCGCGCAATTTCGTTGTCGTACGTCACCTATTCCCAAAACGGGTGTCGGGGTGCATACAAAGCACGACTTTTGCCACCGGAACCAATTCTTCGTTTTTCGCAACGAACATGCCCAATCCACTACTTTAGGTCCAAAACTCATGTTTGGTGTGGTTTCGCGCTATTTCGTTGTCGCACGTCACCCATTCCGAAAACGGGTGTCGGGGTGCATACAAAGCACGAGTTTTTGCCACCGGAACCATTTCTTCGTTTTTCGCAACGAACTTGCCCAATCCACTACTTTAGGTCCAAAACTCATGTTTGGGTTGGTTTCGCGCAATTTCGTTGCCGCACATCACCCATTCCGAAAACGGGAGTCGGGGTGTATACAAAGCATGAGTTTTCACCACCGGAACCATTTCTTCGTTTTTCGCAACGAACATGCCTAATCCACTACTTTGGGTCCAAAACTCATGTTTGGTGTGATTTCGCGCAATTTTGTTGTCGTACGTCACTCATTCCCAAAACGGGTGTCGGGGTGCATACAAAGCACGACTTTTGCCACCGGAACCAATTCTTCGTTTTTCGCAACGAACATGCCCAATCCACTACTTTATGTCCAAAACTCATGTTTGGTGGTTTCGCACTATTTTATTGTTGCACGTCACCCATTCCAAAGACGGGTGTCGGGGAGCATACAAAGCACGAGTTTTTGCCACCGGAACCATTTCTTCGTTTTTCGCAACGAACTTGCCCAATCCACTACTTTAGGTCCAAAAATCATGTTTGGGTGGTTTTGTGCAATTTCGTTGCCGCACGTCACCAATTCCAAAAACGGGTGTCGGGGAGCATACAAAGCACGAGTTTTTGCCACCGGAACCATTTTTTCGTTTTGCGCAACGAACATGCCCAATCCACTACTTTAGGTCCAAAACTCATGTTTGGGGTGGTTTCACGCAATTTCGTTGCCGCACATCACCCATTCCGAAAACGGGTGTCGGGGTGCATACAAAGCACGAGTTTTTGCCACCAGAACCATTTCTTCGTTTTTCGCAACGAACTTGCCCAATCCACTACTTTAGGTCCAAAACTCATGTTTGGGTTGGTTTCGCGCAATTTCGTTGCCGCACGCCACCCATTCCGAAAACGGGTGTCAGGGTGGATACAAACCACGAGTTTTCGCCACCGGAACCATTTCTTCGTTTTTCGCAACGAACATGCCCAATCCACTACTTTAGGTCCAAAACTCATGTTTGGGGTGGTTTTGTGCCATTTTGTTGCCGCACGTCACCAATTCCAAAAACGGGTGTCAGGGTGCATACAAGCACGAGTTTTTGCCACCAGAACCATTTCTTCGTTTTTCGCAACGAACTTGCCCAATCCACTACTTTAGGTCCAAAACTCATGTTTGGGGTGGTTTTGTGCAATTTCGTTGTCGCACGTCACCAATTCCAAAAACCGGTGTCGGGGAGCATACAAAGCACGAGTTTTTGCCACTGGAACCATTTCTTCGTTTTGTGCAACGAACATGCCCAATCCACTACTTTAGGTCCATAACTCATGTTTGGGGTGGTTTCGCGCAATTTCGTTGCCGCACGTCACCCATTCCGAAAACGGGTGTCGGGGTGCATAGAAAGCATGAGTTTTCGCCACCGAAACCGTTTTTTTCGCTTTTCGCAACGAACATGCCCAATCCACTACTTTAGGTCCAAAACTCATGTTTGGGGTGGGTTCGCGCAAAATCGTTGCCGCACGTCACCCATTACAAAAACGGGTGTCGGGCGGGGTGCATACAAAGCACGAGTTTTTGCCACCGGAACCAATTCTTCGTTTTTCACAACGAACATGCCCAATCCACTACTTTAGGTCCAAAACTCATGTTTGGGGTGGTTTCGCGCAATTTCGTTGCCGCATGTCACCCATTCAGAAAACTTGTGTCGGGGTGCATACAAAGCACGAGTTTTCGCCACCGGAAGTATTTCTTCGTTTTGCGAGACGAACATGCCCAATCCACTACTTTAGGTCCAAAACTCATGTTTGGGGTGGTTTTGTGCAATTTCGTTGCCGCACGTCACCAATTCCAAAAACCGGTGTCAGGGAGCATACAAAGCACGAGTTTTTGCCACCGGAACCATTTCTTCGTTTTGCGCAACAAACATGCCCAATCCACTACTTTAGGTCCAAAACTCATGTATGGGGTGGTTTCGCACAATTTCGTTGCCGCACGTCACCCATTCCGAAAACGGGTGTCGGGGTGCATAGAAAGCATGAGTTTTCGCCACCGAAACCGTTTTTTTCACTTTTCGCAACGAACATGCCCAATCCACTACTTTAGGTCCAAAACTCATGTTTGGGGTGGGTTCGCGCAATTTCGTTGCCGCACGTCACCCATTACAAAAACGGGTGTCGGGCGGGGTGCATACAAAGCACGAGTTTTTGCCACCGGAACCAATTCTTCGTTTTTCGCAACGAACATGTCCAATCCACTACTTTAGGTCCAAAACTCATGTTTGGGGTGGTTTCGCGCAATTTCGTTGCCGCATGTCACCCATTCAGAAAACTGGTGTCGGGGTGCATACAAAGCACGAGTTTTCGCCACCGGAAGTATTTCTTCATTTTTCTCAACGAACATGCCCAATTCACTACTTTAGGTCCAAAACTTATGTTTGGGGTGGTTTCGCGCAATTTTGTTGCCGCACGTTACCCATTCCGAAAACGGGTGTCGGGGTGCATACAAGCACGAGTTTTCGCCACCGGAACCATTTCTTCATTTTTCGCAACGAACATGCCCAATCCACTACTTTAGGTCCAAAACTCATGTTTGTGGTGGGTTCGCACAATTTCGTTGTCGTACGTCACCCATTCACAAAATGGGTGTCGGGGTGCATACAAAGCACGACTTTTGCCACCAGAACCAATTCTTCATTTTTCGCAACGAACATGCCCAATCCACTACTTTAGGTCCAAAACTCATGTTTGGTGTGGTTTCGCGCTATTTCGTTGTCGCACGTCACCCATTTTGAAGACGGGTGTCAGGGAGCATACAAAGCACGAGTTTTTGCCACCGAAACCATTTCTTCGTTTTTCACAACAAACTTGCCCAATCCACTACTTTAGGTCCAAAACTCATGTTTGGGGTGGTTTTGTGCAATTTCGTTGCTGCACGTCACCAATTCCAAAAACCGGTGTCGGGGAGCATACAAAGCAAGAGTTTTTGCCACCGGAACCATTTCTTCGTTTTGCGCAACGAACATGCCCAATCCACTACTTTAGGTCCAAAACTCATGTTTGGGGTGGTTTCGTGCAATTTCGTTGCCGCACGTTACCCATTCCGAAAACGGGTGTCGGGGTGCATAGAAAGCATGAGTTTTCGCCACCGGAACCGTTTTTTTGCTTTTCGCAACGAACATGCCCAATCCACTACTTTAGGTCCAAAACTCATGTTTGGGTTGGGTTCGCGCAATTTCGTTGCCGCACGTCACCCATTACAAAAACGGGTGTCGGGCGCGGTGCATACAAAGCATGAGCTTTTGCCACCGGAACCAATTCTTCATTTTTCGCAACGAACATGC
This sequence comes from Zea luxurians, assembly GCA_029449295.1. Taxonomy (NCBI): domain Eukaryota; kingdom Viridiplantae; phylum Streptophyta; class Magnoliopsida; order Poales; family Poaceae; genus Zea; species Zea luxurians. Next base: position 31,129,657 of record JAOPSE010000029.1, on the reverse strand, counting down.
CCAATCCACTACTTTAGGTCCAAAACTCATGTTTGGGGTGGTTTCGCGCAATTTCGTTGCCTCATGTCACCCATTAAGAAAACTGGTGTCGGGGTGCATACAAAGCACGAGTTTTCGCCACCGGAAGTATTTCTTCGTTTTTCTCAACGAACATGCCCAATCCACTACTTTAGGTCCAAAACTTATGTTTCGGGTGGTTTCGCGCAATTTTGTTGCCGCACGTTACCCATTCCGAAAATGGGTGTCGGGGTGCATACAAGCACGAGTTTTTGCCACCAGAACCATTTCTTCGTTTTTCGCAACGAACATGCCCAATCCACTACTTTAGGTCCAAAACTCATGTTTGGGGTGATTTTGTGCAATTTCGTTGCCGCACGTCACCAATTCCAAAAACCGGTGTCGGGGAGCATACAAAGCACGAGTTTTTGCCACTGGAACCATTTCTTCGTTTTGCGCAACGAACATGCCCAATCCACTACTTTAGGTCCATAACTCATGTTTGGGGTGGTTTCGCGCAATTTCGTTGCCGCACGTCACCCATTCCGAAAACGGGTGTCGGGGTGCATAGAAAGCATGAGTTTTCGCCACCGAAACCGTTTTTTTCGCTTTTCGCAACGAACATGCCCAATCCACTACTTTAGGTCCAAAACTCATGTTTGGGGTGGGTTCGCGCAAAATCGTTGCCGCACGTCACCCATTACAAAAACGGGTGTCGGGCGGGGTGCATACAAAGCACGAGTTTTTGCCACCGGAACCAATTCTTCGTTTTTCGCAACGAACATGCCCAATCCACTACTTTAGGTCCAAAACTCATGTTTGGGGTGGTTTCGCGCAATTTCGTTGCCGCATGTCACCCATTAAGAAAACTGGTGTCGGGGTGCATACAAAGCACGAGTTTTCGCCACCGGAAGTATTTCTTCGTTTTTCTCAACGAACATGCCCAATCCACTACTTTAGGTCCAAAACTTATGTTTCGGGTGGTTTTGTGCAATTTTGTTGCCGCACGTTACCCATTCCGAAAACGGGTGTCGGGGTGCATACAAGCACGAGTTTTATCCACCAGAACCATTTCTTCGTTTTTCGCAACGAACTTGCCCAATCCACTACTTTAGGTCCAAAACTCATGTTTGGGGTGGTTTTGTGCAATTTCGTTGCCGCACGTCACCAATTCCAAAAACCGGTGTCGGGGAGCATACAAAGCACGAGTTTTTGCCACTGGAACCATTTCTTCGTTTTGCGCAACGAACATGCCCAATCCACTACTTTAGGTCCATAACTCATGTTTGGGGTGGTTTCGCGCAATTTCGTTGCCGCACGTCACCCATTCCGAAAACGGGTGTCGGGGTGCATAGAAAGCATGAGTTTTCGCCACCGAAACCGTTTTTTCGCTTTTCGCAACGAACATGCCCAATCCACTACTTTAGGTCCAAAACTCATGTTTGGCGTGGGTTCGCGCAAAATCGTTGCCGCATGTCACCCATTACAAAAACGGGTGTCGGGCGGGGTGCATACAAAGCACGAGTTTTTGCCACCGGAACCAATTCTTCGTTTTTCGCAACGAACATGCCCAATCCACTACTTTAGGTCCAAAACTCATGTTTGGGGTGGTTTCGCGCAATTTCGTTGCCGCATGTCACCCATTAAGAAAACTGGTGTCGGGTTGCATACAAAGCACGAGTTTTCGCCACCGGAAGTATTTCTTCGTTTTTCTCAACGAACATGCCCAATCCACTACTTTAGGTCCAAAACTTATGTTTCGGGTGGTTTCGCGCAATTTTGTTGCCGCACGTTACCCATTCCGAAAACGGGTGTCGGGGTGCATACAAGCACGAGTTTTTGCCACTAGAACCATTTCTTCGTTTTTCGCAACGAACTTGCCCAATCCACTACTTTATGTCCAAAACTCATGTTTGGGGTGGTTTCGCGCAATTTCGTTGCCGCACGTCACCCATTCCGAAAACGGGTGTCGGGTGCATACAAAGCATGAGTTTTCGCCACCGGAACCATTTCTTCGATTTTCGCAACGAACATGCCCAATCCACTACGTTAGGTCCAAAACTCATGTTTGGGGTTGTTTCGCGCAATTTCGTTGCCGCACGTCACCCATTCCGAAAACGGGAGTTCGGGTGCATACAAAGCATGAGTTTTCGCCACCAGAACCATTTCTTCGTTTTTCGCAACGAACATGCCCAATCCACTACTTTGGGTCCAAAACTCATGTTTGGTGTGGTTTCGCGCAATTTCGTTGTCGTACGTCACCCATTCCCAAAACGGGTGTCGGGGTGGATACAAAGCACGACTTTTGCCACCGGAACCAATTTTTCGTTTTTCGCAAGGAACATGCCCAATCCACTACTTTAGGTCCAAAACTCATGTTTGGTGTGGTTTCGCGCAATTTTGTTGCCGCATGTCACCCATTCCGAAAACGGGTGTCGGGGTGCATCCAAAGCACGAGTTTTCGCCACCGGAACCATTTCTTCGTTTTTCTCAACGAGCATGCCCAATCCACTACTTTAGGTCCAAAACTCATGTTTGGGGTGGTTTTGCGCAATTTCGTTGCCGCACGTTACCCATTCCGAAAACGGGTGTCGGGGAGCATACAAAGCAAGAGTTTTTGCCACCGGAACCATTTCTTCGTTTTGCGCAACGAACATGCCCAATCCACTACTTTAGGTCCAAAACTCATGTTTGGGGTGGTTTCGTGCAATTTCGTTGCCGCACGTTACCCATTCCGAAAACGGGTGTCGGGGTGCATAGAAAGCATGAGTTTTCGCCACCGGAACCGTTTTTTTTGCTTTTCGCAACGAACATGCCCAATCCACTACTTTAGGTCCAAAACTCATGTTTGGGTTGGGTTCGCGCAATTTCGTTGCCGCACGTCACCCATTACAAAAACGGGTGTCGGGCGCGGTGCATACAAAGCATGAGCTTTTGCCACCGGAACCAATTCTTCGTTTTTCGCAACGAACATGCCCAATCCACTACTTTAGGTCCAAAACTCATGTTTGGGGTGGTTTCGCGCAATTTCGTTGCCTCATGTCACCCATTAAGAAAACTGGTGTCGGGGTGCATACAAAGCACGAGTTTTCGCCACCGGAAGTATTTCTTCGTTTTTCTCAACGAACATGCCCAATCCACTACTTTAGGTCCAAAACTTATGTTTCGGGTGGTTTCGCGCAATTTTGTTGCCGCACGTTACCCATTCCGAAAACGGGTGTCGGGGTGCATACAAGCACGAGTTTTTGCCACCAGAACCATTTCTTCGTTTTTCGCAACGAACATGCCCAATCCACTACTTTAGGTCCAAAACTCATGTTTGGGGTGATTTTGTGCAATTTCGTTGCCGCACGTCACCAATTCCAAAAACCGGTGTCGGGGAGCATACAAAGCACGAGTTTTTGCCACTGGAACCATTTCTTCGTTTTGCGCAACGAACATGCCCAATCCACTACTTTAGGTCCATAACTCATGTTTGGGGTGGTTTCGCGCAATTTCGTTGCCGCACGTGACCCATTCCGAAAACGGGTGTCGGGGTGCATAGAAAGCATGAGTTTTCGCCACCGAAACCGTTTTTTTCGCTTTTCGCAACGAACATGCCCAATCCACTACTTTAGGTCCAAAACTCATGTTTGGGGTGGGTTCGCGCAAAATCGTTGCCGCACGTCACCCATTACAAAAACGGGTGTCGGGCGGGGTGCATACAAAGCACGAGTTTTTGCCACCGGAACCAATTCTTCGTTTTTCGCAACGAACATGCCCAATCCACTACTTTAGGTCCAAAACTCATGTTTGGGGTGGTTTCGCGCAATTTCGTTGCCGCATGTCACCCATTAAGAAAACTGGTGTCGGGGTGCATACAAAGCACGAGTTTTCGCCACCGGAAGTATTTCTTCGTTTTTCTCAACGAACATGCCCAATCCACTACTTTAGGTCCAAAACTTATGTTTCGGGTGGTTTCGCGCAATTTTGTTGCCGCACGTTACCCATTCCGAAAACGGGTGTCGGGGTGCATACAAGCACGAGTTTTATCCACCAGAACCATTTCTTCGTTTTTCGCAACGAACTTGCCCAATCCACTACTTTAGGTCCAAAACTCATGTTTGGGGTGGTTTTGTGCAATTTCGTTGCCGCACGTCACCAATTCCAAAAACCGGTGTCGGGGAGCATACAAAGCACGAGTTTTTGCCACTGGAACCATTTCTTCGTTTTGCGCAACGAACTTGCCCAATCCACTACTTTAGGTCCATAACTCATGTTTGGGGTGGTTTCGCGCAATTTCGTTGCCGCACGTCACCCATTCTGAAAACGGGTGTCGGGGTGCATAGAAAGCATGAGTTTTCGCCACCGAAACCGTTTTTTTCGCTTTTCGCAACGAACATGCCCAATCCACTACTTTAGATCCAAAACTCATGTTTGGGGTGGGTTCGCGCAAAATCGTTGCCGCACGTCACCCATTACAAAAACGGGTGTCGGGCGGGGTGCATACAAAGCACGAGTTTTTGCCACCGGAACCAATTCTTCGTTTTTCGCAACGAACATGCCCAATCCACTACTTTAGGTCCAAAACTCATGTTTGGGGTGGTTTCGCGCAATTTCGTTGCCGCATGTCACCCATTAAGAAAACTGGTGTCGGGTTGCATACAAAGCACGAGTTTTCGCCACCGGAAGTATTTCTTCGTTTTTCTCAACGAACATGCCCAATCCACTACTTTAGGTCCAAAACTTATGTTTCGGGTGGTTTCGCGCAATTTTGTTGCCGCACGTTACCCATTCCGAAAACGGGTGTCGGGGTGCATACAAGCACGAGTTTTTGCCACCAGAACCATTTCTTCGTTTTTCGCAACGAACTTCCCAATCCACTACTTTAGGTCCAAAACTCATGTTTAGGGTGGTTTCGCGCAATTTCGTTGCCGCACGTCACCCATTCCGAAAACGGGTGTCGGGTGCATACAAAGCATGAGTTTTCGCCACCGGAACCATTTCTTCGATTTTCGCAACGAACATGCCCAATCCACTACTTTAGGTCCAAAACTCATGTTTGGGGTTGTTTCGCGCAATTTCGTTGCCGCACGTCACCCATTCCGAAAACAGGAGTTGGGGTGCATACAAAGCATGAGTTTTCGCCACCAGAACCATTTCTTCGTTTTTCGCAACGAACATGCCCAATCCACTACTTTGGGTCCAAAACTCATGTTTGGTGTGGTTTCGCGCAATTTCGTTGTCGTACGTCACCCATTCCCAAAACGGGTGTCGGGGTGCATACAAAGCACGACTTTTGCCACCGGAACCAATTCTTCGTTTTTCGCAAGGAACATGCCCAATCCACTACTTTAGGTCCAAAACTCATGTTTGGTGTGGTTTCGCGCTATTTTGTTGCCGCATGTCACCCATTCCGAAAACGGGTGTCGGGGTGCATCCAAAGCACGAGTTTTCGCCACCGGAACCATTTCTTCGTTTTTCTCAACGAGCATGCCCAATCCACTACTTTAGGTCCAAAACTCATGTTTGGGGTGGTTTTGCGCAATTTCGTTGCCGCACGTTACCCATTCCGAAAACGGGTGTCGGGGTGCATACAAGCACGAGTTTTTGCCACCGGAACCATTTCTTCGTTTTGCGCAACGAACATGCCCAATCCACTAATTTAGGTCCAAAACTCATGTTTGGTGTGGTTTCGCACTATTTCGTTGTCGCACGTCACCCATTCCGAAGACGGGTGTCGGGGAGCATACAAAGCACGAGTTTTTGCCACCGGAACCATTTCTTCGTTTTTCGCAACGAACTTGCCCAATCCACTACTTCAGGTCCAAAACTCATGTTTGGGGTGGTTTTGTGCAATTTCGTTGCCGCACGTCACCAATTCCAAAAACCGGTGTCGGGGAGCATACAAAGCACGAGTTTTTGCCACCGGAACCATTTCTTTGTTTTGCGCAACGAACATGCCCAATCCACTACTTTAGGTCCAAAACTCATGTTTGGGGTGGTTTCGCGCAATTTCGTTGCCGCACGTCACCCATTCCGAAAACGGGTGTCGGGGGTGCATAGAAAGCATGAGTTTTCGCCACCGAAACCGTTTTTTCGCTTTCCGCAACGAACATGCCCAATCCACTACTTTAGGTCCAAAACTCATGTTTGGGGTGGGTTCGCGCAATTTCGTTGCCGCACGTCACCTATTACAAGAACGGGTGTCGGGCGGGGTGCATACAAAGCACGAGTTTTTGCCATCGGAACTAATTCTTCGTTTTTCGCAACGAACATGCCCAATCCACTACTTTAGGTCCAAAACTCATGTTTGGGGTGGTTTTGCGCAATTTCGTTGCCGCATGTCACCCATTCAGAAAACTTGTGTCGGGGTGCATACAAAGCACGAGTTTTCGCCACCGGAAGTATTTCTTCGTTTTGCGCAATGAACATGCCCAATCCACTACTTTAGGTCCAAAACTCATGTTTGGGGTGGTTTTGTGCAATTTCGTTGCCGCACGTCACCAATTCCAAAAACCGGTGTCAGGGAGCATACAAAGCACGTGTTTTTGCCACCAGAACCATTTCTTCGTTTTGCGCAACGAACATGGCCAATCCACTACTTTAGGTCCAAAACTCATGTTTGGGGTGGTTTCGCGCAATTTCGTTGCCGCACGTCACCCATTCCGAAAACGGGTGTCGGGGTGCATAGAAAGCATGAGTTTTCGCCACCGAAACCGTTTTTTCGCTTTTCGCAACGAACATGCCCAATCCACTATTTTAGGTCCAAAACTCATGTTTGGGGTGGGTTCGCGCAATTTCGTTGCCGCACGTCACCCATTACAAAAACGGGTGTCGGGCGGGGTGCATACAAAGCACGAGTTTTTGACACCGGAACCAATTCTTCGTTTTTCGCAACGAACATGACCAATCCACTACTTTAGGTCCAAAACTCATGTTTGGGGTGGTTTCGCGCAATTTCGTTGCCGCATGTCACCCATTCAGAAAACTGGTGTCGGGGTGCATACAAAGCACGAGTTTTCGCCACCGGAAGTATTTCTTCGTTTTTCTCAACGAACATGCACAATTCACTACTTTAGGTCCAAAACTTATGTTTGGGGTGGTTTCGCGCAATTTTGTTGCCGCACGTTACCCATTCCGAAAACGGGTGTCGGGGTACATACAAGCACGAGTTTTCGCCATCGGAACCATTTCTTCGTTTTTCGCAACGAACATGCCCAATCCACTACTTTAGGTCCAAAACTCATGTTTGGGGTGGTTTCGCGTAATTTCGTTGTCGTACGTCACCCATTCCCAAAACAAGTGTCGGGGGTGCATACAAAGCACAACTTTTGCCACCAGAACCAATTCTTCATTTTTCGCAACGAACATGCCCAATCCACTACTTTAGGTCCAAAACTCATGTTTGGTGTCGTTTCGCGCTATTTCGTTGCTGCACGTCACCAATTCCAAAAACCGGTGTCGGAGAGCATACAAAGCAAGAGTTTTTGCCACCGGAACCATTTCTTCGTTTTGCGCAACGAACATGCCCAATCCACTACTTTAGGTCCAAAACTCATGTTTGGGGTGGTTTCGTGCAATTTCGTTGCCGGAAGTTACCCATTCCAAAAACGGGTGTCGGGGTGCATAGAAAGCATGAGTTTTCGCCACTGAAACCGTTTTTTTCGCTTTTTGCGACGAACATGCCCAATCCACTACTTTAGGTCCAAAACTCATGTTTGGGGTGGGTTCGCGCAATTTCGTTGCCGCACGTCACCCATTACAAAAACGGGTGTCGGGCGCGGTGCATACAAAGCATGAGTTTTTGCCACCGGAACCAATTCTTCGTTTTTCGCAACGAACATGCCCAATCCACTACTTTAGGTCCAAAACTCATGTTTGGGGTGGTTTCGCGCAATTTTGTTGCCGCATGTCACCCATTCAGAAAACTGGTGTCGGGGTGCATACAAAGCACGAGTTTTCGCCACCGGAAGTATTTCTTCGTTTTGCGCAATGAACATGCCCAATCCACTACTTTAGGTCCAAAACTCATGTTTGGGGTGGTTTTGTGCAATTTCGTTGCCGCACGTCACCAATTCCAAAAACCGGTGTCAGGGAGCATACAAAGCACGTGTTTTTGCCACCAGAACCATTTCTTCGTTTTGCGCAACGAACATGCCCAATCCACTACTTTAGGTCCAAAACTCATGTTTGGGGTGGTTTCGCACAATTTCGTTGCCGCACGTCACCCATTCCGAAAACGGGTGTCGGGGTGCATAGAAAGCATGAGTTTTCGCCACCGAAACCGTTTTTTTCGCTTTTCGCAACGAACATGCCCAATCCACTATTTTAGGTCCAAAACTCATGTTTGGGGTGGGTTCGCGCAATTTCGTTGCCGCACGTCACCCATTACAAAAACGGGTGTCGGGCGGGGTGCATACAAAGCACGAGTTTTTGACACCGGAACCAATTCTTCGTTTTTCTCAACGAACATGACCAATCCACTACTTTAGGTCCAAAACTCATGTTTGGGGTGGTTTCGCGCAATTTCGTTGCCGCATGTCACCCATTCAGAAAACTGGTGTCGGGGTGCATACAAAGCACGAGTTTTCGCCACCGGAAGTATTTCTTCGTTTTTCTCAACGAACATGCCCAATTCACTACTTTAGGTCCAAAACTTATGTTTGGGGTGGTTTCGCGCAATTTTGTTGCCGCACGTTACCCATTCCGAAAACGGGTGTCGGGGTACATACAAGCACGAGTTTTCGCCATCGGAACCATTTCTTCGTTTTTCGCAACGAACATGCCCAATCCACTACTTTAGGTCCAAAACTCATGTTTGGGGTGGTTTCGCGTAATTTCGTTGTCGTACGTCACCCATTCCCAAAACGAGTGTCGGGGGTGCATACAAAGCACGACTTTTGCCACCAGAACCAATTCTTCATTTTTCGCAACGAACATGCCCAATCCACTACTTTAGTTCCAAAACTCATGTTTGGTGTGGTTTCGCGCTATTTCGTTGCTGCACGTCACCAATTCCAAAAACCGGTGTCGGAGAGCATACAAAGCAAGAGTTTTTGCCACCGGAACCATTTCTTCGTTTTGCGCAACGAACATGCCCAATCCACTACTTTAGGTCCAAAACTCATGTTTGGGGTGGTTTCGTGCAATTTCGTTGCCGGAAGTTACCCATTCCGAAAACGGGTGTCGGGGTGCATAGAAAGCATGAGTTTTCGCCACTGAAACCGTTTTTTCGCTTTTCGCAACGAACATGCCCAATCCACTACTTTAGGTCCAAAACTCATGTTTGGGGTGGGTTCGCGCAATTTCGTTGCCGCACGTCACCCATTACAAAAACGGGTGTCGGGCGCAGTGCATACAAAGCATGAGTTTTTGCCACCGGAACCAATTCTTCGTTTTTCGCAACGAACATGCCCAATCCACTACTTTAGGTCCAAAACTCATGTTTGGGTTGGTTTCGCGCAATTTTGTTGCCGCATGTCACCCATTCCGAAAACTGGTGTCGGGGTGCATACAAAGCACGAGTTTTCGCCACCGGAAGTATTTCTTCGTTTTTCTCAACGAACATGCCCAATCCACTACTTTAGGTCCAAAACTTATGTTTCGGGTGGTTTCGCGCAATTTTGTTGCCGCATGTTACCCATTCCGAAAACGGGTGTCGGGGTGCATTCAAGCACGAGTTTTTGCCACCGGAACCATTTCTTCGTTTTTCGCAACGAACATGCCCAATCCACTACGTTAGGTCCAAAACTCATGTTTGGGGTGGTTTCGCGCAATTTCGTTGCCGCACGTCACCCATTCCGAAAACAGGAGTTGGGGTGCATACAAAGCATGAGTTTTCGCCACTAGAACCATTTCTTCGTTTTTCGCAACGAACATGCCCAATCCACTACTTTGGGTCCAAAACTCATGTTTTGTGTGGTTTCGCGCAATTTTGTTGTCGTACGTCACCCATTCCCAAAACGGGTGTTGGGGTGCATACAAAGCACGAGTTTTGCCACCGGAACCAATTCTTCGTTTTTCGCTACGAACATGCCAAATCCACTACTTTAGGTCCAAAACTCATGTTTGGTGTGGTTTCGCGCTATTTCGTTGTCGCACGTCACCCATTCCGAAAACGGGTCGGGGTGCATACAAAGCACCAGTTTTTGCCACTGGAACCATTTCTTCGTTTTTCGCAACAAACATGCCCAATCCACTACTTTAGGTCCAAAAATCATGTTTGGGGTGGTTTCGTGCAATTTCGTTGCCGCACGTCACCCATTCTGAAAACGGGTGTTAGGGTGCATACACAGCACGAGTTTTTGCCACCGGAACCATTTCTTCGTTTTTCACAACGAACATGCCCAATCCACAACTTTAGGTCCAATACTCAAGTTTGGGTAGGTTTTGCGCAATTTCGTTGTCGCACGTCACCCATTCCGAAAACCGGTGTCGGGGTGCATAGAAAGCATGAGTTTTCGCCACCGGAACCATTTTTTCGCTTTTCGCAACGAACAAGCCCAATCCACTACTTTAGGTCCAAAACTCATGTTTGCGGTGGTTTCGCGCAATTTCGTTGCCGCACGTCACCCATTACAAAAACGGGTGTCGGGCGGGGTGCATACAAAGCACGAGTTTCTGCCACCGGAACCATTTCTTCATTTTCCCCAACGAACATGCCCAATCCACTACTTTAGGTCCAAAAATCATGTTTGGGGTGGTTTCCGCAATTTTGTTGCTGCACGTCACCCATTCCGAAAACGGGTGTCAGGGTGCATACACAGCACGAGTTTTCGCCACCAGAACCATTTCTTCGTTTTTCTCAACGAACATGCCCAATCCACTACTTTAGGTCCAAAACTCATGTTTGGGGTGGTTTCGCGCAATTTCGTTGCCGCACGTCACCCATTACAAAAACGGGTGTCAGGCGGGGGTGCATACAAAGCACGAGTTTTTGCCACCGGAACCATTTCTTCGTTTTTTGCAACGAACATGCCCAATCCACTACATTAGGTCCAAAACTCATGTTTGGGGCGGTTTTGCGCAATTTCGTTGCCGCACGTCACCCATTCCGAAAACGGGTGTCGGGGTGCATACAAATCACGAGTTTTTGCCACTGGAACCATTTCTTCGTTTTTCGCAATTAACATGCCCAATCCACTACTTTAGGTCCAAAAATCATGTTTGGGGTGGTTTCGCGCAATTTCGTTGCTGCACGTCACCGATTCCGAAAACGGGTGTCGGGGTGCATACACTGCACGAGTTTTCGCCACCGGAACCATTTCTTCGTTTTTCTCAACGAACATGCCCAATCCACTACTTTAGGTCCAAAACTCATGTTTGGGGTGGTTTCGCGCAATTTCGTTGCTGCACGTTACCCATTCCGAAAACGGGTGTCGGGGTGCATACAAGCACGAGTTTTTGCCACCGTAACCATTTCTTCGTTTTTCGCAACGAACATGCCCAATCCACTACTTTAGGTTCAAAACTCAAGTTTGGGGTGGTTTTGCGCAATTTCGTTGCCGCACGTCACTCATTCCGAAAACGAGTGTCGGGGTGCATACAAAGCATGAGTTTTCGCCACCAGAACCATTTCTTCGTTTTTCGCAACGAACATGCCCAATCCACTACTTTAGGTCCAAAACTCATGTTTGGGGTGGTTTCGCGCAATTTCGTTGCCGCACGTCACCCATTCCGAAAACGGGTGTCGGGGTGCATACAAGCACGAGTTTTCGCCACCGAATCCATTTCTTCGTTTTCTCAATGAACATGCCCAATGCCCAATCCACTACTTTAAGTCCAAAACTCATGTTTGGGGTGGTTTCGCGCAATTTCGTTGCCGCACGTCACCCATTACAAAAACGGGTGTCAGGCGGGGTGCATACAAAGCACGAGTTTTTGCCACCGGAACCATTTCTTCGTTTTTTGCAACGAACATGCCCAATCCACTACATTAGGTCCAAAACTCATGTTTAGGGCGGTTTTGCACAATTTCGTTGCCGCACGTCACCCATTCCGAAAACGGGTGTCGGGTGCATACAAAGCATGAGTTTTCGCCACCGGAACCATTTCTTCGTTTTTCTCAACGAACATGCCCAATCCACTACTTTAGGTCCAAAACTTAAGTTTGGGGTGGTTTCGCGCAATTTCATTGCCGCACGTCACCCATTCCAAAAACGGGAGTTGGTGTGCATAAAAAGCATGAGTTTTCGCCACTGGAACCATTTCTTCGTTTTTCGCAATGAACATGCCCAATCCACTACTTTAGGTCCAAAACTCATGTTTGGGGTGGTTTTGCGCAATTTCGTTGCTGCACGTCACCCATTCCGAAAACAGGTGTCAGGGTGTATACAAGCACGAGTTTTCGCCACCGGAACCATTTCTTCACTTTTCTTAATGAACATGCCCAATCCACTACTTTAAGTCCAAAACTCATGTTGGGGTGGTTTCGCTCAATTTCGTTGCCGCACGTCACCCATTACAAAAACGGGTGTCGGGCGGGGTGCATACAAAGCACGAGTTTTTGCCACCGGAACCATTTCTTCGTTTTTCACAACGAACATGCCCAATCCACTACATTAGGTCCAAAACTCATGTTTGGGGTGGTTTCGCGCAATTTCGTTGCCGCACGTCACCCATTCCGAAAACGGGAGTTGAGGTGCATACAAAGCATGAGTTTTCGCCACCGGAACCATTTCTTCGTTTTTCGCAACGAACATGCCCAATCCACTACTTTGGGTCCAAAACTCATGTTTGGTGTGGTTTCGCGCAATTTCGTTGTTGTACGTCACCCATTCCGAAAATGGCTGTCGGAGTGCATACAGAGCACGACTTTTGCCACTGGAACCAATTCTTCGTTTTTCGCAACGAACATGCCCAATCCACTACTTTAGGTCCAAAACTCATGTTTGGTGTGGTTTTGCGCTATTTCGTTGCCGCATGTCACCCATTCCGAAAACGGGTGTCGTAGTGCATACAAAGCACGAGTTTTTGCCACCGGAACCATTTCTTCGTTTTTCACAACGAACATGCCCAATCCACTACTTTAGGTCCAAAACTCATGTTTGGGTTGGTTTCGCGCAATTTCGTTGCCGCACGTCACCCATTACAAAAACGGGTGTCGGGCGGGGTGCATACAAAGCACGGGTTTTTGCCACCGGAACCATTTCTTCGTTTTTCGCAACGAACATGCCCAATCCACTACTTTAGGTCCAAAAATCATGTTTGGGGTGGTTTCGCGCAATTTCGTTGCCGCACGTCACCCATTCCGAAAACGGGTGTAAGGGTGCATACACAGCACGAGTTTTCGCCACCGGAACCATTTCTTCGTTTTTCACAACGAACATGCCCAATCCACTACTTTAGGTCCAAAACTCATGTTTCGGGTGGTTTCGCGCAATTTCGTTGCCGCACATTATCCATTCCGAAAACGGGTGTCGGGGTGCATACAAGCACGAGTATTTGCCACCGGAACCATTTCTTCGTTTTTCGCAACGAACATGCCCAATCCACTACTTTAGGTCCAAAACTCATGTTTGGGGTGGTTTCGCGCAATTTCGTTGCCGCACGTCACCCATTCCGAAAACGGGTGTCGCAAGTGCATACAAGCACGAGTTTTCGCCACCGGAACCATTTCTTCGTTTTTCTCAATGAACATACCCAATCCACTACTTTAAGTTCAAAACTCATGTTTGGGGTGGTTTCGCGCAATCTCGTTGCCGCACGTCACCCATTCCGAAAAAGGGTGTCGCGGTGCATACACAGCACGAGTTTTTGCCACCGGAACCATTTCTTCGTTTTTCGCAACGAACATGCCCAATCCACTACTTTAGGTCCAAAACTCAAGTTTGGGGTGGTTTTGCGCAATTTCGTTGCCGCACGTCACACATTCCGAAAACGGGTGTCGGGTGCATACAAAGCATGAGTTTTTGCCACCGGAACCATTTCTTCGTTTTTCTCAACGAACATGCCCAATCCACTACTTTAGGTCCAAAACTCATGTTTGGGGTGGTTTCGCGCAATTTCATTGCCGCACGTCACCCATTCCGAAAATGGGTGTCGGGGTGCATACAAGCACGAGTTTTTGCCACCGGAACCATTTCTTCGTTTTTCGCAACGAACGTGCCCAATCCACTACATTACGTCCAAAACTCATGTTTGGGGTGGTTTTGCGCAATTTTGTTGCCGCACGTCACCCATTCCGAAAACGGGAGTTGAGGTGCATACAAAGCATGACTTTTGCTACTGGAACCAATTCTTCGTTTTTCGCAACGAACATGCCCAATCCACTACTTTAGGTCCAAAACTCATGTTTGGTGTGGTTTTGCGCAATTTCGTTGTCGTACGTCACCCATTCCCAAAACGGGTGTCGGGGTGCATACAAAGCACGACTTTTGCCAACCAATTCTTGGTTTTTCGCAACGAACATGCCCAATCCACTACTTTAGGTCCAAAACTCATGTTTGGTGTGGTTTCGCGCTATTTCGTTGCCGCATGTCACCCATTCCAAAAACGGGTGTCGGGGTGCATACAAAGCACGAGTTTTTGCCACCGGAACCATTTCTTCATTTTTTGCAACGAACATGCCCAATCCACTACTTTAGGTCCAAAACTCATGTTTGGGTTGGTTTCACGCAATTTCGTTGCCGCATGTCACCCATTCCGAAAACGGGTGTGAGAGTGGATACAAAGCACGAGTTTTCGCCACCGGAACCATTTCTTCGTTTTTCGCGTTCAACATGCCCAATCCACTACATTAGGTCCAAAACTCATGTTTGGGGTGGTTTTGCGCAATTTCGTTGCCGCACGTTACCCATTCCGAAAACGGGTGTCGGGTGCATACAAAGCATGAGTTTTCGCCACCGGAACCATTTCTTCGTTTTTCACAACGAACATGCCCAATCCACTACTTTAGGTCCAGAACTCAAGTTTGGATTGGTTTCGCGCAATTTCGTTGCCGCACGTCACCCATTCCGAAAACGGGTGTCGGGGTGCATACAAAGCATGAGTTTTTGCCACTGGAACCATTTCTGCGTTTTTCGCAACGAACATGCCCAATCCACTACTTTAGATCCAAAAATCATGTTTGGGGTGGTTTCGCGCAATTTCGTTGCCGCACGTCACCCATTCTGAAAACGGGTGTCGGGGTGCATACACAGCACGAGTTTTTGCCACCGGAACCATTTCTTCGTTTTTCGCAACGAACATGCCCAATCCACTACTTTAGGTCCAAAACTCAAGTTTGGGGTGGTTTTGCGCAATTTCGTTGCCGCACGTCACCCATTCCAAAAACCGGTGTCGGGGTGCATAGAAAGCATGAGTTTTCGCCACCGGAACCATTTTTTCGCTTTTCGCAACGAACATGCCCAATCCACTACTTTAGTTCCAAAACTCATGTTTGCGGTGGTTTCGCGCAATTTTGTGGCCGCACGTCACCCATTAAAAAAATGGGTGTCGGGCGGGGTGCATACAAAGCATGAGTTTTTGCCACCGGAACCATTTCTTCGTTTTTCACAACGAACATGCCCAATCCACTACTTTAGGTCCAAAAATCATGTTTGGGGTGGTTTCCGCAATTTTGTTGCCGCACGTCACCCATTACAAAAACGGGTGTCGGGCGGGGTGCATACAAAGCATGAGTTTTTGCCACCGAAACCATTTCTTCGTTTTTCGCAACGAACATGCCCAATCCACTACTTTAGGTCCAAAAATCATGTTTGGGGTGGTTTCCGCAATTTTATTGCCGCACGTCACCCATTCCGAAAACGGGTGTCGTTGTGCATACACAGCCCGAGTTTTCGCCACCGGAACCATTTCTTCGTTTTTCTCAACGAACATGCCCAATCCACTACTTTAGGTCCAAAACTCATGTTTGGGGTGGTTTCGCGCAATTTCGTTGCCGCACATTACCCATTCCGAAAACGGGTGTCGGGGTGCATACAAGCACGAGTTTTTGCCACCGGAACCATTTCTTCGTTTTTCGCAATGAACATGCCCAATCCACTACTTTAGGTCCAAAACTCAAGTTTGGGGTGGTTTTGCGCAATTTCATTGCCGCACGTCACCCATTCCGAAAACGGATGTCGGGGTGCATACAAAGCATGACTTTTCGCCACCGGAACCATTTCTTCGTTTTTCGCAACGAACATGCCCAATGCACTACTTTAGGTCCAAAACTCATGTTTGGGGTGGTTTCGCGCAATTTCGTTGCCGCACGTCACCCATTCCGAAAACGGGTGTCGCGGTGCATACAAGCACGAGTTTTCGCCACCGGAACCATTTCTTCGTTTTTCGCAACGAACATGCCCAATCCACTACTTTAGGTCCAAAACTCATGTTTGGGGTGGTTTTGCACAATTTCGTTGCCGCACGTCACCCATTCCGAAAACGGGTGTGAGGGTGCATACAAGCACGAGTTTTCGCCACCGGAACCATTTCTTCGTTTTTTGCAACGAACATGCCCAATCCACTACTTTAGGTCCAAAACTCATGTTTGGAGTGGTTTCGTGCAATTTCGTTGCCGCACGTCACCTATTCCGAAAACGGGTGTCGGGTGCATACAAAGCATGAGTTTTCGCCACCGGAACCATTTCTTCGTTTTTCGCAACGAACATGCCCAATCCACTACTTTAGGTCCAAAACTCATGTTTGGGGTGGTTTCACGCAATTTCGTTGCCGCACGTCACCCATTCCGAAAACGGGAGTTGAGGTGCATACAAAGCATGAGTTTTCGCCACCGGAACCATTTCTTCGTTTTTCGCAACGAACATGCCGAATCCACTACTTTGGGTCCAAAACTAATGTTTGGTGTGGTTTCGCGCAATTTCGTTGTCGTACGTCACCCATTCCCAAAACAGGTGTCGGGGTGCATACAAAGCACGACTTTTGCCAACCAATTCTTCGTTTTTCGCAACGAACATGCCCAATCCAATACTTTAGGTCCAAAACTCATGTTTGGTGTGGTTTCGCGCTATTTCGTTGCCGCATGTCACCCATTCAGAAAACGGGTGTCGGGGTGCATACAAAGCACGAGTTTTTGCCACCGGAACCATTTCTTCGTTTTTCGCAACGAACATGCCCAATCCACTACATTAGGTCCAAAACTCATGTTTGGGTTGGTTTCGCGCAATTCCGTTGCCGCATGTCACCCATTCCGAAAACGGGTGTGAGGGCGGATACAAAGCATGAGTTTTCGCCACCGGAACCATTTCTTCGTTTTTCGCGTTCAACATGCCCAATCCACTACATTAGGTCCAAAACTCATGTTTGGGGTGGTTTTGCGCAATTTTGTTGCCGCACGTTACCCATTCCGAAAACGGGTGTCGGGTGCATACAAAGCATGAGTTTTCGCCACTGGAACCATTTCTTCGTTTTTCGCAACGAACATGCCCAATCCACTACTTTAGGTCCAAAACTCAAGTTTGGGGTGGTTTCGCGCAATTTCGTTGCCGCAAGTCACCCATTCCGAAAACGGGAGTTGGGGTGCATAAAAAGCATGAGTTTTCGCCACTGGAACCATTTCTTCGTTTTTCGCAACGAACATGCCCAATCCACTACTTTAGGTCCAAAACTCATGTTTGGTGTGGTTTCGCACTATTTCGTTGCCGCACGTCACCCATTCCGAAAGCGGGTGTCGGGTGCGTATAAAGCATGAGTTTTCGCCACCGGAACCATTTCTTCGTTTTTCTCAACGAACATGCCCAATCCACTACTTTAGGTCCAAAACTCAAGTTTGGGGTGGTTTCGCGCAATTTTGTTGCCGCACGTCACCCATTCCGAAAACGGGTGTCGGGGTGCATACAAGCACGAGTTTTTGCCACCGGAACCATTTCTTCGTTTTTCGCAACGAACATGCCCAATCCACTACATTAGGTCCAAAACTCAAGTTTGGGGTGGTTTCGCACAATTTCGTTGCCGCACATCACCCATTCTGAAAACGGGAGTTGGGGTGCATAAAAAGCATGAGTTTTCGCCACTGGAACCATTTCTTCGTTTTTCACAACGAACATGCCCAATCCACTACTTTAGGTCCAAAACTCATGTTTGGGGTGGTTTTGCGCAATTTCGTTGCCGCACGTCACCCATTCCGAAAACGGGTGTCGGGTGCATACAAAGCATGAGTTTTCGCCACCGGAACCATTTCTTCGTTTTTCTCAACGAACATGCCCAATCCACTACTTTAGGTCCAAAACTCAAGTTTGGGGTGGTTTCGCGCAATTTCGTTGCCGCACGTCACCCATTCCGAAAACGGGTGTCGAGGTGCATACAAGCACGAGTTTTTTCCACCGGAACCATTTCTTTGTTTTTCGCAACGAACAAGCCCAATCCACTACATTAGGTCCAAAACTCATGTTTGGGGTGGTTTCGCACAATTTCGTTGCCGCACATCACCCATTCCGAAAACAGGAGTTGAGGTGCATACAAAGCATGAGTTTTCGCCACCGGAACCATTTCTTTGTTTTTCGCGACGAACATGCCCAATCCACTACTTTGGGTCCAAAACTCATGTTTGGTGTGGTTTCGCGCAATTTCGTTGTCGTACGTCACCAATTCCCAAACGGGTGTCGGGGTGCATTCAAAGCACGACTTTTGCCACCGGAACCAATTTTTCGTTTTTCGCAACGAACATGCCCAATCCACTACATTAGGTCCAAAACTCACATGTTTGGTGTGGTTTCGCGCTATTTCGTTGCCGCACGTCACTCATTCCGAAAACGGGTGTCGTGGTGCCTACAAAGCACGAGTTTTTGCCACCGGAACCATTTCTTTGTTTTTCGCAACGAACATGCCCAATCCACTACTTTAGGTCCAAAACTCATGTTTGGATTGGTTTCGCTCAATTTCATTGCCGCACGTCACCCATTCCGAAAACGGGTGTGAGGGTGCATATAAGCATGAGTTTTCGCCACTGGAACCATTTCTTCGTTTTTCGCAACGAACAGGCCCAATCCACTACTTTAGGTCCAAAACTCATGTTTGGGGTGGTTTCGTGCAATTTCGTTGCCGCACGTCACCAATTCCGAAAACGGGTGTCGGGTGCATACAAAGCATGAGTTTTCGCCACCGGAACCATTTCTTCGTTTTTGCAACGAACATGCCCAATCCACTACTTTAGGTCCAAAACTCATGTTTGGGGTGGTTTCACGCAATTTCGTTGCCGCACGTCACCCATTCCGAAAACGGGAGTTGAGGTGCATACAAAACATGAGTTTTCGCCACTGGAACCATTTCTTCGTTTTTTCGCAACGAACATGCCCAATCCACTACTTTGGGTCCAAAACTCATGTTTGGTGTGGTTTCGCGCAATTTTGTTGTCGTATGTCACCCATTCCGAAAACGGGTGTCGGGGGTGCATACAAAGCACGAGTTTTTGCCACCGGAACCATTTCTTCGTTTTTCGCAACGAACATGGCCAATCCACTACTTTAGGTCTAAAACTCATGTTTGGGTTGGTTTCGCGCAATTTCGTTGCCGCACGTCACCCATTCCGAAAACGGGTGTTAGGGTGGATACAAAGCACGAGTTTTCGCCACCAGAACCATTTCTTCGTTTTTTGCAAACGAACATGCCCAATCCACTACATTAGGTCCAAAACTCAAGTTTGGGGTGGTGGTTTCACGCAATTTCGTTGCCGCACGTCACCCATTCCGAAAACGGGAGTTGACGTGCATACAAAGCATGAGTTTTCGCCACCGGAACCATTTCTTCGTTTTTCGCAACGAACATGCCCAATCCATTGCTTTGGGTCCAAAACTCATGTTTGGTGTGGTTTCGCGCAATTTCGTTGTCGTACGTCACCCATTCCCAAAACGGGTGTCGGGGTGTATACAAAGCACGACTTTTGCCACCGGAACCAATTCTTCGTTTTTCACAACGAACATGCCCAATCCACTACTTTAGGTCCAAAACTCATGTTTGGTGTGGTTTCGCGCTATTTTGTTGCCGCATGTCACCCATTCCGAAAACGGGTGTCGGGGTGCATACAAAGCACGAGTTTTTGCCACCGGAACCATTTCTTCGTTTTTCGCAACGAACATGCCCAATCCACTACATTAGGTCCAAAACTCATGTTTGGGGTGGTTTCGTGCAATTTCGTTGCCGCACGTCACCCATTCCGAAAACGGGAGTTGAGGTGCATACAAAGCATGAGTTTTCGCCACTGGAACCATTTCTTCGTTTTTCGCAACGAACATGCCCAATCCACTACTTTGGGTCCAAAACTCATGTTTGGTGTGGTTTCGCGCAATTTTGTTGTCGTACGTCACCCATTCCCAAAACGGGTGTCGGGGTGCATACAAAGCACGACTTTTGCCACCGGAACCAATTCTTCGTTTTTCGCAACGAACATGCTGTTGGGGACTTGTTCTCAAATGCTATGAATCAAGAACAAGGCAACATAAAATGTTAAATATTAATGCCCTTCGTCCGCTGAAGCATTATCTCCCCAAGGATTTAATGAACTTCGGACGAAGGCCATGAGCAAAATATCACGAA
Source organism: Zea luxurians (assembly GCA_029449295.1). Lineage (NCBI taxonomy): Eukaryota > Viridiplantae > Streptophyta > Magnoliopsida > Poales > Poaceae > Zea > Zea luxurians. The sequence continues at coordinate 31,109,203 of JAOPSE010000029.1, read as the reverse complement.
GGTCATGCCTTCGTGATCAGACTTATAAAACAATATGAAATATAAAACATGAAGTATTAGAGAGAAATATGCCATAAATAGATAACATTATTCACATATTTTATTATATTAATTTAAATACCAAAACACAATGTTTAGGCATATTATACCTTTGCCTTGGCAGAAAACAATAATTCCAAAATAGTGCGTTTGCGATTACCGGATTCCATGAACAGTAAAGGAATACTGTTCACTATTTATAGGCACAGGACACAGCCTGTAAGGAATTACAATCATACCCCTTATAAAAGTTTACAACAATGACTCAGACCCTTATGGACTAAAAGGTCATTCTATCTTTAAGTCGGTTCGATCCTTCATCTTCGGATACGCTATAACACCGAAGCTTCATGAGTGGTAGCTTCGGCATCACGTATAAGCAGCTTTTGCCGAAGCTGTCTCTTCCTGCAGGACCTTCGGCGACGAAGCATGGTCCCAACAGTAGCCCCTTCGCGGTGCTAGATCGTTTTTCGTAACGAGCTTGATCCGTGAAAAAAGTCTCTTAGGCTTCGGGAAGCCGATGGTCCGAAAAACACCTTCTCTGAGCTCGTTGCCGAGAAATGATACAGTTTCCGAGCGCGGAGCGATCCCACCATGCAGGTTTACTTTCTTGGTTTTTGCGGCCCACCGTTCAGTGGGTGCGAGCGACTGTTTGCCCGGTGTAAAAATCTTGACGATTCACCTTCTTACCTGCAGCACTATATAAACAGACAGGTAGGTGTGAAGTTACCACAGCATTAATTGCTATTGCACTGTTTCGCTGCCAAAAATTTAACCATAGCCGAAGCTTGACTTTTGCATTCAAACGAAGCTCCAGTTTGGATTCTGCTTCATCACTATAACACCCTGAATTTGGGGGTATAAAATTTCTTTTCTAATGTCCACCAAATTCAGGTTGTTACTCTGTCATTTCTCTGCTTTCCTTATCTTTTTCCTAAAAGTGGAGAAAGTAAGCCTAGTAAAATAAAATAATAGAGGATTCTTGAATGTTGCATCACATGCTGGAGCACATATTTCGATTGATGAATTTATTTGTTGTACATTTATTTAACTTGTGTGTCATATTCGAGTTTGAATTTAAGTAGAAAGAAAAGAAAGTGAGTAAGAGAAATAGAAAGAAGAAAAGGGGGTAAATCATTCCCAGCCCAACTCCCCTTCCAGCCGGCACCACCCCTATGCCCCGCCGGCCTACGCTCGTGGCCCATCTCCATCTCGCCCGCGACCCAGCCCTTCCTCTCGGCCCAGCGCTCGTAGCTAGCTACACCTCCACTGCGTGGCCCAGCTCCCATTTTGACTGTAGTCCCGCGCGCGGCCCACCTGCCCCAAGGCCTCCCCGCCGACCTGCAGGAGCGCGTAAGCTCCACGCGGCCCGGCTAGCCTTTTCTTCTTTCCTCCGTCGTGGCCCACCTGGAGCTAGCAAGCAGCACTCGCGCAACGGAGTAACCGCGCCGGGTTTCTTTTCCCAGGACCGCTCGTCAGGATCGCCGCCCCTGTTCATCTTCCAAAATCCAAACCGTCTCCTTCCCACGTCGCATGGACCTCGGTCAGCACCCCGCGCACTGGAGCAGCGCAGCAAGCCGATGCCCTGGTAAGCCTCACGTCTTGCCCTGTCCATCCGGTTGTGTGCTGTTGTTGCGCCTGGTCCATGGCGCCGTCCGCGCCGAATGGTACTCGTCGTCGATGCCCGGCCATGGCCACCGAGCCGCTGCCACCCGCCCCGCCTGCTAGCCCTGGCTGGAGCAGCGCTTCCCCATCGCCTTCGTGCATGCGTGCTCGTCCTGGCCGATGGAAGGAGGAAGAGAAAACGGCTGCTCGTCAATCGTCATAGGCTCATAGCCGATGGAATGAGAAAGAAGGAAATAATCGCTCGTGGGGCCAACATGCATGTCTCCCGCACATTCCTCACGCCATGCGCACGATTAGCATGCTGGAAACCGCCTGGACCCCATCGCATGGCATGCATCTCCTTTTTGCATGCCTCTTGCGTTATCTTTAAATTCTCTTTCCTACGCATGCTTGGAAACTGCCTTGCGTTAGATCTTCTGCGTCCGTGACTTTGTAAGCCTCTGTGTGGCTTGATTCTGGCGAGTCATATTGCGCCATTGCATTAAATCCGCACGTTATTAAATACGAGTTACCATATGCATTAGACGTCCGATTTATTTCGTTGCAGTTTTATTAGCTTCACAATAATGTCATGTACACGTTAAAAATATTAATTTATCGTAACACATGTTTCATGTAGTTAACTAATTATTGGTTTAATCTTTAATTATTAAAATGGAGATCTAATAAAAACTAAGTTATAGTTTTATTTGCGCTTTTATAAATACAAGTTAATGTGATTAATGCCTATTTAAATGTTTTTAATTAATAAATGCTTAGTATAAACACTATGTTTGTTAGCGACTCTCATGAGTCGTGCGCGTCGTCGCACTGTCTGCATGTTATTCGTGCACGACGTCGTTCACGTAGTCGCGTTGACTCGTGCGTGTCGCGCGTTTTTTTTTTGCGCTTGCCGTCCTTCGCGCAAATTGCTAGTTGCGCGTTTTAGCGAAATCGTTTCGCCACTTCGTGTACATTGAATAGTTAATTGGTGATTAGTTGTTTAGTGGTCGGCTATTAAAATAACAATTCAACCGAAAACGAACTGGTAATTTTAATTATACGCTTCGTCAATAGCTATTAAGGTAGTTGTGTCAATCCGAAGCGTTTTCATTTATGTTTGGTTAGTGTAGACACGATATTGATTAGCGCTGCGGCAAATCGTGTTCGTTCTAAATTAATTGTTCAGTCACATCGATTTCGTATTAGTAATGTATTTTATCATGTCACAAGCCTGTATTATTTAATTAGCTATTCATTCGATACTTATTAAAATGGCCTTCTAAATAAAACTGTTTTATAGTTTTAACCCGCGCTTTTATAAATAAATGTTAATTAACTCGATCCATATCAGCTTAAATACTTTTAACTAATTATTTGTTTGTTGTTCGCGCGCTGTTTCGTTTACGCGTCACCGTGTTGTTCGCGCGCTGTCGTGCCCGTCATTTCGCATGCTGACCGCGCACTGTTTCATACAGTGCTGTGTGTCGTCACACGTTATGTGCGTGTGTCGTCGCGTGACGATCACGTGTGTCACACGGCGTCCGCGCGTGATAATAAATAGTTTGCCGCATATAAACACTCATGTTAGCGATGTTAATACGTCATGTCATATATTTTAGATAATTAACTTAAGGTTCGCTCGACTAATATTTATTAAATTAACATTCCAATTAGATTAAATGAGTAGAGTTCAACTTGCACTTTTATAATAAACATTAACATGACTAATATTAACTTAACTACTTTCTATTTATTTAATATTTGTTTAGTATAAACGCGTCACCTATTTAATTTGTCTCGCCTGCCGCGCGTGCTGGTTCGTGCGTCGCTCACGCTAGACGTGCGTACTGCTTCGTGTGTCGTCAGCGTGCTATGTCGCACGTATCCGTGCGTCGTTCTGCACACTGTCGTGTTGTTTCGCATTATAAACTCGCCTCGCTTATAATCTCCCATTATATTAGTTATTTATTTGACAATGGTTAGTGTAGCAGATTAATCGAAACTAAATGGCAAATATTACTTGTATTTGATAATGTCGAATTAAATGTTATAGCTAATATTTATTTAGTGTAAACGTGATATCTTGTCGAACGTAGCTCCGACTGACGCGTTTCTTTTCCTCGTATAACCGTAGAAGCGCTCTCTATTTTATATTGCTCGCTTTTATAACATTTTATCTTGTATGGTGTAATGTTCTTATGCACATGTATATGTTTGTTTGCTTGTGCCTGTTCGTCTTCGCTTCGTGTTGCGATTAGACCGCGATTCGTTTCTGAGCTTCGAGAAATCGACGATCGAGCATGGCGACCGAGTGATCGAACTCTTCGAGTTCTACGAGATCGAAGACCCTGAGCATCTGTTTGGTGAAGGCAAGTGTCCTCTGACCCATTATGTCCTATCTATTTATAATTCACTGTCATGCACTACTTAATTGAAACCTAAGGATTTACTAGCTTTCTATTCACCTTGTCCTTGATTTACCTTTTGGGTTACTATGGTTAGCTACATGCTAGCGCTTTACTTTAATCAATGAACATGATGAGATACAATGATGATACTATGATTTTATTCTGGATATGATGATGTACTTGTGGCATTTAGGGGACTCGAGCAGTTTCTCGAGTACCTCTCCATAAGGACCTGTTCGTTGAGAGACCACTCGGGATAACAGTGCAACCATGAGAGTGAAATGGGATGCCCTTAGCTAATTAATTAGAGAAACTAGAGGTGTAGTTGCTTCGCCGTCGTGCCGTCAATGGGGTCCAGGCACAGTGCTTGCTCTGCCGAGGCTGAGTGTCGAGGTTCTTTCGTTTTGCTTTTGTTAGTCACTCTCTTGCGGGGAGAGGTACTGTGTTTATCAAACTGGAGAAACCTAACAGGCGGCTATGATCTCTAGGGAATCTTTGTAAAAGCTACGTAGTGATACCCTGCCGGACCTCCTTGGAAGTGATCAATGGGGATTAGCTCTCCCCGGGCAAAACGGGAATCACGGCTCATGGGTAAAGTGTGCGACCTCTGCTGAGGCTAGTGAAATTGATATATCAGCCGTGCTCACGGTTAAGAGCAGCCTTGGGATCCTCTTTGATTAGAGATACAGATGGTTCGAGATACAATGGTTCTATTAATCTTTTTGGTTCGGTGAGAATCATTATGTTTCTTCGATGAGGAAATGACTCATGGGATGGTTATTTGATAAAACTTGGCTTCCACTAATAATAAATGCCTGACCAACTAAAAGCAATCTGCTTTGACCTTAACCCCACATAAAGCTAGCCCACTTCAGCCAAACGGGGCATTTGCTGGGTACGTTGATGTGTACTCATCCTTGCTTTACCACAAAACACCAGGTTGTCCACATTGCAACCACTGCTCCGGAGAAGACGAAGCCGTGGAAGGAGACTTCCAGGAGTTCCAAGACTACGATGAGTTTTAGGTGTGGGTTGGCGGCAACCCCCAGTCAGCTGCCTGTGAAGGCCTTATCTTTACTGCGTTTCGCTTAGCACTTTGATTTATCCGTTAAGTTGATGACTATGTGGATGTCTCTGACTCTGTGATGTAATAAGTTAATACTCTTTTATGTTAATATTCGAGCACTGTGCGATGATGTTCATTTATGTAATCGCTGTGTACGTGAGTTCTGATCCTGGCACGTACATAGTTCGCATTCGGTTTGCCTTCTGAAACCGGGTGTGACATAAGTGGTATCAAAGCCAGGCTGACTGTAGGACCGCTGACCTAGAGTAGCATTGGCCGTTTTAAGGACTTATTGATTATTACTTCACCTCATCCTTGATTCCGCTTCAAAATATTAGTCGCCTCGACTAATTCTATGTTGTGTTCCTATATGCCCCTTGCCAAAAGTATTTTATTCTAGTATGGTCTATACTTCTCTCAATCTATTAGATCTGATCTCACTCTTGTGCTTGCGACATCTTTGTAGATGCCCCCTGACCATAACCTTCTTGTCCTTTTGGGATTCTTTCCTCTTTCGTCATTAAGTTGTTACCATCTGGCGAACTCTAGTTCTTTGGTGTTGACATGCTTGTATCCCTTTAATACTCTTGTTTCAAATACTTGCCTCTAAATTTCTACTGCCTACTTAGACATTTCAGTTAACATGTCCTTTACCACCCCTATTTCTTAATGATCCATGAGCGATCATTTTATTTTGCACAACCGTGATAATCTCGTTGTTTCCTTGTAACTTCCTTCGGTAATGAATTTTTACTTCAACTCTTCTGTTGGAACCTCACTTATCTTATCCTTGATTGTTTTCTCCACTTAGTCACTTTGTGAATCTTGCCTTAACTCTGTCCACGGATTATGCTTTTCATCATTATCACCTTTACCCTTGTCACCTCTATATCTTACTTGATGCTTATGTTATACCTGTGCTTTAAAATGTTCTCTCTTCCATCTCAATTTTATAGTTGTATTTTACCCATTTTCCATTGGTTGTATCCTCTTCCTTGTCGCTTGCGAGTTTTTTAACTCCATCCTTTGTTGTGCTTCGGTTGGGTATTATCTTTACCTTTCTCATCTCTAGATCTTACCTTGGTGATTACACTTCGTTCATTCTCTAAAATCTCCAATCTCCTATCCCAATTTGAGAGCGGTGTTTTACTTATCCTACCCTTGGCAATATCCTCTTCTTATCGCGTGAAAGCTTGGATGTGACCTCCTTTGTTTGTTGTACTCATACCACTGGCTCTCTAATGCCTTCATCTTTTCTCTCGTACCCTTGTCTGTTATCGCCTTTGACCCTTGCGATATTTATGTCTTCTACTTAAACGCTTACCTTGAACTTATCCTTTAAAAGCCTCCCCTTTCTTTCGACCAAGTTTGAGAGCTGTGAGTTACCTATCTCTCCCTTGATTTATTTTTGCTCCTTAACACCTCACAAGTGTTGTCTTAATTCCACCATTTGCTGTGTTTTTATTTGCTATCACCATCACCTTGTCATCCATCGATCTTGCCTTGATACTCATCTTTATTCATACTAAAAAAATCTCCCCTCTTCCACCTCAAATTGAGAGTAGCAGTTTACCTATCTAGCCCTTGGACGTGCCCTCTTTTTTTCACTTGCACGTTCTGTCTTAACTCCACCCTTTGTGGTATTTATATCCTTCGTTCTTATACCCATTTACCTCTCTCCTACATCCTTGTCTGTTATCACCTTTAGACCCTCGTGATATCTATTCCCTTGCCTTCTGCTTACATTGAACCTACCCTTTGAAGCCTCCTCTTTTCCATCCCTGTTCAGGGATAATGCCTCACCTATTTCATCGTTGACTGCTCCCCTTCTTTGACACCTTGCAAGTCCTGTTTAAAATACATCCTTTATTGTGTGTTTGTACGTTATCACCTTAACCTTTGTCATCCCTCGATCTTTACCTTGATGCTTATCCTATACCTGCATTTTAAAGCCACCTCTCCCATTTCATTTCAAGAGTGATGTCTTACCCATCCCGCTCTTGTTCGTTCCCTTTTCCTCTATCGCGTTGCATGTCTTAGCTTTTGCTCGATATCACCCTCACCTTCCTAATATATAGATTCTTTCCATGATGCTTATATCATTCCTACCTTTTGAAATATCATCTTTTCCATCTCAACTCGAGAATGGTGTTTTACCTATCCTGACCTTGGTTGCATTCTCTCCCTGTCGGATACAATCCTTGCTCCATCCTTTATTATGCTCATGCCCCTATCCCGCATGTCTTAGTATTCCCCTTGCCTTTTGATGGCCTTAGAGTAGTTTTCCCTTTGTAAGGAAAGACCACCATCTAGTTAACATTAACGTGTAGCAACGAGATGCCTGTTGATGTGTGCTTGTGTTGTTTGTCTTTGTGTGAAGATTGATTTGCTTCTTTGTGATGATTGTGGATGTGTTGTGGCCCTTGGTCCGCAATAACACCAGTTTACTAGCTGAGTGCCATATAGTTAGGTAGTTGGGTGCTTCCCCTTTTCTCTCTTTAATTCATCTATGCGTACCTTTTCTATCCATACCCTTTCCTCTTGCACCTGTCCGGTTGGCATCCTCCAGCTTCTCTTAATCAATCAAGATCAGAGTCGGCAGCATCTTCATCAATTGCGTATCAACGCTCCTGTTAAGGGGGTTAGCCGCTAACCCCAATGAAGACAATGCAATCAACGTCAACCGACAAGATCAAAGTGGTGCAGCAAAAGCGTGTGTGTGGGTCCTAACTCACAGGTCCAAGAGATCTTCAAGAATTGCATCAGTGGTCGTGAATATCTGAAGGTCAAAGCAACCAGTCCACAAGTTAAGCTTGCAGAGTCAAAGTCAACTCAAGAAAGCCGCGAACAACCTATGAACCAACCTTGTTTTCTTGCTAGCTTCTTCTTGAATCTCGGGGGCGAGATTCCTGTTAAGGGGGTTAGATTTGTAACACCCTGAATTTGGGGGTATAAAATTTCTTTTCTAATGTCCACCAAATTCAGGTTGTTACTCTGTCATTTCTCTGCTTTCCTTATCTTTTTCCTAAAAGTGGAGAAATATTTTGTTTTATACGTAGGTGTAAGCCTAGTAAAATAAAATAATAGAGGATTCTTGAATGTTGCATCACATGCTGGAGCACATATTTCGATTGATGAATTTATTTGTTGTACATTTATTTAACTTGTGTGTCATATTCGAGTTTGAATTTAAGTAGAAAGAAAAGAAAGTGAGTAAGAGAAATAGAAAGAAGAAAAGGGGGTAAATCATTCCCAGCCCAACTCCCCTTCCAGCCGGCACCACCCCTATGCCCCGCCGGCCTATGCTCGTGGCCCATCTCCATCTCGCCCGCGACCCAGCCCTTCCTCTCGGCCCAGCGCACGTAGCCAGCTACACCTCCACTGCGTGGCCCAGCTCCCATTTTGACTGTGGTCCCGCGCGCGGCCCACCTGCCCCAAGGCCTCCCCGCCGACCTGCAGGATCGCATAAGCTCCACGCGGCCCGGCCAGCCTTTTCTTCTTTCCTCCGTCGTGGCCCACCTGGAGCTAGCAAGCAGCACTCACGCAACGGAGTAACCGCGCTGGGTTTCTTTTCCCAGGACCGCTCGTCAGGATCGCCGCCCCTGTTCATCTTCCAAAATCCAAACCGTCTCCTTCCCACGTCGCATGGACCTCGGTGAGCACCCCGCGCACTGGAGCAGTGCAGCAAGCCGATGCCCTGGTAAGCCTCACGTCTTGCCCTGTCCATCCGGTTGTGTGCTATTGTTGCGCCTGGTCCATGGTGCCGTCCGCGCCGAATGGTACTCGCCGTCGATGCCCGACCATGGCCACCGAGCCGCTGCCACCCGCCCCGCCTGCTAGCCCCGGCTGGAGCAGCGCTTCCCCATCGCCTTCGTGCATGCGTGCTCGTCCTGGCCGATGGAAGGAGGAAGAGAAAACGGCTGCTCGTCAATCGTCATAGGCTCGTAGCCGATGGAATGAGAAAGAAGGAAATAATCGCTCGTGGGGCCAACATGCATGTCTCCCGCACATTCCTCACGCCATGCTCACGATTAGCATCCTGGAAACCGCCTGGACCCCATCGCATGGCATGTATCTCCTTTTTGCATGCCTCTTGCGTTATCTTTAAATTCTCTTTCCTACGCATGCTTGGAAACTGCCTTGCGTTAGATCTTCTGCGTCCGTGACTTTGTAAGCCTCTGTGTGGCTTGATTCTGGCCAGTCATATTGCGCCATTGCATTAAATCCGCATGTTATTAAATACGAGTTACCATATGCATTAGACGTCCGATTTATTTCGTTGCAGTTTCATTAGCTTCACAATAATGTCATGTACACGTTAAAAATATTAATTTATCGTAACACATGTTTCATGTAGTTAACTAATTATTGGTTTAATCTTTAATTATTAAAATGGAGATCTAATAAAAACTAAGTTATAGTTTTATTTGCGCTTTTATAAATACAAGTTAATGTGATTAATGCCTATTTAAATGTTTTTAATTAATAAATGCTTAGTATAAACACTATGTCTGTTAGCGACTCTCATGAGTCGTGCGCGTCGTCGCACTGTCTGCATGTTATTTGCGCACGACGTCGTTCACGTAGTCGCGTTGACTCGTGCGTGTCGCGCGTTTTTTTTTTTGCGCTTGCCGTCCTTCGCGCAAATTGCTAGTTGCGCGTTTTAGCGAAATCGTTTCGCCACTTCGTGTACATTGAATAGTTAATTGGTGATTAGTTGTTTAGTGGTCGGCTATTAAAATAACAATTCAACCGAAAACGAACTGGTAATTTTAATTATACGCTTCGTCAATAGCTATTAAGGTAGTTGTGTCAATCCGAAGCGTTTTCATTTATGTTTGGTTAGTGTAGACACGATATCGATTAGCGCTGCGGCAAATCGTGTTCGTTCTAAATTAATTGTTCAGTCACATCGATTTCGTATTAGTAATGTATTTTATCATGTCACAAGCCTGTATTATTTAATTAGCTATTCATTCGATACTTATTAAAATGGCCTTCTAAATAAAACTGTTTTATAGTTTTAACCCGCGCTTTTATAAATAAATGTTAATTAACTCGATCCATATCAGCTTAAATACTTTTAACTAATTATTTGTTTGTTGTTCGCGCGCTGTTTCGTTTACGCGTCACCGTGTTGTTCGCGCGCTGTCGTGCCCGTCATTTCGCGTGCTGACCGCGCACTGTTTCATACAGTGCTGTGTGTCGTCACACGTTATGTGCGTGTGTTGTCGGTGACGATCACGTGTGTCATACGGCGTCTGCGCGTGATAATAAATAGTTTGCCGCATATAAACACTCATGTTAGCGATGTTAATACGTCATGTCATATATTTTAGATAATTAACTTAAGGTTCGCTCGACTAATATTTATTAAATTAACATTCCAATTAGATTAAATGAGTAGAGTTCAACTTGCACTTTATAATAAACATTAACATGACTAATATTAACTTAACTACTTTCTATTTATTTAATATTTGTTTAGTATAAATGCGTCACCTATTTAATTTGTCTCGCCTGCCGCGCGTGCTGGTTCGTGCGTCGCTCACGCTAGACGTGCGTACTGCTTCGTGTGTCGTCAGCGTGCTATGTCGCACGTATCCGTGCGTCGTTCTGCACACTGTCGTGTTGTTTCACATTATAAACTCGCCTCGCTTATAATCTCCCATTATATTAGTTATTTATTTGACAATGGTTAGTGTAGCAGATTAGTCGAAACTAAATGGCAAATATTACTTGTATTTGATAATGTCGAATTAAATGTTATAGCTAATATTTATTTAGTGTAAACGTGATATCTTGTCGAACGTAGCTCCGACTGACGCATTTCTTTTCCTCGTATAACCGTAGAAGCGCTCTCTATTTTATATTGCTCGCTTTTATAATATTTTATCTTGTATGGTGTAATGTTCTTATGTACATATATATGTTTGTTTGCTTGTGCCTGTTCGTCTTCGCTTCGCGTTGCGATTAGATCGCGATTCGTTTCTGAGCTTCGAGAAATCGACGATCGAGCATGGCGACCGAGTGATCGAACTCTTCGAGTTCTACGAGATCGAAGACCCTGAGCATCTGTTTGGTGAAGGCAAGTGTCCTCTGACCCATTATGTCCTATCTATTTATAATTCACTGTCATGCACTACTTAATTGAAACCTAAGGATTTACTAGCTTTCTATTCACCTTGTCCTTGATTTACCTTTTGGGTTACTATGGTTAGCTACATGCTAGCGCTTTACTTTAATCAATGAACATGATGAGATACAATGATGATACTATGATTTTATTCTGGATATGATGATGTACTTGTGGCATTTAGGGGACTCGAGCAGTTTCTCGAGTACCTCTCCGTAAGGACCTGTTCGTTGAGAGACCACCCGGGATAACAGTGCAACCATGAGGGTGAAATGGGATGCCCTTAGCTAATTAATTAGAGAAACTAGAGGTGTAGTTGCTTCGCCGTCGTGCCGTCAATGGGGTCCAGGCACAGTGCTTGCTCTGCCGAGGCTGAGTGTCGAGGTTCTTTCGTTTTGCTTTTGTTAGTCACTCTCTTGCGGGGAGAGGTACTGTGTTAATCAAACTGGAGAAACCTAACGGGCGGCTATGATCTCTAGGGAATCTTTGTAAAAGCTACGTAGTGATACCCTGCCGGACCACTTAGGAAGTGATCAATGGGGATTAGCTCTCCCCGGGCAAAACGGGAATCACGGCTCATGGGTAAAGTGTGCGACCTCTGCAGAGGGTAGTGAAACTGATATATCAGCCGTGCTCATGGTTAAGAGCAGCCTTGGGATCCTCTTTGATTAGAGATACAGATGGTTCGAGATACAATGGTTCTATTAATGTTTTTGGTTCGGTGAGAATCATGATGTTTCTTCGATGAGGAAATGACTCATGGGATGGTTATTTGATAAAACTTGGCTTCCACTAATAATAAATGCCTGACCAACTAAAAGCAATCTGCTTTGACCTTAACCCCACATAAAGCTAGTCCACTTCAGCCAAACAGGGCTTTTGCTGGGTACGTTGATGTGTACTCATCCTTGCTTTACCACAAAACACCAGGTTGTCCACATTGCAACCACTGCTCAGGAGAAGACGAAGCCATGGAAGGAGACTTCCAGGAGTTCCAAGACTACGATGAGTTTTAGGTGTGGGTTGGCGGCAACCCCCAGTCAGCTGCCTGTGAAGGCCTTATCTTTACTGCGTTTCGCTTAGCACTTTGATTTATCCGTTAAGTTGATGACTATGTGGATGTCTCTGACTCTGTGATGTAATAAGTTAATACTCTTTTATGTTAATATTCGAGCACTGTGCGATGATGTTCATTTATGTAATCGCTGTGTACGTGAGTTCTGATCCTGGCACGTACATAGTTCGCATTCGGTTTGCCTTCTGAAACCGGGTGTGACAGTCACGAGAAGAGCTTCGGAAAAAAGGTTATTAACTTCCAAGGAATTTTCAAGAAAATTTAAAATCAAATGGCGAGAGTACGCTCCACTGCTAGGGTTGAGCGTGATGGAGATGAGACCGAAGCCGTTGAAACTGTTCTGATTTCTGAAGCAATGAGGCGTTCTGGGCTGGTTTCATCAGAGGACACACCTGCTGCCGAAGCAACACAAGCTGATGTTGAAGAAGTTGGTTCCGAAGATGAGTACAGTTGCGGGATGCCAAGTGAACATAGTCATTTGGACTTTGGAAAGTCCGCCATCTCTGAAGCTGATCTTCTCAAAATGGTGAAGCTGGGCTACTTCAGTGAAGCAAAAAAGGAGCTGGTTCGTTTTGGCGGAGAGGAAACTATTCCGAAGCCAGAAAAGAACGAGGTTGTAGTGTTCAAAAGCTTCTTTAAAGCAGGATTAAGATTTCCTTTGAATGGGATGATTGCTGATGTTTTGAATAAGTTTGGGGTTTACCTTCATCAACTGACCCCTAATGCTATCGTTAGATTAAGTGTTTATATTTGGGCCCTTTGTAGCCAGGGAGTGGAACCGTTCGGTGAGGGTTTCTGCCGAGTTCATGAATTATACTACCAGACTAAAGCTAGAGGAGATGGTCTTCATGAGAATTTTGGCTGTTACAACTTTGCTTATCGCAAGACTATGAAGTTTCTAGTGATAAGCTACCGAAGCAAATGGCCAGCCGGATGGAAGTCTGAATGGTTTTATGTTAAAGTTGATAAAGACGAAGATAAATTTGTCCAGAGTCCGCTAGAGCTAACCTTCGGAGAGACGAGGCCCCGATGCAACATGATAAGGGGGAGCCCGAGCCAGATTGCTTTGGCAGAATTTCGCGTGATTTCAGATCATATTGGCACTAGAGACTTGGTGCAGGAATTTCTGGCTTTTAAAGTGTTCCCAACAATGAGGGAGTGGGAGATGCCGAAGCTGGAGGGAGAAAAGAAAAAGGGAGAACTTGTTCGATTGCCTTATTACTACAAGTTTAAGAAACACTTTAAAAAACCCTGCCAGGAGTGGTTGGACACAATCGAGATTATGTGCAACGATATCCTCGGAAATTATTCTAAGAAAGAAGATCATTTGATGACTGCACCCTTCGGCACTCGTCCGAAGCGAAGATTGAATCGTGTGCTAGATGCCTTGAATTTTGATTACCCTGATTATGAGCAACTGGGCGGAGATGCCGAAGGCCCGAAGAGAAAGAGGATTGCTAACGCCCTGGATAAAGAAAGCACCAAATTGGCTAAAAAGGAAAAAAAAATTCTGAAAAACTGAGCCCTGAGCCAAAGATAGCTGCTCCAAGGAAAAGAAAAGCTGCATCTCCAAAACCAAAGACATCGGCCCGAGAGGAGGAAACTCCTGCAACACCTTCTGCTGCCGAAGTGGAAGAGATTCTGAAGGTAATGACTGAACCTTTGCCTATCAAGCTAAGTCCGCTGGCGCCAGAACTGACGAAGTTTTTTCAGAAGGACAAAGAAGCTTCGGCAGCAGAAAGTCCCGCAAAGCCGGAAAAACGAAGAATTATCCAAGTGGCAGATGTCATTCATCAGACACCGCCACCGACATCGGCGTCAAAAATTGTCATTGCCGAAACCACCGGAGCCGAAACCACTGGAACCGAAACCGCCGGAGCCAAAGCCACCGGAGCCGAAGCCACCGGAGCCGAAGCTACCGGAGCAACCACTGAAGCCGAAGCCACCGGAGCCGAAACCGGGACCACCGAAGATCCTAACCTGGAAACCACGCTTGATGATATTGACAATATACTTCTGAGAATGGCTGAAGAAGAAGCTGCTGTGGTTGCGGTGAACACGGCAACTGAAAAAGGAAAAGAGCAGATTGAAGACATTTTGGAAGAAGGAAATTTTAATTTTCAAAATATACTTGGACAAGAGCTAACAGACGCTGAAAAATAAGAGCTAAAGAAATATGCTATATCCTGTGGATACAAACCAGGGTCCCTGCTATTTGGTGGGGTCAATGAGGGGAAGCTAAGATGCCTTCGGAATCGAACCGAGGCCAAGGTTGTTAGGACCTTCTCCAAAAGCGTTGGCCTGCCGAAGATAGAAGCGGACCTCTGCAGGTACCAGCGACAGCATATCGTCGGTAGCCTGCTCTATGCTATTTTCAAGGTAAAAAACTCTCAATTTTTTATTAATTTTTTTTAAAATTAAGTTGTTTTCTGACGAAGGTTGTTTTGGCAGAGTATACTTCTAAGTAAAGTGCTGAGAATGCAACAAGATCTTGAAGATGAGAAAAACAAAGCTACCATCAAAGATCTAGAAAACAAAGTTAGAAATTACGAAGCTGCTCTGAAGGAAAAAGACTCCGTCATTCAAGATCTTGAAATCGAAGTTAAAGATCACGAAGCTGACTTAGAAAAGAAAGACTTCGTCATTCATTCTATGGAAGGTTCACTGGCTGAAGTCCAAGCCGAAAATAACAAATTAAACAATGAATTACTTATAAAATCAGAAAAGTCTGAGCAGGAAAAGAAGAATCTCGAAACAAATCTCAAGACCGAAATCGAGAAGAATTCAAATTTGCAAAAATAATTGAAGGAGCTTCACGAGAAATGCTTAGATTTCGGGAGCCGATGTGTGCAGCGGCTGAAGGATGTGTTTCACTCAATTGGAGCCAGCTCTGATAAGTTTACACCTTCAGCTGAAAACTTGCCAAGCACCTTGGAATACATTTAGGGCGAAGTTGATGCACTTGACGAAGTTATTGCTGGGCATGCTGATTTCTCCGCCCTGCTAGCTTCTCGAGGCACAGCTACCGCTTTCCTGAAGGCTGGCTGCACGCACGGAAAAATTGTAAATAGGCCAAACTTCAGCTTGTCACCGGCAGATTTGGTTGACATCCCAAGCCTAGCCGAAGCATAGGAAACGAATTTATGAATCAAATTTGGATAAACGGCGGGCGAAAAATGGCTGGTGACGAAGCTGGGAGCCACCTTAAGCCGGTGAGAAACTTATACTTGTTACTTTTACCTTCTCCTTGAATTCTGCACCTTTCTCATTCTGTTTTAATATGTACAGGATGACGAAGCTGAAGAATGACAGGATGAAGCTTAACAGTTGCTGCAAAAGATTCTGGAGAAATCTTTGTAATATAATTGTAGAAAAACTTATGTAAATTTGTGCATACCTTGTAATATATCTTTTCCCCTTTATCCGTGTACGATCTGCTTTGCTGTGGACGAAATTTCACTTTTGAGCCGAAGGCGAAAAACACCTTCCCTTCTTTTCGTACACAACGAAGCATTAAAATTTCCTCTTTCTCTGAAGTTTTTTTTCATAGCCGAAGCATCTGCCTTTTCTGTGTGGTATGATGATAATGATCCTATATATGTCTAAATGAATGTTTATGAATGCAAATGTTATGATGTAATGTATCGTGCAAATGAATATCCGAATGTATATTCTAAACCATAATCATAGCCTTCATTCCCTTGGGAATGACTCAAATCTTTTTGCCGTTTATTTTTTGGCTTCACCGTTTACTTTTCGGTGTATCAGCGCTGACTTTTCGCTGTAAGCCTCCCTTAGGAGCTTCTTCGCCTTTTACTTTCGGCGGAATTAGCGTTTATTTTTCGTTGTAAGCCTCCCTTAGGAGCTTCTTCGCCTTTTACTTTCGGCGGAATCAGCGTTTATTTTTCGCTGTAAGCTCTGCATTCCCTTAGGAACGACTTTTGAGCTTCTCCTTGTTTTCTTTTCTTTTTCCTTTGCACTCGATGGTGCGTTCTGAGCTTTTACATTTACATCTTTGGGGGATATCACTCTTATAGAATTGAAATAAGGAAAAGAAAAATTACATGTTGTGGCCCCATTAAAAACCTTTCTCCCCCTTTGGAAAGGAAAAGGGTGCCACAAGAAAGAATAGAAAAAATTACATCAAGCTAA
The DNA here is from genome assembly GCA_029449295.1 of Zea luxurians. Lineage (NCBI taxonomy): Eukaryota > Viridiplantae > Streptophyta > Magnoliopsida > Poales > Poaceae > Zea > Zea luxurians. The sequence continues at coordinate 31,092,719 of JAOPSE010000029.1, read as the reverse complement.
ACATAATATCGCCGAAGCTCGTCCGCATTCCATGATCTAAGAATGTCGTTGTCGTCCATATTCTTCAATCTGTAGGAACCGGGTCTTGACGAAGATATTTACCAGAAAAGGTCCTTCCCACTTCAGCTGTAATTTGCCTACTGTCTCTGGGTTGGCTACTCTTCGAAGCACCAAATGTCCTGGTTCAATGTTCTTTAGCCTAACCTTTCTATCACGCCATTTTATTGTTTCAGCTTGGTATTTGTTGATGTTTTCCACAGCTTGAAGCGTGATCCCTTCTATAGCATCTTTTTCCACCGAGTAATCAGCTTCAGCTTCGTCTTCTGCCGAAGCTACTACTCTTATTGTTCCTGCTTTGGCTTCTTCCGGAGTTATTGCTTCGTCACCAAACAATAGTTTGAATGGGGTAAAGCCTGTTGATCTTGATATTGTTGTGTTGTGGCTCCACACCACTTTGATTAATTCGTATGGCCACTTTCCCCTAGGCTGATTGAAGATTAACTTCATTATTCCTGTCATTATGATGCCATTAGCTCTTTCAACAAGTCCATTTGACTCCGGATGCCGAACTGATGCAAAATGGATCTTCATGCCAATTTGTTCACAAAATTCTCTGAACGCTTCGGAATCAAACTGCGTTCCATTATCCACAGTAATAGCCTTCGGCACTCCGAAACGACAAACAATATTTTGCCAGAAAAACTTTTGAATAGTGACCGAAGTTATTGTGGCTAAAGGCTTTGCCTCAATCCATTTAGAAAAATATTCCACTGCCACTACAACATATCTTAAGTTCCCTTGTGCTGGTGGTAACGGACCTAACAAATCAAGGCCCCACCTTTGCAATGGCCAAGTGGGTTGTATTAACTGGTTTAGAGACGAAGGTTGTTTTTGATCTCTTGCACATTTCTGACAACCTTCGCACTTTTGGACTAATTCCGCTGCATCCGAAGCTGCCTTTGGCCAATAAAATCCTTGACGAAAAACTTTTCCAAGCAAAGGCCTAGATCCAATGTGAGATCCACACAGGCCTGCGTTTATTTCCTTCATCAATTCTATACCTTCGGCTCTGGATAAACACTTGAGTAATGGAGCACAGACTCCATGCTTGTACAGCTCCCCTTCTATTATAACATATGGTCGAGCTCTTGCCTCTATCCTCTTGTTATAAGCTTCGTCATCTGAAAGAAAGTTACCCTGAAGGAAAGAGATGATCTCAGTTCTCCAGTCTTCACTATATACAGGGGATTGTTGAGGACTGCTCTTTCAAGAAGTTCAACCGAAGGTGCTTTTATTTTCTCGAAAAATACTTCAGAAGGTAAGGGCAGCCCCTATGCTGCTGACTTGGCTAATAAATCAGCATATTCATTTTCTCCACGAGGAATATTTTTAACAGAAAACCCTTCAAAGGAAGCCTCAATCCTTCGGACCGTGTCTAAATATTTTTCAAGCTTCGGATCTCTTGCTTTATAACTTTTGTCAATATGACCAGAAATAACCTGGGAATCAGTTTTAAGAACCGCCCTTCTAATTCCCATCGCTTTTAACTTCCAAAGACCCAAGAGCAAAGCTTCGTACTCAGCAATGTTATTTGTGCAACTGAAATCAAGTCTTGTTGCATAACAAGTTTTAACTTTGGAAGGTGTGACCAACACAGCAGCTGCTCCTGCTCCGAAGGTTCCCCAAGATCCATCGCAAAATACTGTCCAAACTTCGGCATCTTTACTCGTTTCTTCTTCCTGAGCCCTAGGCGTCCAGTCAGCAATGAAGTCTGCCAACGCTTGGGACTGAATCGAAGATCTATGCACATAATCAATGCAAAATTCATTGAGTTCCGCAGCCCATTTTCCAACCCTTCCAGTAGCTTCTCTATTTCTCATAATATCTTTCAACGGCTGTCAAGAAGGAACAACTATATTGTATGCTTGAAAATAGTGTCGAAGCTTCCTGGAGGCCACCAAAACAGCATACAGCACCTTCTCCAATTCTGTATAATTTTTCTTTGATAAACTAAGAACTTCAGATACAAAGTATATTGGGGCTTGCTTTTTGACTTGGCCTTCAAGCTTCTCCTGGACAAGTGCTGCACTTACCGCTGAGTGCGAAGCTGCCACATATAACAACAGAGGAGCCCCTGGCGTTGGTGGAGTTAGTGTTGTTAAGTCTATCAAATATTGCTTCAGCTCTTCGAAGGCTCTCTATTGGACTGGTCCCCATTGAAAAACTTCGGCTGACTTCAGCACTTCGAAAAATGGTAAATTTCTCTCTGCTGATCTAGATATGAATCTGTTGAGAGATGCCAGTCTTCATGTCAATCTTTGAGCCCCCTTCTTTATACTTGGTGGTTCCATTCGAAGGATAGCTTCGATTTTATTTGGATTAGCCTCAATCCCTTTTGTTGAAACTAGGCAGCCAAGAAATTTCCCTTTCTTCACTACGAAGACACATTTTTCTGGATTCAACTTTAAACCGGCCTGCCTAAAATTAGCGAAGGTCTCCTGTAGATCAGCAATGTGATTTTCTTGCTTCGTGCTTTTTACAATGATGTCATCAACATAAGTTAGCACATTTCTGCCTATCTGAGAATGAAGAACCTTCGCTGTCATTCTGCTGAAGCTTCCTCCAGCATTCTTGAGCCCCTCAGGCATCCGAAGGTAACAATATGTTCTACTAGGGGTTATGAAGCTGGTTTTTGGCTCATCCTCCTTCTTCATCCAAATTTGATGATAGCCTGAATAACAATCCAGTAGACTCATAAGCTCTGATGAAGCTGCTGCATCAACTAGGGAATCTATCCTTAGCAATGGAAACTCGTCCTTCGGACAGGCCTTGTTGAGATCAGTAAAATCAATACACATTCTCCATTTACCATTGGCCTTTTTTACCATAACAGTGTTAGCCAGCCATTCTGGGTATTTTACCTCTCTGATAACTCCGGCACTGAGGAGTCTTTTCACTTCATTCCGAGCACCTTTGGCCTTGTCATCAGACATCTTCCGAAGCCTCTGCTTTCTGGGTCTAAAGGATGGATCAACATTGAGCGAATGTTCAATAACATCCCTGTTGACTCCGCAAAGATCATTAGCTGACCATGCAAAAACATCTTTGTTGTTGAACAGAAACCTTATCAAGGTTTTCTCCTGTTTTTCGGACAGTTGGGATCCCAATAGCACCTTCTGCTCTGCTATGTCCTCGCATAAGAGCATGGGCTTCGGCTGATCGGCCGAAGCAGCTTTCTCCCTTCTGAACTTGTACTGCTCACAAGCTTCAGCTCCATCTATGTTATGGATTGCTTTTGAGTCTGTCCAGTTTCCTTTGGCCCTTCTGGTAGCTTCCTGACTTCCATGAATAGCAATTGGTCCTTGGTCCGAAGGTATCTTCATGCAAAGATATGCTGGATGAAGAATTGCTTCGAAGGCATTGAGAGTACCACAACCAATGATTGCATTGTAAGGGTATTACATGTCAACAATATCGAACACAACTTGTTCAGTCCTTGTGTTGTTGATAAATCCGAAGGTTACTGGCATTGTGATTTTTCCGAGTGCTACAATCTGCCTTCCTCCGAAGCCACAAAGGGGATGTGTGGCTTCATGGATCTTGTCTTCGGGCTCTTGCATCTGTCTGAAGGCCTTAGCAAATATGATATCAGCTGCACTGCCTGTATCAACCAAAACATTATGGACCAGAAATCCTTTGATCACACAAGAGATAACCATAGCATCATTGTGTGGGTAATCCTTGAGCTGAAGATCCTCTTGAGAAAAGGTAATTGGGATGTGAGACCATCTTGATTTGATGAAGGGTCCTTGTACCCCTACGTGTTGTACTCTTCTCTGTGCCTCCTTCTGTTTCTTGTTGGCTGGCTCTGAGCATGAACCGCCTGTTATCGGGAGAATCAACTTCGGAGCTGAAGCAGTTCCAGCTTGATTCTTGATCGAAGCCATCAGCTCAAAAAGTGGAAGTGAGTTCACCGGAGGTGGGCGCCAATGTTTGGGGACTTGTTCTCAAATGCTATGAATCAAGAACAAGGCAACATAAAATGTTAAATATTAATGCCCTTCGTCTGCTTAAGCATTATCTCCCCAAGGATTTAATGAACTTCGGACGAAGGCCATGAGCAAAATATCACGAAGGTCATGCCTTCGTGATCAGACTTATAAAACAATATGAAATATAAAACATGAAGTATTGGAGAGAGATATGCCATAAATAGATAACATTATTCACATATTTTATTATATTAATTTAAATACCAAAACATAATGTTTAGGCATATTTATACCTTTGCATTGGCAGAAAACAATAATTCCAGAACAGTGCGTTTGCGATTACCGGATTCTGTGAACAGTAAAGGAATACTGTTCACTATTTATAGGCACAGGACACAGCCTGTAAGGAATTACAATCATACCCCTTATAAAAGTTTACAACAATGACTCAGACCCTTATGGACTAAAAGGTCATTCTATCTTTAAGTCGGTTCGATCCTTCATCTTCGGATACGCTATAACACCGAAGCTTCATGAGTGGTAGCTTCGGCATCACATATAAGCAGCTTTTGCCGAAGCTGTTTCTTCCTGTAGGACCTTCGGCGATGAAGCATGGTTCCAACACATGCCCAATCCACTACTTTAGGTCCAAAACTCATGTTTGGTGTGGTTTCGCGCTATTTCGTTGCTGCATGTCACCCATTCCGAAAACGGGTGTCGTGGTCCAGACAAAGCACGAGTTTTAGCCACCGGAACCATTTCTTCGTTTTTCGCAACGAACATGCCCAATCCACTACTTTAGGTCCAAAACTCATGTTTGGGTTGGTTTCATGCAATTTCGTTGCCGCACGTCACTCATTCCGAAAACGGGTGTGAGGGTGCATACAAGCACAAGTTTTTACCACTGGAACCATTTCTTCGTTTTTCGCAACGAACATGCCCAATCCACTACTTTAGGTCCAAAACTCATGTTAGGGTGGTTTCGTGCAATTTCGTTGCCACACGTCACCCATTACGAAAACGGGTGTCGGGTGCATACAAAGCATGAGTTTTTGCCACCGAAACCGTTTCTTCGTTTTTCACAACGAACATGCCCAATCCACTACTTTAGGTCCAAAACTCATGTTTGGGGTGGTTTCACGCAATTTCGTTGCCGTACGTCACCCATTCAGAAAACGGGAGTTGAGGTGCATACAAGGCATGAGTTTTCGCCACCGGAACCATTTCTTCGTTTTTCGCAATGAACATGCACAATCCACTACTTTGGGTCCAAAGCTCATGTTTGGTGTGGTTTCGCGCAATTTCGTTATCGTACGTCACCCATTCCCAAAACGGGTGTCGGGGTGCATACAAAGCACGACTTTTGCCACCGGAACCAATTCTTCGTTTTTCGCAACAAACATGCCCAATCCACTACTTTAGGTCCAAAACTCATGTTTGGTGTGGTTTCGCGCTATTTCGTTGCCGCATGTCATCCATTCCGTAAACGGGTGTCGAGGTGCATACAAAGCACGAGTTTTTGCCACCGGAACCATTTCTTCGTTTTTCGCAACGAACATGCCCAATCCACTACTTTATTTCCAAAACTCATGTTTGGGTTGGTTTCGCGCAATTTCGTTGCCGCACGTCACCCATTCCGAAAACGGGTGTGAGGGTGGATACAAAGCACGAGTTTTCGCCACCGGAACCATTTCTTCGTTTTTCGCAACGAACATGCCCAATCCACTACTTTAGGTCCAAAACTCATGTTTGGGGTGGTTTCATGCAATTTCGTTGGAGCACGTCACCAATTCCAAAAGCGGGTGTCAGGGTGCATACGAGCACGAGTTTTTGCCACCGAAACCATTTCTTCGTTTTGCGCTACGAACATGCCCAATCCACTACTTTAGGTCCAAAACTCATGTTTGGGGTGGTTTCACACAATTTCGTTGCCGCACGTCACCCATTCCGAAAACGGGTGTCGGGGTGCATAGAAAGCATGAGTTTTCGCCACCTGAACCATTTTTTCGCTTTTCGCAACGAACATGCCCAATCCACTACTTTAGGTCCAAAACTCATGTTTGGGGTGGTTTCGCGCAATTTCGTTGCCGCACGTCACCCATTACAAAATCGGGTGTCGGGCGGGGTGCATACAAAGCACGAGTTTTTGCCACCGGAACCATTTCTTCGTTTTTCGCAACGAACATGCCCAATCCACTACTTTAGGTCCAAAAATCATGTTTGGGGTGGTTTCGCGCAATTTCGTTGCCGCACGTCACCAATTCCGAAAACGGGTGTCGGGGTGCATACACAGCACGAGTTTTCGCCACCGGAACCATTTTTTTGTTTTTCGCAACGAACATGCCCAATCCATTACTTTAGGTCCAAAACTCATGTTTGGGGTGGTTTCGCGCAATTTCTTTGCCGCACGTTACCCATTCCGAAAACGGGTGTCGGGGTGCATACAAGCACGAGTTTTTGCCACCGGAACCATTTCTTCGTTTTTCGCAACGAACATGCCCAATCCACTACTTTAGGTCTAAAACTCAATTTTGGCGGTGGTTTTGCGCAATTTCGTTGCCGCACGTCACCCGTTCCGAAACCGGGTGTCGGGGTGCATACAAAGCATGAGTTTTCGCCACCGGAACCATTTCTTCGATTTTTGCAACGAACATGCCCAATCCACTACTTTAGGTCCAAAACTCATGTTTGGGGTGGTTTCGCGTAATTTCGTTGTCGCACGTTACCCATTTCGTAAACGGGTGTCGGGGTGCATACAAGCACGAGTTTTTTCCACCGGAACATTTCCTCGTTTTTCGCAACGAACATGCCCAATCCACTACTTTAGTTCCAAAACTCAAGTTTGGGGTGGTTTTGCGCAATTTCGTTGCCCACGTCACCCATTCCGAAAACGGGTGGCGGGGTGCATACAAAGCACGAGTTTTCGCCACCGGAACCATTTTTTCGCTTTTCGCAACGAACATGCCCAATCCACTAGTTTAGGTCCAAAACTCATGTTTGGGGTGGTTTCGCGCTATATCGTTGCCACACGTCACCCATTCCGAAAACGGGTGTCGGGGCGCATACAAAGCACGAGTTTTTGCCACCGGAACCATTTCTTCGTTTTTTGCAACGAACATGCCCAATCCACTACTTTAGGTCCAAAAATCATGTTTGGGGTGGTTTCGCGCAATTTCGTTGCCGCACGTCACCCATTCGGAAAACGGGTGTCGGGGTGCATACACAGCACGAGTTTTCGCAACCAGAACCATTTCTTCGTTTTTCTCAACGAACATACCCAATCCACTACTTTAGCTCCAAAACTCATGTTTGGGGTGGTTTCGCGCAATTTCGTTGCCGCATGTTACCCATTTCGAAAACGGGTGTCGGGGTGCATACAAGCATGAGTTTTCGCCACCGGAACTATTTCTTCGTTTTTCGCAATGAACATGCCCAATCCACTACTTTAGGTCCAAAACTCATGTTTGGGGTGGTTTCGTGCAATTTTGTTGCCGCACGTCACCTATTCCGAAAACGGGTGTCGGGGTGCATACAAGCACGAGTTTTCGCCACCGGAACCATTTCTTCGTTTTTCTCAATGAACATGCCCAATCCACTACTTTAAGTCCAAAACTCATGTTTGGGGTGGTTTCGCAATTTCGTTGCCGCACGTCACCCATTACAAAAACGGGTGTCGGGCGGGGTGCATATAAAGCACGAGTTTTTTCCACCAGAACCATTTCTTCGTTTTTTCGCAACGAACATGCCCAATCCACTACATTAGGTCCAAAACTCATGTTTGGGGTGGTTTCGCGCAATTTCGTTGCCGCACGTCACCCATTCCGAAAACGGGTGTCGGGTGCATACAAAGCATGAGTTTTCGCCACCGGAACCATTTCTTCGTTTTTCGCAACGAACATGCCCAATCCACTACTTTAGGTCCAAAACTCATGTTTGGGGTGGTTTCGCGCAATTTTGTTGCCGCACGTCACCCATTCCGAAAACAGGAATTGGGGTGCATAAAAAGCATGAGTTTTCGCCACTGGAACCATTTCTTCGTTTTTCGAAACGAACATGCCCAATCCACTACTTTAGTTCCAAAACACAAGTTTGGGGTGGTTTTGCGCAATTTCGTTGCCCACGTCACCCATTCCGAAAACGGGTGGCGGGGTGCATAGAAAGCACGAGTTTTCGCCACCGGAACCATTTTTTCGCTTTTCGCAACGAACATGCCCAATCCACTACTTTAGGTCCAAAACTCATGTTTGGGGTGGTTTCGCGCTATATCGTTGCCACACGTCACCCATTCCGAAAACGGGTGTCGGGGTGCATACAAAGCACGAGTTTTTGCCACCGGAACCATTTCTTCGTTTTTTTGCAACGAACACGCCCAATCCACTACTTTAGGTCCAAAAATCATGTTTGGGGTGGTTTCGCACAATTTTGTTGCCGCATGTCACCCATTCCGAAAACGGGTGTCGGGGTGCATACACAGCACGAGTTTTCGCCACCGGAACCATTTCTTCATTTTTCTCAACGAACATACCCAATCCACTACTTTAGGTCCAAAACTCATGTTTGGGGTGGTTTCGCGCAATTTCGTTGCCGCACGTTACCCACTTCGAAAACGGGTGTCGGGGTGCATACAAGCATGAGTTTTCGCCACCGGAACCATTTCTTCGTTTTTCGCAACGAACATGCCCAATCCACTACTTTAGGTCCAAAACTCATGTTTGGGGTGGTTTCGCGCAATTTCGTTGCCGCACGTCACCTATTCCGAAAACGGGTGTCGGGGTGCATACAAGCACGAGTTTTCGCCACCGGAACCATTTCTTCGTTTTTCTCAATGAACATGCCCAATCCACTACTTTAAGTCCAAAACTCATGTTTGGGGTGGTTTCACAATTTTGTTGCCGCACGTCACCCATTACAAAAACGGGTGTCGGGCGGGGTGCATACAAAGCACGAGTTTTTTCCACCAGAACCATTTCTTCGTTTTTTCGCAACGAACATGCCCAATTCACTACATTAGGTCCAAAACTCATGTTTGGGTGGTTTCGCGCAATTTCGTTGCCACACGTCACCCATTCCGAAAACGGGTGTCGGGTGCATACAAAGCATGAGTTTTCGCCACCGGAACCATTTCTTCGTTTTTCGCAACGAACATGCCCAATCCACTACTTTAGGTCCAAAACTCATGTTTGGGTTGGTTTCGCGCAATTTCGTAGCCGCACGTCACCCATTCCGAAAACGGGTGTGAGGGTGGATACAAAGCACGAGTTTTCGCCACCGGAACCATTTCTTCGTTTTTCGCAACGAACATGCCCAATCCACTACTTTAGGTCCAAAACTCATGTTTGGGGTGGTTTCATGCAATTTCGTTGGAGCACGTCACCAATTCCAAAAGCGGGTGTCAGGGTGCATACGAGCACGAGTTTTTGCCACCGAAACCATTTCTTCGTTTTGCGCAACGAACATGCCCAATCCACTACTTTAGGTCCAAAACTCATGTTTGGGGTGGTTTCGCGCAATTTCGTTGCCGCACGTCACCCATTCCGAAAACGGGTGTCGGGGTGCATTGAAAGCATGAGTTTTCGCCACCGGAACCATTTTTTCGCTTTTGCATCGAACATGCCCAATCCACTACTTTAGGTCCAAAACTCATGTTTGGGGTGGTTTCGCGCAATTTCGTTGCCGCACGTCACCCATTACAAAAACGGGTGTTGGGCGGGGTGCATACAAAGCACGAGTTTTTGCCACCGGAACCATTTCTTCGTTTTTCGCAACGAACATGCCCAATCTACTACTTTAGGTCCAAAAATCATGTTTGGGATGGTTTCGCGCAATTTCGTTGCCGCACGTCACCAATTCCGAAAACGGGTATCGGGGTGCATACACAGCACGAGTTTTCGCCACCGGAACCGTTTTTTTCGTTTTTCGCAATGAACATGCCCAATCCATTACTTTAGGTCCAAAACTCATGTTTGGGGTGGTTTCGCACAATTTCGTTGCCGCACGTTACCCATTCCGAAAACGGGTGTCGGGGTGCATACAAGCACGAGTTTTTGCCACCGGAACCATTTCTTCGTTTTTCGCAACGAACATGCCCAATCCACTACTTTAGGTCCAAGACTCAAGTTTGGCGGTGGTTTTGTGCAATTTCGTTGCCGCACGTCACCCATTCCGAAAATGGGTGTCGGGGTGCATACAAAGCATGAGTTTTCGCCACCGGAACCATTTCTTCGTTTTTCGCAACGAACATGCCCAATCCACTACTTTAGGTCTAAAACTCATGTTTGGGGTAGTTTCGCGCAATTTCGTTGCGGCACGTTACCCGTTTCGAAAACGGGTGTCGGGGTGCATACAAGCACGAGTTTTTTCCACCGGAACATTTCTTCGTTTTTCGCAACGAACATGCCCAATCCACTACTTTAGGTCCAAAACTCAAGTTTGGGGTGGTTTTGCGCAATTTCGTTGCCCACGTCACCCATTCCGAAAATGGGTGGCGGGGTGCATAGAAAGCACAAGTTTTCGCCACCGGAACCATTTTTTCGCTTTTCGCAACGAACATGCCCAATCCACTACTTTAGGTCCAAAACTCATGTTTGGGGTGGTTTCGCGCTATATCGTTGCCACACGTCACCCATTCCGAAAACGGGTGTCGGGGTGCATACAAAGCACGAGTTTTGCCACCGGAACCATTTCTTCGTTTTTTGCAACGAACACGCCCAATCCACTACTTTAGGTCCAAAAATCATGTTTGGGGTGGTTTCGCACAATTTCGTTGCCGCATGTCACCCATTCCGAAAACGGGTGTCGGGGTGCATACACAGCACGAGTTTTCGCCACCGGAACCATTTCTTCATTTTTCTCAACGAACATACCCAATCCACTACTTTAGGTACAAAACTCATGTTTGGGGTGGTTTCGCGCAATTTCGTTGCCGCACGTTACCCACTTCGAAAACGGGTGTCGGGGTGCATACAAGCATGAGTTTTCGCCACCGGAACCATTTCTTCGTTTTTCGCAACGAACATGCCCAATCCACTACTTTAGGTCCAAAACTCATGTTTGGGGTGGTTTCGCGCAATTTCGTTGCCGCACGTCACCTATTCCGAAAACGGGTGTCGGGGTGCATACAAGCACGAGTTTTCGCCACCGGAGCCATTTCTTCGTTTTTCTCAATGAACATGCCCAATCCACTACTTTAAGTCCAAAACTCATGTTTGGGGTGGTTTCGCAATTTTGTTGCCGCACGTCACCCATTACAAAAACGGGTGTCGGGCGGGGTGCATACAAAGCACGAGTTTTTTCCACCAGAACCATTTCTTCGTTTTTTCGCAACGAACATGCCCAATTCACTACAATAGGTCCAAAACTCATGTTTGGGTGGTTTCGTGCAATTTCGTTGCCGCACGTCACCCATTCCGAAAACGGGTGTCGGGTGCATACAAAGCATGAGTTTTCGCCACCGGAACCATTTCTTCGTTTTTCGCAACGAACATGCCCAATCCACTACTTTAGGTCCAAAACTCATGTTTGGGTTGGTTTCGCGCAATTTCGTAGCCGCACGTCACCCATTCCGAAAACGGGTGTGAGGGTGGATACAAAGCACGAGTTTTCGCCACCGGAACCATTTCTTCGTTTTTCGCAACGAACATGCCCAATCCACTACTTTAGGTCCAAAACTCATGTTTGGGGTGGTTTCATGCAATTTCGTTGGAGCACGTCACCAATTCCAAAAGCGGGTGTCAGGGTGCATACGAGCACGAGTTTTTGCCACCGAAACCATTTCTTCGTTTTGCGCAACGAACATGCCCAATCCACTACTTTAGGTCCAAAACTCATGTTTGGGGTGGTTTCGCGCAATTTCGTTGCCGCATGTCACCCATTCCGAAAACGGGTGTCGGGGTGCATAGAAAGCATGAGTTTTCGCCACCAGAACCATTTTTTTCGCTTTTCGCATCGAACATGCCCAATCCACTACTTTAGGTCCAAAACTCATGTTTGGGGTGGTTTCGCGCAATTTCGTTGCCCCACGTCACCCATTACAAAAACGGGTGTTGGGCGGGGTGCATACAAAGCACGAGTTTTTGCCACCGGAACCATTTCTTCGTTTTTCGCAACGAACATGCCCAATCTACTACTTTAGGTCCAAAAATCATGTTTGGGGTGGTTTCGCGCAATTTCGTTGCCGCACGTCACCAATTCCGAAAACGGGTATCGGGGTGCATACACAGCACGAGTTTTCGCCACCGGAACCGTTTTTTCGTTTTTCGCAATGAACATGCCCAATCCATTACTTTAGGTCCAAAACTCATGTTTGGGGTGGTTTCGCACAATTTCGTTGCCGCACGTTACCCATTCCGAAAACGGGTGTCGGGGTGCATACAAGCACGAGTTTTTGCCACCGGAACCATTTCTTCGTTTTTCGCAACGAACATGCCCAATCCACTACTTTAGGTCCAAGACTCAAGTTTGGCGGTGGTTTTGCGCAATTTCGTTGCCGCACGTCACCCATTCCGAAAATGGGTGTCGGGGTGCATACAAAGCATGAGTTTTCGCCACCGGAACCATTTCTTCGTTTTTCGCAACGAACATGCCCAATCCACTACTTTATGTCCAAAACTCATGTTTGGGGTAGTTTCGCGCAATTTCGTTGCGGCACGTTACCCGTTTCGAAAACGGGTGTCGGGGTGCATACAAGCACGAGTTTTTTCCACCGGAACATTTCTTCGTTTTTCGCAACGAACATGCCCAATCCACTACTTTAGGTCCAAAACTCAAGTTTGGGGTGGTTTTGCGCAATTTCGTTGCCCACGTCACCCATTCCGAAAACGGGTGGCGGGGTGCATAGAAAGCACGAGTTTTCGCCACCGGAACCATTTTTTCGCTTTTCGCAACGAACATGCCCAATCCACTACTTTAGGTCCAAAACTCATGTTTGGGGTGGTTTCGCGCTATATCGTTGCCACACGTCACCCATTCCGAAAACGGGTGTCGGGGTGCATACAAAGCACGAGTTTTTGCCACCGGAACCATTTCTTCGTTTTTTGCAACGAACATGCCCAATCCACTACTTTAGGTCCAAAAATCATGTTTGGGGTGGTTTCGCGCAATTTCGTTGCCGCACGTCACCCATTCCGAAAACGGGTGTCGGGGTGCATACACAGCACGAGTTTTCGCCACCGGAACCATTTCTTCGTTTTTCTCAACGACCATACCCAATCCACTACTTTAGGTCCAAAACTCATGTTGGGGTGGTTTCGCGCAATTTCGTTGCCGCATGTTACCCATTTCAAAAACGGGTGTCGGGGTGCATACAAGCATGAGTTTTCGCCACCGGAACCATTTCTTCGTTTTTCTCAACGAACATGCCCATTCCACTACTTTTGGTCCAAAACTCATGTTTGGGGTGGTTTCGTGCAATTTCGTTGTTGCACGTCACCTATTCCGAAAACGGGTGTCGGGGTGCATACAAGCACGAGTTTTCGCCACCGGAACCATTTCTTCGTTTTTCTCAATGAACATGCCCAATCCACTACTTTAAGTCCAAAACTCATGTTTGGGGTGGTTTCGCAATTTCGTTGCCGCACGTCACCCATTACAAAAACGGGTGTCGGGCGGGGTGCATACAAAGCACGAGTTTTTTCCACCAGAACCATTTCTTCGTTTTTTCGCAACGAACATGTCCAATCCACTACATTAGGTCCAAAACTCATGTTTGGGGTGGTTTCGCGCAATTTCGTTGCCGCACGTCACCCATTGCGAAAACGGGTGTCGGGTGCATACAAAGCATGAGTTTTCGCCACCGGAACCATTTCTTCGTTTTCGCAACGAACATGCCCAATCCACTACTTTAGGTCCAAAACTCATGTTTGGGGTGGTTTCGCGCAATTTCGTTGCCGCACGTCACCCATTCCGAAAACGGGAGTTGGGGTGCATAAAAAGCATGAGTTTTCGCCACTGGAACCATTTCTTCGTTTTTCGAAACGAACATGCCCAATCCACTACTTTAGGTCCAAAACTCAAGTTTGGGGTGGTTTTGCGCAATTTCGTTGCCGCACGTCACCCATTCCAAAAACGGGTGTCGGGGTGCATACAAGCACGAGTTTTCGCCACCGGAACCATTTCTTCGTTTTTCTCAATGAACATGCCCAATCCACTACTTTAAGTCCAAAACTCATGTTTGGGGTGGTTTCGCAATTTCATTGCCGCACGTCACCCATTACAAAAACGGGTGTCGGGCGGGGTGCATACAAAGCACGAGTTTTTTCCACCAGAACCATTTCTTCGTTTTTTCGCAACGAACATGCCCAATCCACTACATTAGGTCCAAAACTCATGTTTGGGGTGGTTTCGCACAATTTCGTTGCCGCACGTCACCCATTCCGAAAACGGGTGTCGAGTGCATACAAAGCATGAGTTTTCGCCACCGGAACCATTTCTTCGTTTTTCGCAACGAACATGCCCAATCCACTACTTTAGGTCCAAAACTCATGTCTGGGGTGGTTTCGCGCAATTTCGTTGCCGCACGTCACCCATTCCGAAAACGGGAGTTGGGGTGCATAAAAAGCATGAGTTTTCGCCACTGGAACCATTTCTTCGTTTTTTGAAACGAACATGCCCAATCCACTACTTTAGGTCCAAAACTCAAGTTTGGGGTGGTTTTGCGCAATTTTGTTGCCGCACGTCACCGATTCCGAAAACTGGTGTCGGGGTGCATACAAGCATGAGTTTTCGCCACCGGAACCATTTCTTCGTTTTTCTCAATGAACATGCCCAATCCACTACTTTAAGTCCAAAACTCATGTTTGGGGTGGTTTCACGCAATTTCGTTGCCGCACGTCACCCATTACAAAAACGGGTGTCGAGCGGGGTGCATATAAAGCACGAGTTTTTGCCACCGGAACCATTTCTTCATTTTTCGCAACGAACATGCCCAATCCACTACATTAGGTCCAAAACACATGTATGGGGTGGTTTCGCACAATTTCGTTGCCGCACGTCACCCATTACAAAAACGGGTGTCGGGGTGCATACAAAGCACGACTTTTGCCACCGGAACCAATTCTTCGTTTTTCGCAACGAACATGCCGAATCCACTACTTTAGGTCCAAAACTCATGTTTGGTGTGGTTTCGCGCTATTTCGTTGCCGCATGTCACCCATTCCGAAAACGGGTGTCGGGGTGCATACAAAGCACGAGTTTTTGCCACCGGAACCATTTCTTCGTTTTTCGCAACGAACATGCCCAATCCACTACTTTAGGTCCAAAACTCATGTTTGGGTTAGTTTCGCGCAATTTCGTTGCCGCACGTCACCCATTCCGAAAACGGGTGTGAGGGTGCATACAAGCATGAGTTTTCGCCACCGGAACCATTTCTTCGTTTTTCTCAACGAACATGCCCAATCCACTACTTTAGGTCCAAAACTCATGTTTGGGGTGGTTTCGTGCAATTTCGTTGGAGCACGTCACCAATTCCAAAAGCGGGTGTCAAGGTGCATACGAGCACGAGTTTTTGCCACCGAAACCATTTCTTCGTTTTGCGCAACGAACATGCCCAATCCACTACTTTAGGTCCAAAACTCATGTTTGGGGTGGTTTCGCGCAATTTCGTTGTCGCACGTCACCCATTCCGAAAATGGGTGTCGGGGTGCATAGAAAGCATGAGTTTTCGCCACCGGAACCATTTTTTCGCTTTTCGCAACGAACATGCCCAATCCACTACTTTGGGTCCAAAACTCATGTTTGGTGTGGTTTCGCGCAATTTCGTTGTCGTACGTCACCCATTCCCAAAACGGGTGTCGGGGTGCATACAAAGCACGACTTTTGCCACCGGAACCAATTCATTGTTTTTCGCAACGAACATGCCCAATCCACTACTTTAGGTCCAAAACTCATGTTTGGGGTGGTTTCGTGCAATTTCGTTGCAGCACGTCACCAATTCCAAAAACGGGTGTCAAGGTGCATACAAGCACGAGTTTTTGCCACCGAAACCATTTCTTTGTTTTGCGCAACGAACATGCCCAATCCACTACTTTAGGTCCAAAACTCATGTTTCGGGTGGTTTCGCGCAATTTCGTTGCCGCACGTCACCCATTCCGAAAACGGGTGTCGGGGTGCATAGAAAGCATGAGTTTTCGCCACCGGAACCATTTTTTCGCTTTTCGCAACGAACATGCCCAATCCACTACTTTAGGTCCAAAAGTCATGTTTGGGGTGGTTTTGCGCAATTTCGTTGCCGCACGTCACCCATTCCGAAAACGGGTGTCGGGGTGCATAGAAAGCATGAGTTTTCGCCACCGGAACCATTTTTTCGCTTTTCGCAACGAACATGCCCAATCCAATACTTTAGGCCCAAAACTCATGTTTGGGGTGGTTTCGCGCAATTTCATTGCCGCACGTCACCCATTACAAAAACGGGTGTCGGGCGGGGTGCATACAAAGCACGAGTTTTTGCCACCGGAACCAATTCTTCGTTTTTCGCAACGAACATGCCCAATCCATTACTTTAGGTCCAAAACTCATGTTTGGGGTGGTTTCGCGCTATATCGTTGCCGCACGTCACCCATTCCGAAAACGGGTGTCGGGGTGCTTACAAAGCACGAGTTTTTGCCACCAGAACCATTTCTTCGTTTTTCGTAACGAACATGCCCAATCCACTACTTTAGGTCCAAAAATCATGTTTGGGGTGGTTTCGCGCAATTTCGTTGCCGCACATCACCCATTCCGAAAATGGGTGTCGGGGTGCATACACAGCACGAGTTTTCGCCACCGGAACCATTTCTTCGTTCTTCTCAACGAACATACCCAATCCACTACTTTAGGTCCAAAACTTATGTTTGGGGTGGTTTCGCGCAATTTCGTTGCCGCACGTTACCCATTCCGAAAACGGGTGTCGGGGTGCATACAAGCATGAGTTTTCGCCATCGGATCCATTTCTTCGTTTTTCGCAACGAACATGCCCAATCCACTACTTTAGGTCCAAAACTCATGTTTGGGGTGGTTTCGCGCAATTTCGTTAACGCACGTCACCCATTCCGAAAACGAGAGTTGGGGTGCATAAAAAGCATGAGTTTTCGCCACTGGAACCATTTCTTTGTTTTTCGCAACGAACATGCCCAATCCACTACTTTAGGTCCAAAACTGATGTTTGGGGTGGTTTTGCGCAATTTCGTTGCCGCACGTCACCCATTCTGAAAACGGGTGTCGGGGTGCATACAAGCACGAGTTTTTGCCACCGGAACCATTTCTTCGTTTTTCTCAATGAACATGCCCAATCCACTACTTTAAGTCCAAAACTCATGTTTGGAGTGGTTTCGCGCAATTTCGTTGCCGCACGTCACCCATTACAAAAACGGGTGTCGGGCGGGGTGCATACAAAGCACGAGTTTTTGCCACCGGAACCATTTCTTCGTTTTTCGCAACGAACATGCCCAATCCACTACATTAGGTCCAAAACTCATGTATGGGGTGGTTTCGCGCAATTTCGTTGCCTCACGTCACCCATTACAAAAACGGGTGTCGGGCGGGGTGCATGCAAAGCATGAGTTTTCGCCACCGGAACCATTTCTTCGTTTTTCGCAACGAAAATGCCCAATCCACTACTTTGGGTCCAAAACTCATGTTTGGTGTGGTTTCAGGCAATTTCGTTGTCGTACGTCACCCATTCCCAAAACGGGTGTCGGGGTGCATACAAAGCACGACTTTTGCCACCGGAACCAATTCTTCGTTTTTCGCAACGAACATGACGAATCCACTACTTTAGGTCCAAAACTCATGTTTGGTGTGGTTTCGCGCTATTTCGTTGCCGCACGTCACCCATTCCGAAAACGGGTGTGAGGGTGCATACAAGTACGAGTTTTCGCCACCGAAACCATTTCTTCGTTTTTCGCAACGAACATGCCCAATCCACTACTTTAGGTCCAAAACTCATGTTTGGGGTGGTTTCGTGCAATTTCGTTGGAGCACGTCACCAATTCCAAAAGCGGGTGTCAGGGTGCATACGAGCACGAGTTTTTGCCACCGAAATCATTTCTTCGTTTTGCGCAACGAACATGCCCAATCCACTACTTTAGGTCCAAAACTCATGTTTGGGGGTGGTTTCGCACAATTTCGTTGCCGCACGACACCCATTCCGAAAACGGGTGTCGGGGTGCATAGAAAGCATGAGTTTTCGCCACCAAAACCATTTTTTCGCTTTTCGCAACGAACATGCCCAATCTACTACTTTGGGTCCAAAACTCATGTTTGGTGTGGTTTCGCACAATTTCGTTGTCGTACGTCACCCATTCCCAAAACAGGTGTCGGGGTGCATACAAAGCACGACTTTTGCCATCGGAACCAATTCTTCGTTTTTCGCAACGAACATGCCCAATCCACTACTTTAGGTCCAAAACTCATGTTTGGGGTGGTTTCGTGCAATTTCGTTGCAGCACGTCACCAATTCCAAAAACGAGTGTCAGGGTGCATACAAGCACGAGTTTTTGCTACCGAAACCATTTCTTCGTTTTGCGCAACGAACATGCCCAATCCACTACTTTAGGTCCAAAACTCATGTTTGGGGTGGTTTCGCGCAAAATCGTTGCCGCACATCACCCATTACAAAAACGGGTGTCTGGCGGGGTGCATACAAAGCACGAGTTTTTGCCACCGGAACCAATTCTTCATTTTTCGCAACGAACATGCCCAATCCATTACTTTAGGTCCAAAACTCATGTTTGGGGTGGTTTCGCGCTATATCATTGCCGCACGTCACCCATTCCGAAAACGGGTGTCGGGGTGCTTACAAAGCACGAGTTTTTGCTATCGGAACCATTTCTTCGTTTTTCGCAACGAACATGCCCAATCCACTACTTTTGGTCCAAAAATCATGTTTGGGGTGGTTTCGCGCAATTTCGTTGCCGCACGTCACCGATTCCGAAAACGAGTGTCGGGGTGCATACACAGCACGAGTTTTCGCCACCGGAACCATTTCTTCGTTTTTCTCAACGAACATACCCAATCCACTAATTTAGGTCGAAAACTCATGTTTGGGGTGGTTTCGCGCAATTTCGTTGCCGCACGTTACCCATTCCGAAAATGGGTGTCGGGGTGCATACAAGCATGAGTTTTCGCCACCAGAACCATTTCTTCGTTTTTCGCAACGAACATGCCCAATCCACTACTTTAGGTCCAAAACTCATGTTTGGGGTGGTTTCGCGCAATTTCGTTGCCGCACGTCACCCATTCCGAAAACGGGTGTCGGGGTGCATAGAAAGCATGAGTTTTCGCCACCGGAACCATTTTTTCGCTTTTCGCAACGAACATGCCCAATCCACTACTTTGGGTCCAAAACTCATGTTTGGTGTGGTTTCGCGCAATTTCGTTGTCGTACGTCACCCATTCCCAAAACTGGTGTCGGGGTGCATACAAAGCACGACTTTTGCCACCGGAACCAATTCATTGTTTTTCGCAACGAACATGCCCAATCCACTACTTTAGGTCCAAAACTCATGTTTGGGGTGGTTTCGTGCAATTTCGTTGCAGCACGTCACCAATTCCAAAAACGGGTGTCAGGGTGCATACAAGCACGAGTTTTTGCCACCGAAACCATTTATTCGTTTTGCGCAACGAACATGCCCAATCCACTACTTTAGGTCCAAAACTCATGTTTGGGGTGGTTTCGCGCAATTTCGTTGCCGCACGTCACCCATTCCAAAAACGGGTGTCAGGGTGCATAGAAAGCATGAGATTTCGCCACTGGAACCATTTTTTCGCTTTTCGCAACGAACATGCCCAATCCACTACTTTAGGTCCAAAAGTCATGTTTGGGGTGGTTTTGCGCAATTTCGTTGCCGCACGTCACCCATTCCGAAAACGGGTGTCCGGGTGCATAGAAAGCATGAGTTTTCGCCACCGTAACCATTTTTTCGCTTTTCGCAACGAACATGCCCAATCCACTACTTTAGGTCCAAAACTCATGTTTGGGGTGGTTTCGCGCAATTTCATTGCCGCACGTCACCCATTACAAAAACGGGTGTCGGGCGGGGTGCATACAAAGCACGAGTTTTTGCCACCGGAACCAATTCTTCGTTTTTCGCAACGAACATGCCCAATCCATTACTTTAGGTCCAAAACTCATGTTTGGGGTGGTTTCGCGCTATATCGTTGCCGCACGTCACCCATTCCGAAAACGGGTGTCGGGATGCTTACAAAGCACGAGTTTTTGCCACCGGAACCATTTCTTCGTTTTTCGTAACGAACATGCCCAATCCACTACTTTAGGTCCAAAAATCATGTTTGGGGTGGTTTCGCGCAATTTCGTTGCCGCACGTCACCCATTCCGAAAACGGGTGTCGGGGTGCATACACAGCACGAGTTTTCGCCACCAGAACCGTTTCTTCGTTTTTCTCAATGAACATACCCAATCCACTACTTTAGGTCCAAAACTTATGTTTGGGGTGGTTTCGCGCAATTTCGTTGCCGCACGTTACCCAATCCGAAAACGGGTGTCGGGGTGCATACAAGCATGAGTTTTCGCCACCGGAACCATTTCTTCGTTTTTCGCAACGAACATGCCCAATCCACTACTTTAGGTCCAAAACTCATGTTTGGGGTGGTTTCGCGCAATTTCGTTGCCGCACGTCACCCATTCCGAAAACGGGAGTTGGGGTGCAAAAAAAGCATGAGTTTTCGCCACTGGAACCATTTCTTCGTTTTTCGCAACGAACATGCCCAATCCACTACTCTAGGTCCAAAACTCAAGTTTGGGGTGGTTTCGCGCAATTTCGTTGCCGCACGTTACCCATTCCGAAAACGGGTGTCGGGGTGCATACAAGCATGAGTTTTCGCCACCGGAACCAATTCTTCGTTTTTCGCAACGAACATGCCCAATCCATTACTTTAGGTCCAAAACTCATGTTTGGGGTGGTTTCGCGCTATATCGTTGCCGCACGTCACCCATTCCGAAAACGGGTGTCGGGGTGCTTACAAAGCACGAGTTTTTGCCACCGGAACCATTTCTTCGTTTTTCGCAACGAACATGCCCAATCCACTACTTTAGGTCCAAAAATCATGTTTGGGGTGGTTTTGCGCAATTTCGTTGCCGCACGTCACCCATTCCGAAAACGGGTGTCGGGGTGCATACACAGCACGAGTTTTCGCCACCGGAACCATTTCTTCGTTTTTCTCAACGAACATACCCAATCCACTACTTTAGGTCCAAAACTCATGTTTGGGGTGGTTTCGTGCAATTTCATTGCCGCACGTTACCCATTCCGAAAACGGGTGTTGGGGGTGCATACAAGCACGAGTTTTCGCCACCGGAACCATTTCTTCGTTTTTCGCGCAATTTCGTTGCCGCACGTCACCCATTCCGAAAACGGGTGTGAGGGTGGATACAAAGCACGAGTTTTCGCCACCGGAACCGTTTCTTCGTTTTTTGCAACGAACATGCCCAATCCACTACTTTAGGTCCAAAACTCATGTTTGGGGTGGTTTCGTGCAATTTTGTTGAAGCACGTCACCAATTCCAAAAACGGGTGTCAGGGTGCATACGAGCAAGAGTTTTTGCCACCGAAACCATTTCTTCGTTTTGCGCAACGAACATGCCTAATCCACTACTTTAGGTCCAAAACTCATGTTTGGTGTGGTTTCGCGCAATTTCGTTGCCGCACGTCACCCATTCCGAAAACGGGTGTCGGGGTGCATAGAAAGCATGAGTTTTCGCCACCGGAACCATTTTTTCGCTTTTTGCAACGAACATGCCCAATCCACTACTTTAGGTCCAAAACTCATGTTTGGGGTGGTTTCGCGCAATTTCATTACCGCACGTCACCCATTACAAAAACGGGTGTCGGGCGGGGTGCATACAAAGCATGAGTTTTTGCCACCGGAACCATTTCTTCGTTTTTCGCAACGAACATGCCCAATCCACTACTTTAGGTCCAAAAATCATGTTTGGGGTGGTTTCGTGCAATTTCGTTGCCGCACGTCACCAATTCCGAAAATGGGTGTCGGGGTGCATACACAGCACGAGTTTTCGCCACCGGAACCATTTTTTCGTTTTTCTCAACGAACATGCCCAATCCATTACTTTAGGTCCAAAACTCATGTTTGGGGTGGTTTCGCACAATTTCGTTGCCGCACGTTACCCATTCCGAAAACGGGTGTCGGGGTGCATACAAAGCACAAGTTTTTGCCACCGAAACCATTTCTTCGTTTTTCGCGACGAACATGCCCAATCCACTACATTGGGTCCAAAACTCATGTTTGGGGTGGTTTCGCGCAATTTCGTTGCCGCACGTCACCCATTCCGAAAACGGGTGTCGGGTGCATACAAAGCATGAGTTTTCGCCACCGGAACCATTTCTTCGTTTTTCGCAACGAACATGCCCAATCCACTACTTTAGGTCCAAAACTCATGTTTGGGATGGTTTCGCGCAATTTTGTTGCCGCACGTCACCCATTCCGAAAACGGGAGTTGGGGTGCATAAAAATCATGAGTTTTCGCCACTGGAACCATTTCTTCGTTTTTCGCAACGAACATGCCCAATCCACTACTTTATGTCCAAAACTCAAGTTTGGGGTGGTTTTGCGCAATTTTGTTGCCGCACGTCACCTATTCCGAAAACGGATGTCGGGGTGCATGCAAGCACGAGTTTTCGCCACAAGAACCATTTCTTCGTTTTTCTCAATGAACATGCCCAATCCACTACTTTAAGTCCAAAACTCATGTTTGGGGTGGTTTCGCGCAATTTGGTTGCCGCACGTCACCCATTACAAAAACGGGTGTCGGGCGGGGGTGCATACAAAGCACGAGTTTTTGCCACCGGAACCATTTCTTCGTTTTTGCAACGAACATGCCCAATCCACTACATTAGGTCTAAAACTCATGTTTGGGGTGGTTTCGCGCAATTTCGTTGCCGCACGTCACACATTCCGAAAATGGGTGTCGGGTGCATACAAAGCATGAGTTTTCGCCACCGGAACCATTTCTTTGTTTTTCGCAACGAACATGCCCAATCCACTACTTTAGGTCCAAAACACATGTTTGGGGTGGTTTTGCGCAATTTCGTTGTCGCACGTCACCCATTCCAAAAACGGGAGTTGGGGTGCATAGAAAGCATGAGTTTTCGCCACCGGAACCATTTCTTCGTTTTTCGTAACGAACATGCCCAATCCACTACTTTGGGTCCAAAACTCATGTTTGGTGTGGTTTTGCGCAATTTCGTTGTCGTACGTCACCCATTCCCAAAACGGGTGTCGGGGTGCATACAAAGCATGACTTTTGCCACCGGAACCAATTCTTCGTTTTTCACAACGAACATGCACAATCCACTACTTTAGGTCCAAAACTCATGTTTGAGGTGGTTTCGCGCTATTTCGCTGCCGCATGTCACCCATTCTGAAAACGGGTGTCGGGGTGCGTACAAAGCACGAGTTTTTTTCCACCAGAACCATTTCTTCGTTTTTCACAACGAACATGCCCAATCCACTACTTTAGGTCCAAAACTCATGTTTGGGTTGGTTTCACACAATTTCGTTGCCGCACGTCACCCATTCCGAAAACGGGTGTCAGGGTGGATACAAAGCACGAGTTTTCGCCACCGGAACCATTTTTTCGCTTTTCGCAACGAACATGCCCAATCCACTACTTTAGGCACAAAACTCATGTTTGGGGTGGTTTCGCGCAATTTCGTTGCCGCACGTCACCCATTACAAAAACGGGTGTCGAGCGGGGGGGGGTGCATCCAAAGCACGAGTTTTTGCCACCGGAACCAATTCTTCGTTTTTCGCAACGAACATGCCCAATCCACTAATTTAGGTCCAAAACTCATGTTTGGGGTGGTTTCGCGCAATTTCGTTGCCGCAAGTCACCCATTCCGAAAACGGGTGTCGGGGTGCATACAAGCACGCGTTTTCGCCACCGGAACCATTTCTTCGTTTTTCTCAATGAACATGCCCAATCCACTACTTTAAGTCCAAAACTCATGTTTGGGGTGGTTTCGCGCAATTTCGTTGCCGCACGTCACCCATTACAAAAACGGGTGTCGGGCGGGGTGCATACAAATCACGAGTTTTTGCCACCGGAACCATTTCTCGTTTTTCACAACGAACATGCCCAATCCACTACTTTAGGTCCAAAACTCATGTTTGGGGTGGTTTCGCGAAATTTCATTGCCGCACATCACCCATTACAAAAACGGGTGTCGGGCGGGGGGGGGGGGGGGGTGCATCTAAAGCACGAGTTTTTGCCACCGGAACCAATTCTTCGTTTTTCACAACGAACATGCCCAATCCACTACTTTAGGTCTAAAACTCATGTTTGGGGTGGTTTCGCGCTATATCGTTGCCGCACGTCACCCATTCCGAAAACGGGTGTCGGGGTGCATACAAAGCACAAGTTTTTGCCACCGGAACCATTTCTTTGTTTTCGCAACGAACATGCCCAATCCACTATTTTAGGTCGAAAAATCATGTTTGGGGTGGTTTCACGCCATTTCGTTGCCGCACGTCACCCATTCCGAAAACGGGTGTCGGGGTGCATACACAACACGAGTTTTCGCCACCGGAACTGTAACACCTCAGGTGTTACTTAGGGTTTTCCCTTAAGACTACACAAGCCAAGCCCATCATCTCATGTGGTTGAAATAGAGCAAAGTGCCTCAAACTTGGAACTCAAGGTCCTAAGCATGTGCAACCCATCTTAGATGTCATACCCTAACTTATCATGCACATCTAAAGGGGAAAATTGCCCAAAACCCTAATGCAAACCACTTTGGACAATGGGAACCCTAGAAGTAAGTATGTCATGGCTTGAGCCAAATATAAAAGTTGTAGTACACTTAATAACCTACAAATAATAGTAAGAAAGTAACCCCAAAAAGATTTCAGAAAAGCCCCAAAAGGTTCACCAAAGGGTTGAGCACAAAAGAAAAATCAGGATTTTTCTAAGTCCAAAACCAACCCTTGGCCAAAGATCACACATGTTCACCCTCATTCAAACTTCAAAACATTTCGACCCAATTGACAAAGTGGCGCCGAATTACATCTAGAATGCCCTGGAGAAAGTTGACACCTACCCTAAGAAGTTTGACATGACTTGGCACAAGTTTGTCTCGGTTTGGACATCTCTGACATAGCCGACTTCCCACCCCCGTATCTCTCTAACCCGACCACATCTACCCTTGGAACTCACATGAACTAGGTAGCTCTAGGTGCAGGGAAGAGATCTCTGATATGCTCTAGGGCAAGATTTGTATGTTTTGGCTGCTCAGCACAGGGAAGAACAGGGGCAGAAGCAAAGAGCCACGTGTTCGACGCGCTCTGAGCTCGCCAGAGCACGCCCGACGCGCGCCCCCGTGTGCCCCGCGTCGCGCCAAAGCCAAGCCGGCGCCATGGCCCACGCCCGCGCCTATAAAGCACCCAGGGACTTCGACCGTACCCCTCCGCACACGTTCGACCTCACCGGAGCCCAAAACCACCGGCGTTTGCCCGTGCACGGCGTGCCCGCGGCCGCCCGATTCCCCCGCCACCGTAGACCGGCCAACAGAACCCTTCCCAACCCCGTCCAACCCTCGGAGAAGACTGTGCACACCTCGGTGAAGCTCCTCGAGCGAGGAATCGGAGTTTGCTTCGCCGGAGAAGCCAGTCCACGGTCGCCGGACTTCGCCCGACCGCCGGTGAGCGTAGACCGGGTAATCCTCTGCTCCATTCTTCGATTCCTTGTGCACATAGCCTCTACGTCACCCCGTGAAGCTCACCATGCCATTGGATGGAACTAGATCACCGTGGTTTGGCCGGAACACCCGCCGCCGACGAGAGCACCCGCCTGTGCACGTGGACCGGACGATTCCGGCCACCCCCGCCGTCAAGCCGTACAGCGTTGTGACCGCCAGGACCTCCCGGAGCCAACCCCGCCCCTCGCCGGACCCCTCTCGCCACCGGTAAGCCGCGCCGCCCTTTTCTTTTTTGCGGGTACTGTTTAAACCTAGGAAGAGACCGCGGGGGAGAAGAAGAAAAGGCTAGGGGGTTTTGCGCATTGTCAGTGACTCAGGGGAATAGTAGAGCACGGGTATAACTGAGAGGGTTAGTTTGGAAAGAACCCGAGGACTTCGGTGCAAAGTGGTTTTTCCAGGAAACCTTTTTAAAAAAAATCTGATTTAAATTCAAACAGAGCTTAAAGAATTCATATCTTCTATTTTGTTCACCCAAATTGAGTCAAACCGATTTTGCCAGATCTTAAATAATGTAAACTACTTAAGAAAAATATAAAACCCCTAAGTGTTATCGAAAACTTTAAGGTTTTGATTTAAATATTGATTTGACCAAAAACTAAATAATAGGAGGAAAAATGGTTACACTGTTAGACTGAGGCTAAGAAAATTTGGAGAAGTACCTAATTACTTCCTAACCTGTTTAAAAATAATAAACCCCTATGTACACCTAGTTAAGATAGAGTTTACCATTTAAACCCTTTTTAGCCTAAAAGTTAAAGAAAATGTTAATGAAGGTTTAACCAAGGAACCAGGGAGCACCCATATTTTTGTTAGTCTACTTATTCAGTATAGTTCACTAGAAAAATTTATTATACCCTGGTTTAGTACAAAATATTTGGGATACCTTTTAATTTAAGAAAACAAGGAAAACTTAGAAAAACCCTAGAAAAATAACCCCAAGGTGAAAACACCCCAAACCTTGGGATAATTAATGTTTTGTTATTAAGAACATAGGAAAAATATGAAATTTGCTGTTTGACATTTTTCAAATAACAAGGCAGTAGAAAGTGCCTTTTGGGCATTTAACTTTAGAAAATCACAACTAAATAACCATCAATTAACTATCTGTGATTTTTGGCACAGAAGCTTGTTATTACTGTTAGATGCCAACAAAAATGACCCTTAGGACAGAACCCACACCTAGTAAAGAGTTGTAGTGCAAAGTGACCTCCTTTGCCCAACTTTTGTTATTTTTGTCCAAGGCCTACTCTTTTTATTCTGGACCTCAAATTCATATGACAAACTACAGAGACCAAAAGTAACCCACTGTAATTTTTACCAAATTTTTGGGAAAAGTTAAACCACTGTTGTAGTTCAAACCCACACTAGAATTCTTAATTAGAAAATGAAAAAGGGAAAATTGATAATGGAAACTTTTGTCACCCTAAGCCCACTAGAAAAACCCTTTTTAAATTGCCCACTGAATTATGTAAGCAAAATACAAATCCACTATGCTCATTCTCAACCAAACCTAAACCTAGAATGATAAGCATAAACCACTAAAAGCCACGTATGACCAAGAAACCCTAAGTTACTAACTAACTTAGTTTTTTTTCTTCCCTTAGCTTAATGTTGTTAAATCCTGCATAATCATGACATACTTATTCATTGCATTCGATAGACTGCAACCTCGCTGACGGAGAGTACGTCCTCGTGCCGGAGCAAGGTGTTGCTCAGGAGGTAGCCCTGGATCCAGCACCAGAGCTTGCACCAGAGGATCTGCCTGCCACTGCTTTGGAAGGCAAGCCCCGGTTTATGCATAACCTGTTATTTATGCTATTTTACTATACTTAATGATTGTAGGATTGAATGTGCACTTAGGTGTAGGAGTTGTTTGAAACCCTAGTTGCATGATCTCAGGAATCCTATTGAGATGAATACCAGTATGCTAGGTCGAGTAGCTGCTTTATTAAGTAGGGTCTCGGTAGAAGTCAAGTGATTTTTCTAGCACTCGCGTGAGATCAGGAATTGGTTGTACCCACTTTCATATCATCATGATACTAGTCTGTGGACAACAATCCATGGGGATTGGTTGTCTGCGAGATGGGAAATTGGAATAAGGATTAACGTGCGGATACCTGTGTCAAGCGTTTGAACGTACTAAACACATACCGAGAAATATGGTAAATCGGTAAGCCTAGTACTTGAGTGAACCTGCCCGCAGATTGCCCTCCTCACGCGACCTGAGACGTGGTCTCCCATTCCGGTTATGGTGGGTACAAGTGCGGTCACTGCACGACGGCAGTCGGGGTTAGTGAGGCATTGTACGCCAAGGCGGTGAGCCCCTTTCTGTTGCCAGGGAATCGATGGGGACGGTTGATATGTGTGGGGACGGAGTGCCCCTACATGTCATGTGTTTAGGTTTACCTTGCAAGGATAAAAACTCGATTCGAATCGTCTGCTTCTCGCAGCTAATGAGACTGCTTGATCCATTGTACTGCATTGTGTAACAAGTGGAAATATGATGAGTTGATACAAGATGTTGATTGCTAAAAATGTTTGCTACTATGTATGAGTAGATAGTACATATTTAGCCTTAAGAGAGTCACACTTAAACTTGACAAAGCTAAAACTTGATTTAGAAACTCAGCTAGTGCTTTTGGCAACCAAACCCCACAGCCAAACAGCTGCATGTCTAGAGGTAGAGGACTAGACTCCTCACACCGGGTAAGTCTAGCTGAGTATTAGTATACTCAGCCTTGCTTGTGGCATAATTTTTACAGGTTCTTTGGAGGACATGGTTGCTGGAGTGACTTGGCCGTCCATCTTGCCACCGGGTTGGACTGTCGAGTGGGACCCCGCCTCGGCTAAGGAGGAGCATGAGGAGTGATGGGACAGGCTTCCCCATCTCTCCTTTTAATTATCGTTAGTTTTATTCTGCTGCACTCGAACAATGATGACTACTTTTGCAAAAACTCTGACGATGATGTAATAAATTTAATACTCCCTAATGTATGGTTTTATGCTTTATTGTATTTGCTCTGTGACTCACCATCGAGTGAGATTGTGGTACTTGATCCTGTCAGTGGCCTCGTCGGACTAGATCCGAGGGATTGATGGGTTATTCCCATTTAAGTGTGGTCAAGCCTCTAAGGCGGGACTTAGGCACTTAAGTCGGAATAATTCGGGCAGTTCCGCCACAGCTGGTATCGGAGCTTGTACCACCACAGAGGAATCAATAAACTATAAATATCATCCTTTTTCCAAAGTAAAACTTGATAGAAACAAATGTTGGATAGATCGTATGACGATCTGGATAGACCTAGGACGGAAGTCTTAGGATGATAGAGGGATAGTTAGGTGGCTATGTGATTAAGCCCTACAGGCTACTATAAGGGATGGGAGTTCTTCCCTATTCCCTTTATATTGATGTGAGATCGTTCAAGATGAGCATGCATGCATTCTTAATTAAACTAATGGATAATTGAGTAAGGACTTTAATACAAAATGATGACCAACTAAGTACCCCAGTACCATTGTTATAGTTAGAAAGAGGCTGAGTTGTGATTCCTTTTTCCTTTTTCTTTTTCTTTTTCTTTTTACTTATGCTTAACCGTACACAGATGACTTCCCACGGATCCTCGGACGAAGGGAATGCACTATCCCACACTGACGGGCTTGCACGAGAGGGCTTTCCTCGTATTTTGTGGGAGGTACTTCAGGGGGCCGGTTACACGACGCCTCCCCAGTACGCGGTGCAGCAGTTCGAGAAGCACCGAGTGCCCCGCTGTAGGGTGAGGATGACCCTGGAGCCTCATCCCCTAGAGCCAGGCTGGCGTTCGCTGGACTCTGAGTCCTTTGGATACCGGGCTGAGGATACGATCGAGGCGATTGCTCTGCACGGATTGACCACTTTCTGCGGGTTCCACCCCTTGGAGTTGTCCACCCACCCCATTGGCTTGTTCCCCGCCGAGAAGGAGGACGACCCCATGTGGAAGGACCGAGTGGAGCATGCCAAGGACATCTGGGCTATCTACCTAGGTCAGACTGCTCACTTGACAGTACGGTGCATGAATGCCCTGTACCGTCTGCAAGTGATGCGTGGTGAGGCAATGTCCCATCTGATGGCATTGTTGGAGGCAACTAAGATCACCCTGGATAACAGAGAGGAGCTTGTGGTTGATTTGTCCACTGAGATGGTGGAAAAAGACTTACAGGTGGAGCAGCTGTCAAATGAGATCCAAGAGCTGGAGGAATTAGTGGGGACCAGGGAGAACACCATCGAGGTTCTCGAGGATCAGCTTATCAACACCCAGCAGCAGCTTGCCGAGGCTAATGAGCACCTGGATATGCATCACCAGGAGATCCAGGACATGGAGGCCAACGAGGATGTCGACATTGAGGGTGGAGAGGAACCTGCCTCCAGCTTGGACACTGCTGGCTCAGGGAGACCACCTTCCCCCGAGTCGAGTGTTGCCTCGTTCGCTCGCTAGGTATCAGGGGTAGACTAGAAGTCGGTGATGGTAGGACTCGTAGAAGCTAGCTTAGCTTTTACACCCTTGGGGTACTAGGCTAGATAGAGTTGAGTCTTTTGGGCTATTGATGTAATCGTGATAAACTCTTTTGGAAGCATGGTTGATGGATGATGTTAGTCTTAATTTGAGAAGAAAAGTTTATGCCTTGTGAAATCCTTTATGTCTATGCAAGAATCTATCAATTTCGCCTTTTGACTCTTTCATCGCGATTGAACCTTGAACCTTAAAGATGTGTTATTGAGAATATATGTGATTTTTCAGATGGCCGGGAGAGCGCGTCGTGGTCAAAATGAGCGCGTTCCTCCACCGCCTCCATCGCCTCCTACTCTGCAGGAGCTAATGGCCCAGCAGAATGAGATCTTGAGGCAGCTAGCTCAGCGCCAGCCACCACCTCAGCACTATGGTGGTGGTGATCATTAGCGTCACCCCGCGGCAGCCACCTACCAGGAGTTCCTCAGTACCCAGCCACCATTGTTCACCAGGGCAGAGGACCCACTTGATGCGGATGTATGGTTGAGAGTAGTGGAATCCAAATTCCCGCTACTCCATGGAGTTTGCTTAGAGGTCACTAAAGTCAGGTTCGCCACCCAGCAGCTTCGTGGACCCGCAAGGACTTGGTGGGACCATTTTCTTGCTATGCAGCCAGATGACCGAGAGGTGGAATGGAGAGAGTTCAAGGCAGCTTTCAGGGGGCACCATATACCAGCCGGTATTATGGACCGAAAGCTCAACGAGTTTCTGGCACTCACTCAGGGAAACAGGACAGTGTTACAGTATGCTCAGGCCTTTAATGACCTGTGCCAGTATGCTGGGTATCATGCAGACACGGACGAGAAGAAGAGGGACATGTTCAGGAGGGGCTGAGCACTAAGCTACGTGACCGTCTCAACACCGTCAGGGCCAACAGCTATAATGAGTTGGTCAACATGGCCATTTCTCAGGAGGACTGTATCACCGCTCGTCAGGCAGAGAAGAAGAGGAAGACCCCTGTGGCAGGACCCTCAGCTCAGCCACAGCGCTTCAGGATTGTGTCTGACACTCAGAACAGGGGACCGCAGCAGCAGCAAGGACGTTGGGTGATCCGACCACAGCAGCAGCAGCAGGCACCCAACCGTACCCAGTTTCCAGCTCAGAGGAACAATCAGCAGCAGCAGCAATATCGCCAGGCAAATGACAACAGGTGTTTCACATGTGGCAACACCGGACATTATGCCAAGAATTGCCCCAGAATCCAGCAGAGGCAGGGGCAGAATGTTAATCAGAACAAAGGCAAGAGGCAGAAGGTGCAAGTGAGGCAAGGCAGGCTGAACTTCACCACCATGGCTGATATTCCAGAGGGAGCACCCGTCATGATTGGTATCTTTACAGTTTTGAATTATCCTGCTATTGTTCTTTTTGATTCTGGTGCATCACACAGTTTTATCAGTGCCAAATTTAGTGCCAAGTGCCAATTACCTTTTCACCACACCGATGGGGGTATTACAATTTCAACACCAGGAGGCAGGGTTGCCACCTACCAAATCAACAGGCAAGTGCCTATAAAATTGGGTAGTCTTGTGATTAGAACCACCCTTCTCATCTTAGGACTGGATAGCGTGGATATTAAATTGGGAACTGATTGGTTATCCAGGCATCAGGCAGTATTGGATATTGCAGCAAGGGCCATTGAGATTCACTCCCCTGCTTACGGCGAGACTACTTTATATTTGCCTGACCAAGGTTGTACCCGTTCTTGTGCCTTCGTTATGATAGAATCCCTAGTGGAAAAGATCCCAGTGGTCTGTGACTACCCAGATGTTTTTCCGGATGAAATGCCAGGGATGCCACCTGATAGAGACATTGAGTTCTCCATTGAATTGCAACCCGGGACTGCCCCTATCTCCAAGAGACCATATAGGATGCCTCCCGCGGAATTGGCAGAACTGAAAAAGCAACTGTAGGAGTTGTTGGACAAGGGGTTCATTCGCCCAAGTACTACCCCTTGGGGATGTCCGGCCTTATTTGTGAAGAAAAAGGATGAGAGTTTGAGAATGTGTGTTGATTACCGCCCTCTCAATGCGGTGACCATCAAAAACAAATACCCACTGCCCCGCATTGATGTTTTGTTTGATCAGTTGGTGGAGCCAAAGTGTTCTCCAAGATAGATCTTCGCTCGGGTTACCATCAGATCAAGATCCGTGCCAGTGATATTCCCAAGACGGCCTTCTCAACCAGATACGGGCTTTATGAGTTTTTGGTGATGTCTTTTGGACTGACCAATGCCCCAGCTTATTTTATGTACCTGATGAACTCAGTATTCATGCCAGAGTTGGACAAATTCGTGGTCGTTTTCATTGATGATATTCTGGTCTATTCCAAGAATGAAGCCGAGCACACTAAACATTTGCATATTGTACTTCAGAGGTTGCGTGACCATCAGTTGTATGCCAAATTGTCTAAATGTGAATTCTGGCTGAAGGAAATTAAATTCTTGGGTCACACAATTTCTCAGGATGGGATATCTGTTGATCTTGAGAAGGTACAAGAGGTAATGGATTGGAAACCTCCTACCACAGTGAGACAGATTCGGAGTTTTCTGGGATTGGCAGGGTATTATCGACGATTCATTCCGGATTTCTCCAGAATTGCCAAACTAATGACTGAACTGTTGAAGAAGGGAGTTAAGTATGATTGGAGCCAAAAGTGTGAGGATGCCTTTCATACGCTAAGGCAACATTTGACAACAGCCCCAGTGCTAGCTCAACCTGATAACACCAAGCCCTTTGAAGTTTATTGCGATGCTTCTGGTACGGGATTGGGATGTGTCTTAATGCAAGATAACAGAGTAATTGCTTATGCCTCCCGAGCACTCAGACCCCATGAGCAGAACTACCCTACACATGATCTGGAGTTAGCAGCCGTGGTTCATGCTCTCAAGATATGGAGACATTACTTGATGGGAGCTCACTGTAATATTTACACTGATCACAAGAGTCTAAAATACATTTTCACTCAGGCAGATCTTAACCTGAGGCAGAGGAGATGGTTAGAGTTAACCAAGGACTATGATTTGGAGGTACATTACCATCCGGGCAAAGCCAATGTTGTGGCAGATGCCTTGAGCAGAAAGGCCTAGTGCAATTGTATGAACATGGATGCAAGAGTTACCACCCTGTATGATGAATTGTGCAAGTTGAACCTGGAAGTGGTTTCTTTAGGTGATTTAAATTATATCTCGGTGGAGCCCACATTACAAGAGCAAATAGTCAGGGCACAGATTGAAGACAAGGGTGTTCAGGTTATCAAAGAAATGCTCAAGCAGAAGGCAGAGAAATACAAGTGCTTCCGTCAAGACAGCAAGGGAATTCTATGGTTTGGAGATCGATTGGTTGTTCCCAAGGACCCTGAGCTTAGAAAGAAGATATTGGATGAAGCTCACCTTTCAAAATTCTCCATGCACCCCGGCAGCAACAAGATGTATCACGATCTCAGATCCTTATACTGGTGGACCAGAATGAAGAGGGAAATTGCCAAGTACATATCCGAGTGCGATACCTGCCAGAGAATCAAAGCCAGTCATTTGAAGGCAGCAGGCCCTTTGCAACCCCTTCCCATACCATCTTGGAAATGGGAGGACATCTGCATGGATTTTATCGTGGGATTGCCCAATACCTCCATGCACCATGATTCCATTTGGGTTATTGTAGACAGATTGACCAAGACCGCTCATTTCTTACCAGTGCATACCACCCACAAGACAGAGAAATACGCAGAATTTTTTGTTGATCAAATAGTGCGGTTGCATGGTATTCCAAAGACCATTGTATCTGACAGAGGAGCACTGTTTGTGGCACGCTTTTGGGAGCAGCTGCAAGAATCACTTGGGACCCAGGTAATACGAAGCTCAGCGTACCATCCTCAAACAGATGGCCAGACAGAGAGAGTAAATCAAATCCTCGAAGACATGTTGCGAGCATGTGTACTACACTACGGAAAGGATTGGGACAAGTGTCTTTCTTTGGCAGAGTTTTCTTATAATAACAGCTACCAGTCCAGTTTGAAGATGGCACCTTTTGAAGCCTTGTATGGGAGAAGGTGTAGGACCCCGCTGAATTGGTCTCAAGCAGGAGAGAGGGAAATATTTGGACCAGACTTGGTGCTTGAAGCAGAGGAAAGGGTCAGAGTTATTACGAAGAACTTAGAAGCTGCTCAGGCCAGGCAAAAGAGTTATCATGACAGGAGGAGGAACCCTCTGCATTTTGAAGTGGGAGATCATGTTTACCTTAAGGTGTCACCCACCAAGGGTGTCCAGAGATTTGGGATCAAGGGCAAGTTAGCTCCTCGCTACATTGGACCCTATGAGATCAAAGCAAGTTGTGGACCCGTAGCCTGTCAATTGGAATTGCCACCTCACATGTCAGCAGTTCACAATGTGTTTCATGTATCTCAGCTGCGGAAATGTGTCCACCTACCCACTGAAGTGCTACCTGAACCAGACCTTGAGATAGAACCAGACTTATCTTATCAAGAGTACCCCGTCAAGGTATTGGATCAGAAAGAGAGGTCAACGCGGGCAAAGTCGATCAGAATGTATAAGGTTCAGTTGAGTCACCATTCAGTAGAAGAAGCTACATGGGAGACTAAGGATTTTCTACGCTCTCGCTTCCCCGACTTTCTGCCCAAAGGAGTCGGTATGTAACCCAAAACCCCACCCCCACCTGCCCTTTGAATACAAATATAAGAAAAACTTAGATGATAAGGGTAGTATAAGTTGTTGTTTTAACTTAAAAAGGACTTCCTTCTGAAGTCGCAAAGAGAATGACATTCGAAGAGTAGTTAACAAGAGAAACTTGGGTAAAAGAAAGGGTAGCACACCAACACACCTTCACGGCACCCCTCCAAGGGACTCTACCTAAAATCTCGGGACGAGATTCCTTTAAGGGGGAGGGCTGTAACACCTCAGGTGTTACTTAGGGTTTTCCCTTAAGACTACACAAGCCAAGCCCATCATCACATGTGGTTGAAATAGAGCAAAGTGCCTCAAACTTGGAACTCAAGGTCCTAAGCAAGTGCAACCCATCTTAGATATCATACCCTAACTTATCATGCACATCTAAAGGGGAAAATTGCCCAAAACCCTAATGCAAACCACTTTGGACAATGGGAACCCTAGAAGTAAGTATGACCAAAAGGTCATGAAAACCATATGATCATGGCTTGAGCCAAATATAAAAGCTGTAGTACACTTAATAACCTACAAATAATAGTAAGAAAGTAACCCCAAAAAGATTTCAGAAAAGCCCCAAAAGGTTCACCAAAGGGTTGAGCACATAAGAAAAATAAGGATTTTTCTGAGTCCAAAACCAACCCTTGGCCAAAGATCACACATGTTCACCCTCATTCAAACTTCAAAACATTTCGACCCAATTGACAAACTGGCGCCAAATTACCTCTAGAATGCCCTGGAGAAAGTTGACACCTACCCTAAGACGTTTGACATGACTTGGCACAAGTTTGTCTCGGTTTGGACATCTCTGACATAGCCGACTTCCCACCCCCGTATCTCTCTAACCCAACCACATCTACCCTTGGAACTCACATGAACTAGGTAGCTCTAGGTGCAGGGAAGAGATCTCTCATAGGCTCTAGGGCAAGATTCGTACGTTTTGGCCGCTCAGCAGAGGGAAGAACAGGGGCAGAAGCAAAGAGCCACGTGTTCAACGCGCTCTGAGCTCGCCAGAGCACGCCCCACGCGCGCCCCCGCGTGCCCCGCGTCGCGCCAAAGCCAAGCTGGCGCCATGGCCCGCGCCCGCGCCTATAAAGCACCCAGGGACTTCGACTGTACCCCTCCGCACACGCTCGACCTCACCGGAGCCCAAAACCACCGGCGTTTCCCCGTGCACGGCATGCCCGCGGCCGCCCGATTCCCCCGCCACCGTAGACCGGCCAACAGAACCCTTCCCAACCCCGTCCAACCGTCGGAGAAGACTGTGCACACCTCGGTGAAGCTCCCCGAGCGAGGAATCGGAGTTTGCTTCGCCGGAGAAGCCAGTCCACGGTCGCCGGACTTCGCCCGACCGCCGATGAGCGTAGACCGGGTAATCCTCTGCTCCATTCTTCGATTCCTTGTGCACATAGCCTCTACGTCACCCCGTGAAGCTCACCGTGCCATTGGATGGAACTAGATCGCCGTGGTTTGGCCGGAACACCCACCGTCGACGAGAGCACCCGCCTGCGCACGTGGACCGGACGATTCCGGCCACCCCCGCCGTCAAGCCATACACCGTTGTGACCGCCAGGACCTCCCGGAGCCAACCCCGCCCCTCGCCGGACCCCTCTCGCCGCCGGTAAGCCGCGCCGCCTTTTTCTTTTTCGCGGGTACTATTTAAACCTAGGGAGGGACCGCGGGGGAGAAGAAGAAAAGGCTAGGGGGTTTTGCGCATTCTCAGTGACTCAGGGGAATAGTAGCGTAGGGGTATAACTGAGAGGGTTAGTTTGGAAAGAACCCGAGGACTTCGGTGCAAAGTGGTTTTTCCAGGAAACCTTTTTTAAAAAAATCTGATTTAAATTCAAACAGAGCTTAAACAATTCATGTCTTCTGTTTTGTTCACCCAAATTGAGTCAAACCAATTTTGCCAGATCTTAAATAATGTAAACTACTTAAGAAAAATATAAAACCACTAAGTGTTACAGAATAATTTAAGGTTTTGATTTAAATATTGATTTGACCAAAAGCTAAATAATAGGAGGAAAAATGGTTACACTGTTAGACTGAGGCTAAGAAAATTTGGAGAAGTACCTAATTACTTCCTAACCTGTTTAAAAATAATAAACCTCTCTGTACACCCAGTTAATATAGAGTTTACCATTTAAACCCTTTTTAGCCTAAAAGATAAAGAAAATGTTAATGAAGGTTTAACCAAGGAACCAGGGACCACCCATATTTTTGTTAGTCTACTTATTCAGTATAGTTCACTAGAAAAATTTATTATACCCTGGTTTTGTACAAAATAAATGGGATACCTTTTAATTTAAGAAAACAAGGAAAACTTAAAAAAACCCTAGAAAAATAACCCCAAGATAAAACCACCCCAAACCTTAGGATAATTAATGTTTTGTTATTAAGAACATAGGAAAAATATGAAATCTGCTGTTTGACATTTTTCAAATAACAAGGCATTAGAAAGTGCCCTTTGGGCATTTAACTTTAGAAAATCATAACTAAATAACCATCAATTAACTCTCTGTGATTTTTGGCACAGAAGCTTGTTATTACTGTTAGATGCCAACAAAAGTGACCCTTAGGACAGAACCTACCCCTAGTAAAGAGTTGTAGTGCAAAGTGACCTCCTTTGCCCAACTTTTGTTATTTTTGTCCAAGGCCTACTCTTTTTATTCTGGACCTCAAATTCATATGACAAACTACAGTGACCAGAAGTAACCCACTGTATTTTTTACCAAATCTTTGGGAAAAGTTAAACCACTGTTGTAGTTCAAACCCACACTAGAATTCTTAATTAGAAAATGACAAAGGGAAAATTGATAAAGCCAAACAGTTGCATGTCTAGAGGTAGAGGAGTAGACTCCTCACACCGGGTAAGTCTAGCTGAGTATTAGTATACTCAGCCTTGCTTGTGGCATAATTTTTACAGGTTCTTTGGAGGACATGGTTGCTGGAGTGACTTGGCCGTCCATCTTGCCACCGGGTTGGACTGTCGAGTGGGACCCCGCCTCGGCTAAGAAGGAGCATGAGGAGCGATGGGACAGGCTTCCCCATCTCTCTGTTTAATTATCGTTAGTTTTATTCCGCTGCACTCGAACAATGATGACTACTTTTGCAAAAACTCCGACGATGATGTAATAAATTTAATACTCCTTAATGTATGGTTTTATGCTTTATTGTATTTGCTCTGTGACTCACCATCGAGTGAGATTGTGGTACTTGATCCTGTCAGTGGCCTCGTCGGACTAGATCCGAGGGATTGACGGGTTATTCCCATTTAAGTGTGGTCTAGCCTCTATGGCGGGACTTAGGCACTTAAGTCGGAATAATTCGGGCAATTCCGCCACAGGAACCATTTCTTCGTTTCTCAACAAACATGCCCAATCCACTACTTTAGGTCCAAAACTCATGTTTGGGTGGTTTCGCGCAATTTCGTTGCCGCACGTTACCCATTCCGAAAACGGGTGTCGGGGTGCATACAATCACGAGTTTTTGCCACCGGAACCATTTCTTCGTTTTTCGCAACGAACATGCCCAATCCAATACTTTAGGTCCAAAACTCATGTTTGGGGTGGTTTCGCGCAATTTCGTTGCCGCACGTCACCCATTCCGAAAATGGGTGTCGGGGTGCATACAAAGCATGAGTTTTCGCCACCGGAACCATTTCTTCGTTTTTCGCAACGAACATGACCAATCCACTACTTTAGGTCCAAAACTCATGATTGGGGTGGTTTCGCGCAATTTCGTTGCCGCACGTCACCCATTACGAAAACAGGTGTCGGGGTGCATACAAAGCATGAGTTTTCGCCACTGGAACCATTAATCCGTTTTTTGCAACGAACATGCCCAATCCACTACTTTGGGTCCAAAACTCATGTTTGGTGTGGTTTCGCGCAATTTCGTTGTCGTACATCACCCATTCCCAAAACGGGTGTCGGGGTGCATACAAAGCACGACTTTTGCCACCGGAACCAATTCTTCGTTTTTCTCAAGGAACATGCCCAATCCACTACATTAGGTCCAAAACTCATGTTTGGTGTGGTTTCGCGCTATTTCGTTGCCGCACATCACCCATTCCGAAAACGGGTGTTGGGGTGCATACAAAGCACGAGTTTTTGCCACCGGAACCATTTCTTCGTTTTTCACAACGAACATGCCCAATCCACTACTTTAGGTCCAAAACTCATGTTTGGGTTGGTTTCGCGCAATTTCGTTGTTGCACGTCACCCATTACGAAAACGGGTGTCGGGTGGATACAAAGCACGAGTTTTTGTCACCGGAACCAATTCTTCGTTTTTCGCAACGAACATGCCCAGTCCACTACTTTAGGTCCAAAACTCATGTTTGAGATGGTTTCGCACTATATCGTTGCCGCACGTCACCCATTCTGAAAACGGGTGTCGGGGTGCATACAAAGCACGAGTTTTTGCCACTGGAACCATTTCTTTGTTTTTCGCAAGGAACATGCCCAATCCACTACTTTAGGTCCAAAAATCATGTTTGGGGTGCTTTCGCAATTTCGTTGCCGCACGTCACCCATTCCGAAAACGGGTGTCGGGGTGCATAAACAAACACGAGTTTTCGCCACCGGAACCGTTTCTTCGTTTTTCTCAACGAACATGCCCAATCCACTACTTTAGGTCCAAAACTCATGTTTGGGGTGGTTTCGCGCAATTTCGTTGCCGCACGTTACCCATTCCGAAAACGGGTGTCGGGGTGCGTACAAGCACGAGTTTTTGCCACCGGAACCATTTCTTCGTTTTTCGCAACGAACATGCTCCAAAACTCATGTTTGGGATGGTTTTGCGCAATTTCGTTGCCGCACGTCACCCATTCCGAAAATGGGTGTCGGGGTGCATACAAAGCATGAGTTTTCGCCACC
The DNA here is from genome assembly GCA_029449295.1 of Zea luxurians. NCBI lineage: Eukaryota > Viridiplantae > Streptophyta > Magnoliopsida > Poales > Poaceae > Zea > Zea luxurians. Next base: position 31,052,925 of record JAOPSE010000029.1, on the reverse strand, counting down.
GGAACCATTTCTTCGTTTTTCGTAACGAACATGCGCAATCCACTACTTTATGTTCAAAACTCATGATTGGGGTGGTTTCGTGCAATTTCGTTGCCGCACATCACCCTTTCCGAAAATGGGTGTCGAGGTGCATAGAAGCACGAGTTTTCGCCACCGGAACCATTTCTTCGTTTTTCGCAATGAACATGCCCAATCCACTACTTTGGGTCCAAAACTCATGTTTGGTGTGGTTTCGCACAATTTCGTTGCCGCACGTCACCCATTACAAAAACGGGTGTACAAAGCACGAGTTTTTGCCACCGGAACCATTTCTTCGTTTTTCGCAACGAACATGCCCAATCCACTACTTTAGGTCCAAAACTCATGTTTGGGGTGGTTTCGCGCAATTTCGTTGCCGCACGTGACCCATTACGAAAACGGGTGTCGGGTGCATACAAAGCATGAGTTTTCGCCACCGGAACCATTTCTTCGTTTTTCGCAACGAACATGCCCAATCCACTACTTTAGGTCCAAAACTCATGTTTGGGGTGATTTCGCGCAATTTCGTTGCCGCACGTCACCCATTCCGAAAACGGGTGTCGGGGTGCATACAAAGCATGAGTTTTGGCCATCGGAACCATTAATCCGTTTTTCGCAACGAACATGCCCAATCCACTACTTTGGGTCCAAAACTCATGTTTGGTGTGGTTTCGCGCAATTTCGTTGTCGTACGTCACCCATTCCCAAAACGGGTGTCGGGGTGCATACAAAGCACGACTTTTGCCACCGGAACCAATTCTTCGTTTTTCGCAACGAACATGCCCAATTCACTCCTTTAGGTCCAAAACTCATGTTTGGTGTGGTTTCGCGCTATTTCGTTGCCACATGTCACCCATTCCGAAAACGGGTGTTTGGGTGCATACAAAGCACGAGTTTTTGCCACCGGAACCATTTCTTCGTTTTTCGCAACGAACATGCCCAATCCACTACTTTAGGTCCAAAACTCATGTTTGGGTTGGTTTCGCGCAATTTCGTTGCCGCACGTCACCCATTCCGAAAACGGGTGTCGGGGTGGATACAAAGCACGAGTTTTTGTCACCGGAACCAATTCTTCGTTTTTTGCAACGAACATGCCCAGTCCACTACTTTAGGTCCAAAACTCATGTTTGGGGTGGTTTCGCACTATATCGTTGCCGCACGTCACCCATTCCGAAAACGGGTGTCGGGGTGCATACAAAGCACGAGTTTTTGCCACCGGAACCATTTCTTTGTTTTTCGCAAGGAACATGCCCAATCCACTACTTTAGGTCCAAAAATCATGTTTGGGGTGCTTTCGCGCAATTTCGTTGCCGCACGTTACCCATTCCGAAAACGGGTGTCGGGGTGCATACACAACACGAGTTTTCGCCACCGGAACCGTTTCTTCGTTTTTCTCAACGAACATGCCCAATCCACTACTTTAGGTCCAAAACTCATGTTTGGGGTAGTTTCGCGCAATTTCGTTGTCGCACGTTACCCATTCCGAAAACGGGTGTCGGGGTGCGTACAAGCACGAGTTTTTGCCACCGGAACCATTTCTTCGTTTTTCGCAACGAACATGCCCAATCCACTACTTTAGGTCCAAAACTCATGTTTGAGGTGGTTTTGCGCAATTTCGTTGCCGCACGTCACCCATTCCGAAAATGGGTGTCGGGGTGCATACAAAGCATGAGTTTTCGCCACCGGAACCATTTCTTCGTTTTTCGCAACGAACATGCCCAATCCACTACTTTAGGTTCAAAACTAATGATTGGGGTGGTTTCGTGCAATTTCGTTGCCGCACGTCACCCTTTCCGAAAACAGGTGTCGAGGTGCATAGAAGCACGAGTTTTCGCCACCGGAACCATTTCTTCGTTTTTCGCAACGAACATGCCCAATCCACTACTTTAGGTCCAATACTAATGTTTGGGGTGGTTTAGCGCAATTTCGTTGCCGCACGTCACCCATTACGAAAACGGGTGTCGGGTGCATACAAAGCATGAGTTTTCGCCACCGGAACCATTTCTTCGTTTTTCGCAATGAACATGCCCAATCCACTACTTTAGGTCCAAAACTCATGTTTGGGGTGGTTTCGCGCAATTTCGTTGCCGCACGTCACCCATTCCCAAAACGGGTGTCGGGGTGCATACAAAGCATGAGTTTTGGCCACCGAAACCATTAATCCGTTTTTCGCAACGAACATGCCCAATCCACTACTTTGGGTCCAAAACTCATGTTTGGTGTGGTTTCGTGCAATTACGATGTCGTACGTCACCCATTCCCAAAACGGGTGTCGGGGTGCATACAAAGCACGACTTTTGCCACCGGAACCAATTTTTCGTTTTTCGCAATGAACATGCCCAATCCACTTCTTTAGGTCCAAAACTCATGTTTGGTGTGGTTTCGCGCTATTTCGTTGCCGCATGTCACCCATTCCGAAAACGGGTGTTTGGGTGCATACAAAGCACGAGTTTTTGCCACCGGAACCATTTCTTCATTTTTCGCAACGAACATGCCCAATCCACTACTTTAGGTCCAAAACTCATGTTTGGGGTGGTTTTGCGCAATTTCGTTGCCGCACGTCACCCATTCCGAAAATGGGTGTCGGGGTGCATACAAAGCATGAGTTTTCACCACCGGAATCATTTCTTCGTTTTTCGCAACGAACATGCCCAATCCACTACTTTAGGTTCAAAACTCATGATTGGGGTGGTTTCGCGCAATTTCGTTGCCGCACGTCACCCTTTCCGAAAACAGGTGTCGAGGTGCATAGAAGCACGAGTTTTCGCCACCGGAACCATTTCTTCGTTTTTCGCAATGAACATGCCCAATCCACTACTTTGGGTCCAGAACTCATGTTTGGTGTGGTTTCGCGCAATTTCGTTGCCGCACGTCACCCATTACAAAAACGGTGTACAAAGCACGAGTTTTTGCCACCGGAACCATTTCTTTGTTTTTCGCAACGAACATGCCCAATTCACTACTTTAGGTCCAAAAGTCATGTTTGGGTTGGTTTCGCGCAATTTCGTTGCCGCACGTCACCCATTACGAAAACGGGTGTCGGGTGCATACAAAGCATGAGTTTTCGCCACCGGAACCATTTCTTTGTTTTTCGCAACGAACATGCCCAATCCACTACTTTAGGTCCAAAACACATTTTGGGGTGGTTTCGCGCAATTTCGTTGCCGCACGTCACCCATTCCGAAAACGGGTGTCGGGGTGCATACAAAGCATGAGTTTTGGCCACCGAAACCATTAATCCGTTTTTCGCAACGAACATGCCCAATCCACTACTTTGGGTCCAAAACTCATGTTTGGTGTGGTTTCGTGCAATTACGATGTCGTACGTCACCCATTCCCAAAACGGGTGTCGGGGTGCATACAAAGCACGACTTTTGCCACCGGAACCAATTCTTCGTTTTTCGCAACGAACATGCCCAATCCACTCCTTTAGGTCCAAAACTCATGTTTGGTGTGGTTTCGCGCTATTTCGTTGCCAAATGTCACCCATTCCGAAAACGGGTGTTTGGGTGCATACAAAGCACGAGTTTTTGCCACCGGAACCATTTCTTCGTTTTTTACAACGAACATGCCCAATCCACTACTTCAGGTCCAAAACTCATGTTTGGGTTGGTTTCGCGCAATTTCGTTGCCGCACGTCACCCATTCCGAAAACGGGTGTCGGGGTGGATACAAAGCACGAGTTTTTGTCACCGGAACCAATTATTTGTTTTTCGCAACGAACATGCCCAGTCCACTACTTTAGGTGCAAAACTCATGTTTGGGGTGGTTTCGCACTATATCGTTGCCGCACGTCACCCATTCCGAAAACGGGTGTCGGGGTGCATACAAAGCACGAGTTTTTGCCACCGGAACCATTTCTTTGTTTTTCGCAAGGAACATGCCCAATCCACTACTTTAGGTCCAAAAATCATGTTTGGGGTGCTTTCGCGCAATTTCGTTGCCGCACGTTACCCATTCCGAAAACGGGTGTCGGGGTGCATAAACAAACACGAGTTTTCGCCACCGGAACCGTTTCTTCGTTTTTCTCAACGAACATGCCCAATCCACTACTTTAGGTCCAAAACTCATGTTTGGGGTGGTTTCGCAATTTCGTTGCCGCACGTTACCCATTCCGAAAACGGGTGTCGGGGTGCGTACAAGCACGAGTTTTGCCACTGGAACCATTTCTTTGTTTTTCGCAAGGAACATGCCCAATCCACTACTTTAGGTCCAAAAATCATGTTTGGGGTGCTTTCGCAATTTCGTTGCCGCACGTCACCCATTCCGAAAATGGGTGTCGGGGTGCATAAACAAACACGAGTTTTCGCCACCGGAACCGTTTCTTCGTTTTTCTCAACGAACATGCCCAATCCACTACTTTACGTCCAAAACTCATGTTTGGGGTGGTTTCGCGCAATTTCGTTGCCGCACGTTACCCATTCCGAAAACGGGTGTCGGGGTGCGTACAAGCACGAGTTTTTGCCACCGGAACCATTTCTTCGTTTTTCGCAACGAACATGCTCCAAAACTCATGTTTGGGATGGTTTTGCGCAATTTCGTTGCCGCACGTCACCCATTCCGAAAATGGGTGTCGGGGTGCATACAAAGCATGAGTTTTCGCCACCGGAACCATTTCTTCGTTTTTCGTAACGAACATGCGCAATCCACTACTTTAGGTTCAAAACTCATGATTGGGGTGGTTTCGTGCAATTTCGTTGCCGCACATCACCCTTTCCGAAAACGGGTGTCGAGGTGCATAGAAGCACGAGTTTTCGCCACCGGAACCATTTCTTCATTTTTCGCAATGAACATGCCCAATCCACTACTTTGGGTCCAAAACTCATGTTTGGTGTGGTTTCGCACAATTTCGTTGCCGCACGTCACCCATTACAAAAACGGGTGTACAAAGCACGAGTTTTTGCCACCGGAACCATTTCTTCGTTTTTCTCAACGAACATGCCCAATCCACTACTTTAGGTCCAAAACTCATGTTTGGGGTGGTTTCGCGCAATTTCGTTGCCGCACGTGACCCATTACGAAAACGGGTGTCGGGTGCATACAAAGCATGAGTTTTCGCCACCGGAACCATTTCTTCGTTTTTCGCAACGAACATGCCCAATCCACTACTTTAGGTCCAAAACTCATGTTTGGGGTGATTTCGCTCAATTTCGTTGCCGCACGTCACCCATTCCGAAAACGGGTGTCGGGGTGCATACAAAGCATGAGTTTGGCCATCGGAACCATTAATCCGTTTTTCGCAACGAACATGCCCAATCCACTACTTTGGGTCCAAAACTCATGTTTGGTGTGGTTTCGCGCAATTTCGTTGTCGTACGTCACCCATTCCCAAAACGGGTGTCGGGGTGCATACAAAGCACGACTTTTGCCACCAGAACCAATTCTTCGTTTTTCGCAACGAACATGCCCAATCCACTCCTTTAGGTCCAAAACTCATGTTTGGTGTGGTTTCGCGCTATTTCGTTGCCACATGTCACCCATTCCGAAAACGGGTGTTTGGGTGCATACAAAGCACGAGTTTTTGCCACCGGAACCATTTCTTCGTTTTTCGCAACGAACATGCCCAATCCACTACTTTAGGTCCAAAACTCATGTTTGGGTTGGTTTCGCGCAATTTCGTTGCCGCACGTCACCCATTCCGAAAACGGGTGTCGGGGTGGATACAAAGCACGAGTTTTTGTCACCGGAACCAATTCTTCGTTTTTCGCAACGAACATGCCCAGTCCACTACTTTAGGTGCAAAACTCATGTTTGGGGTGGTTTCGCACTATATCGTTGCCGCACGTCACCCATTTCGAAAACGGGTGTCGGGGTGCATACAAAGCACGAGTTTTTGCCACCGGAACCATTTCTTTGTTTTTCGCAAGGAACATGCCCAATCCACTACTTTAGGTCCAAAAATCATGTTTGGGGTGCTTTCGCGCAATTTCGTTGCCGCACGTTACCCATTCCAAAAACGGGTGTCGGGGTGCATACACAACACGAGTTTTCGCCACCGAAACCGTTTCTTCGTTTTTCTCAACGAACATGCCCAATCCACTACTTTAGGTCCAAAACTCATGTTTGGGGTAGTTTCGCGCAATTTCGTTGCCGCACGTTACCCATTCCGAAAACGGGTGTCGGGGTGCGTACAAGCACGAGTTTTTGCCACCGGAACCATTTCTTCGTTTTTCGCAAAGAACATGCCCAATCCACTACTTTAGGTCCAAAACTCATGTTTGGGGTGGTTTTGCGCAATTTTGTTGCCGCAGTCACCCATTCCGAAAATGGGTGTCGGGGTGCATACAAAGCATGAGTTTTCGCCACCGGAACCATTTCTTCGTTTTTCGCAACGAACATGCCCAATCCACTACTTTAGGTTCAAAACTCATGATTGCGGTGGTTTCGCGCAATTTCGTTGCCGCACGTCACCCTTTCCGAAAACAGGTGTCGAGGTGCATAGAAGCACGAGTTTTCGCCACCGGAACCATTTCTTCGTTTTTCGCAATGAACATGCCCAATCCACTACTTTGGGTCCAAAACTCATGTTTGGTGTGGTTTCGCGCAATTTCGTTACCGCACGTCACCCATTACAAAAACGGGTGTACAAAGCACGAGTTTTTGCCACCGGAACCATTTCTTCGTTTTTCGCAACGAACATGCCCAATCCACTACTTTAGGTCCAAAACTCATGTTTGGGGTGGTTTCGCGCAATTTCGTTGCCGCACGTCACCCATTACGAAAACGGGTGTCGGGTGCATACAAAGCATGAGTTTTCGCCACCGGAACCATTTCTTCGTTTTTCGCAACGAACATGCCCAATCCACTACTTTAGGTCCAAAACTCATGTTTGGGGTGGTTTCGCGCAATTTCGTTGCCGCACGTCACCCATTCCGAAAACGGGTGTCGGGGTGCATACAAAGCATGAGTTTTGGCCACCGAAACCATTAATCCGTTTTTCGCAACGAACATGCCCAATCCACTACTTTGGGTCCAAAACTCATGTTTGGTGTGGTTTCGTGCAATTACGATGTCGTACGTCACCCATTCCCAAAACGGGTGTTGGGGTGCATACAAAGCACGACTTTTGCCACCGGAACCAATTCTTCGTTTTTCGCAACGAACATGCCCAATCCACTTCTTTAGGTCCAAAACTCATGTTTGGTGTGGTTTCGCGCTATTTCGTTGCCGCATGTCACCCATTCCGAAAACGGGTGTTTGGGTGCATACAAAGCACGAGCTTTTGCCACCGTAACCATTTCTTCATTTTTCGCAACGAACATGCCCAATCCACTACTTTAGGTCCAAAACTCATGTTTGGGTTGGTTTCGCGCAATTTCGTTGCCGCACGTCACCCATTCCGAAAACGGGTGTCGGGGTGGATACAAAGCACGAGTTTTTGCCACCGAAACCATTTCTTCGTTTTTCGCAACGAACATGCCCAATCCACTACTTTAGGTCCAAAACTCATGTTTGGGGTGGTTTCGTGCAATTTCGTTGCCGCACGTCACCAATTCCAAAAATGGGTGTCAGGGTGCATACAAGCACGAGTTTTTGCCACCGGAACCATTTCTTCGTTTTTCGCAACGAACATGCCCAATCCACTACTTTAGGTCCAAAACTCATGTTTGGGTCGGTTTCGCGCAATTTCGTTTCCGCACGTCACCCATTCCGAAAACGGGTGTCAGGGTGGATACAAAGCACGAGTTTTTGCCACCGAAACCATTTCTTCGTTTTTCGCAACGAACATGCCCAATCCACTACTTTAGGTCCAATACTAATGTTTGGGGTGGTTTAGCGCAATTTCGTTGCCGCACGTCACCCATTACGAAAACGGGTGTCGGGTGCATTCAAAGCATGAGTTTTCGCCACCGGAACCATTTCTTCGTTTTTCGCAACGAACATGCCCAATCCACTACTTTAGGTCCAAAACTCATGTTTGGGGTGGTTTCGCGCAATTTCGTTGCCGCACGTCACCCATTCCCAAAACGGGTGTCGGGGTGCATACAAAGCATGAGTTTTGGCCACCGAAACCATTAATCCGTTTTTCGCAACGAACATGCCCAATCCACTACTTTGGGTCCAAAACTCATGTTTGGTGTGGTTTCGTGCAATTACGATGTCGTACGTCACCCATTCCCAAAACGGGTGTCGGGGTGCATACAAAGCACGACTTTTGCCACCGGAACCAATTCTTCGTTTTTCGCAACGAACATGCCCAATCCACTTCTTTAGGTCCAAAACTCATGTTTGGTGTGGTTTCGCGCTATTTCGTTGCCGCATGTCACCCATTCCGAAAACGGGTGTTTGGGTGCATACAAAGCACGAGCTTTTGCCACCGGAGCCATTTCTTCATTTTTCGCAACGAACATGCCCAATCCACTACTTTAGGTCCAAAACTCATGTTTGGGTTGGTTTCGCGCAATTTCGTTGCCGCACGTCACCCATTCCGAAAACGGGTGTCGGGGTGGATACAAAGCACGAGTTTTTGCCACCGAAACAATTTCTTCGTTTTTCGCAACGAACATGCCCAATCCACTACTTTAGGTCCAAAACTCATGTTTGGGGTGGTTTCGTGCAATTTCGTTGCCGCATGTCACCAATTCCAAAAATGGGTGTCAGGGTGCATACAAGCACGAGTTTTTGCCACCGGAACCATTTCTTCGTTTTTCGCAACGAACATGCCCAATCCACTACTTTAGGTCCAAAACTCATGTTTGGAGTGGTTTCGCGCAATTTCGTTGCCACATGTCACCCATTCCGCAAACGGGTGTCGGGGTGCATACAAAGCATGAGTTTTCGCCATCGGAACCATTTCTTCGCTTTTCGCAACGAACATGCCCAATCCACTACTTTAGGTCCAAGACTCATGTTTGGGGTGGTTTCGCGCAATTTCATTGCCACACGTCACCCATTACAAAAACGGGTGTCGGGCGCGGTGCATACAAAGCACGAGTTTTTCCCACCGGAACCATTTCTTTGTTTTTCGCAACGAACATGCCCAATCCACTACTTTAGGTCCAAAACTCATGTTTGGGGTGATTTCGCGCAATTTCGTTGCCGCACGTCACCCATTCCGAAAACGGGCGTCGAGTGCATACAAAGTATGTGTTTTCGCCACCGGAACCATTTCTTCGTTTTTCGCAACGAACATGCCCAATCCACTACTTTAGGTCCGAAACTCATTTTGGGGTGGTGTCGTGCAATTTCGTTGTCATACGTCACCCATTCCTGATGAGGACATCAACACCAACACGAGTACATCTACAACAATAGCACCTTCTCCAGTCCAGGCACCATATTCCCCAGTCCAGGCGCCACCCTTCCACCTGGGCTAGTGACTCGGGTCCGTGCAAGAGAATTGAACTACATCATGCTGTTAAAGAACGAAGGCCCAGAAGATTAGAAGATGGCCCAACAGGAAGGCCCGGATGGGGTGCCTAGGGAAGACGTGAACAGTAACCGTGGTACTGTAGCGTTGGCCCTACTGTTCACGCCTCTCCTCTATATAGTCAGAGTCCTGTTTCATTTAGAACTTGAGTTTTTGTTTTACATCTAGCTTTAGCTACCCCAGAACACGCACAAATACGTGCTGTCCTCTGTGATTCAGAACTCCACCTCGAGTGATATTAAGATTGCTCGCATCTTTTTCTTGTTCGTTCTTCGATTGCGCACAGGAAACGATCTTCGTGATCAGGCCGATCTCGCATCAGCAAGGTCGGTAACCATTGGGAGTTGGTTCAGCGATTGCATTGGCGCTTTGGTTTCGCTCGTCGTAGTCGGATCGTGAGGGTCTACTTCCACCAAATCAGAATTATCCCCACTCACCGAAAGATCAGGCACTCCAGCTCTATCAAGTGGTATCAGATGTCCATGTTGATCGGTGGGTTTATCGAGTGTTTTTTTCTCCTACAGTCCACAAAACCACATAAAAATTTAGGTTAGACCTTATCCCAGCACCCTTTTGAGCCTCGCACTTTCTTTCAATAATCTGCATTGTTGAATTTGTGTGCTTTCACGTCATTTGTTGCTGGTTGCATTGTGTTATTCCACCATTCAAACCCTAGCACGCCGCCACCATATTCCGTTTGATCACGCCGCTTCCTTATTTTTCTCCTTTGGTTACGTAAAAAAAACAGAAAAAAAAACAAACCGAGTCAACGCCGCTTCCTTGTTTTTCTCCTCCGGTTACGTCAAAAAAAACAGAAACAAAAAAAAAGAAAACGAAGGGGAAAGGATACAAAGCGGTTGTCTCATCACGGTCGTTTTAAACATACCTTCCTTAAACCGGGCATAACTTTTCGCTCGGTTGTTCAAAAAATCTGAAATTTTTACAGGAGCTTGTTGACACCATTCTGAGGCCGGCCAAACTTGCCTACTGCCTGTTTGGTTTTGATAAAATTGTCAATAAAATTCAGGAAAATAAAGAAAAAAATCCGTCAAAGTTCTCGCACGCTTTTCAGAGAACTTGCTCTTTTTCTGTAGACCACATCTGAACTCTGTTTTAGGTGAAACTTCGTGTAGCTCCTTGTGATGAGAAAAATATCAAAAAAATCATACAAAAAAGAAAAACAAAATCACCTGTGATTCCTACTAGTGCCTTTTTGGCCTCGCTAGTACAATATTTTCGGTACTGCCATTCTGCTAGTTCCATCCATCCTTTGCACTTGTGGCCAGCAATATAGTTTCGTGTTTTGCACTATAATTCAACTTTGCATTATTGTTTGATCGTGCTAATCCTTGACTTGAGTGCAGCCTACCCAAAACTCCACATATTTCTACGACGAGAAGGTTTCTGTTTCTCCAGGCAATCACTCATCCAATCTTTCACCGGTTCCACCTGTTGGTTGTAGTTCACCACTGTGGCTTGGTAAGAACGGATAAGAACTTGATAACAGCATTCCATTGAGCGAGTTGTCAAAACCATTTCCCTATTGTCGTCGGTTTTTTCTCCTTTTGGTGTTTTGGTGTTTGCGCTAACTATGGCAGGAGCACACGACACGGTGGATGCCCAGTTGCTGGAAGTAAGGGGACAAGTTGATAGACTTGCTGCTGACATTAGGAAGATGCATGAATGGCTTGATTCAACGGTCACTTCGACGACCGAACGTTTCAACCAGCTTGACCTTGCTCAAACGGCGACTCGCACCACACTCGACACCATCCTGGCACGTCTTGATGCGTTGACAACAAAGATGGAGCAGGACTACGGCGGTGACACTGAGCAGGACGATGGAGATCGTCGTGGTCGTGCATGCCGTGTGGTTCGTCATCCCCTAATGACTTATTTTCTAAGATTAAATTTAAAATTCCACCTTTTAATGGCAAATATGATCCTGCTGCATATCTTGATTGGGAGTTAGAGGTTGAACAAAAATTTTCATGGCATGATATTGCTGCACATTCTCAGGCTAAAGCTTCTATTAGTGAATTTATTGATTTTGCTTTAATTTGGTGGCATGAGCATAAAATAAAACATCCCACTGCCATTCCAACCACTTGGGATCAGTTGAAAGCTGCGATGCGACATCGATTTGTGCCTTCGTATTATGCTCGTGATTTGCTTAATAAAATGTAGCGTTTTCAGCAAGGTTCTCAATCTGTTGAGGACTATTTCCAGGAGTTACAAAAAGGTATGATTCGTTGTGGGATATTGGAGGACAACGACGCTGCTATGGCACGTTTTCCTGGTGGTTTAAACCGTGAAATCTAGGATATACTTGATTATAAGGAATATTATGATATGACTACTTTATTTGAATATGCTTGCAAAGCTGAACGTGAAGTGCAGGGACGCCGCTTGAAGCCATATTCTAACCCTTTTGCAGGACGAAGCTCGACATCCACCTCAGCACCAGTTCCCCCTGCGCCATCCACGTCCACCACTACTCCACGCGAGAAGACGACCAAACCAGCCAGCACTGTCCCACCCACAGGTCGTACACGGGATATTCAGTGTCATCGCTGTAGAGGATTTGGCCATGTCATTCGGGACTGCCCAAACAAGCGCACTTTGCTCATTCGTGATGATGGTGAGTACTCTTCCGCTAGTGATTCTGAAGAAATTGAACATGCACTACTTGCCACTGACCATGCAGCTCAGGCGGAGGTACATGTCAACCCGGGCGACGCTGATAGGTATGAAAGTCTTGTTGTGTAGCGTGTTCTTAGTACACAGGTTGCTTTGCCCGAGAAGAATCAGCGACACACTCTGTTCCATACAAAGGGTGTTGTGCAGGAGCGGTCAATTCGCATCATTATCGACAGCGGCAGTTGCAACAATTTGGCAAGTACCATGCTGGTCAAAAAGTTTTCATTGCCCACTCGTAAGCATCCAAACCCATATCACATTCAATGGCTTACTGATGGTGGTAAAATAAAAATCACACGTTCCGTGCGTGTTCCTTTCTCCATGGTTGCTTATTCTGATTTTGTTGATTGTGGTGTTATTCCCATGGAAGCATGCTGATGAGGACATCACTATGAGTACGACTATACCAGCAGCACCTCCACATCAAGCGCCACTTCCTTCATTAGCTGGGCCAATCACTCGGGCCAATGCTAGAGATCTTAACTTCGTCATGCTACTGAAGAATGAGGGCCCAGAAGAATAGACGACCAGCCCAACTGCGGCCCATAGTGGACGACCTAGGGTTGGCCGCCCCTAGGGGCTGCGCCCCCTCTCTCTATTTATCCAGGAGCTGCGCCTCCTTTGTTCTCTGAGTTTTGTTTTACATCTAGCTTTAGCTACCCCAGAACACGCACAAATACGTGTTGTCCTCTGTGATTCAGAGCTCCACCTCGAGTGATATTAAGATTGCTCGTATCTTTTTCTTGTTCGTTCTTCGATTGCGCACAGGAAACGATCTTCGTGATCAGGCCGATCTCGCATCAGCAAGGTCGGTAACCATTGGGAGTTGGTTCAGCGATTGCATTGGCGCTTCGGGGTCGCTCGTCGTAGTCGGATCGTGAGGGTCTACTTCCACCAAATCGGAATTATCTCCACTCACCGAAAGATCGGGCACTCTAGCTCTATCAAGTGGTATCAGATTTCCTGGTTGATCGGTGAGTTTATCGAGTGTTTTTTTCTCCTACAGTCCACAAAACCACATAAAAATTTAGGTTAGAACTTATCCCAGCACCCTTTTGAGCCTCACACTTTCTTTCAATAATCTGCATTGTTGAATTTGTGTGCTTTCACGTCATTTGTTGCTGGTTGCATTGTGTTATTCCACCATTCAAACCCTAGCGCGCCGCCACCATATTCCGTTTGATCACGCCACAAACCGAGTTAACGCTGCTTCCTTATTTTTCTCCTTCGGTTATGCCAAAAAAACAAACTGAGTCAACGCCGCTTCCTTGTTTTTCACCTTCGAATACGTAAAAAAACTGAAACAAAAAAAGAAAACGAAAGAGAAACGATACAAAGCGGTTGTCTCATCTCGGTCGTTTTAAACATACCTTCCTTAAACCGGGCATAACTTTTCGCTCGGTTGTTCAAAAAATCTGAAATTTTTACATGAGCTTGTTGACACCATTCTGAGGCTGGCCAAACTCACCTTCGGTCTGTTAGGTTTCGACAAAATTGTCAAAAAAATTCAGGAAAATAAAGAAAAAAATTCGTCAAAGTTCTCGCACGCTTTTCAGAGAACTTCCTGATTTTCTGTAGACCACATCTGAACTCTGTTTTAGGTGAAACTTCGTGTAGCTCATATTTTGTTGCTCCTTGTGCTGAGAAAAATATCAAAAAAATCATACAAAAAAGAAAAACAAAATCACCTGTGATTCCTACTAGTGCCTTTTTGGCCTCGCTAGTACAATATTTTCTGTACTGCCATTCTGCTAGTTCCATCCGTCCTTTGCACTAGTGGCCAGCTGTCACACCCGGCTTTAAGGAACAAAGCCAGGTGCATCTCATACATGCGCCAAGAAGACAACATATATAATAACAGAGTGTATAGAGATAAATGTCATAAAACATCAGAGTATTTATTACATAGCGGAAGACTTATTACAAAATAAAGTAATGAAGATAAAACGAACTAAGGATCGTCGGCGCCAATGTCGACTGGGAAACGCCACCTAGATCAGATCGAACTCCTTAGTGTTAGGCGGCTCCTCCTGAACCACCTGATCTTCTCCTGTGGGGGGGTGTGAGACAGCAAGGGTGAGCTCACACATGATCATAGCTCAACAAGTTGTGGGGAATAATGTGGCATGAACTCACCAAAGGTGGGAGTTCATGTAGTGTAAGGCTGATCAATGAAATAAAGGCTGAAGCTGAGCATTGCTTTTATAAGTTGGTCAAAATTTTATTAGCAATTACTAGGTGTAAGTAAATACCAAACCATAAGTAAAGTAATAGAACAAAATTAATAACAAACCCATGCATATGCGAATGGCAAATTGAATTTAAGTTCCATAATTTAAACATCAGAGAGTCCTGAGCTGCTCTTGACCGTGAGCTCGGCTAGTATACCAGTTTTACACTCTGCAGAGGTTGTACCCTTTACCCACAAGTCATGTTACCCATCTGCCAAGGGGTCGCGAGTCCCATACACCTCTACCTAGGAAGCGCGACAGGGCAACACTACGAGGCCTTTACAAAGTTCCACTAGCTTCCGAAAACCCGCTACAGTTTATAGGAAGTTCCAATGCAGGGTTCCTGGCTGACCGCCATCGCAGCAAAATCAACCAGGGACCTCCCTACACTGACCACTCCCCTATTGCCCTTGCCCCTTTTGGGTAAGGTAGTCTTCCACTAGCTTTCCTAATTAGTCAGCCAAGGGCGTCCCATTAAACCCTTGTGGTGGCACGTGTTACTCAAGTTAAGCTCTATGTTCCAATTAACATTAATGATCTCAACATGAACATAAACAGAATAACAAGAATAATTGGAACATAGATATAATAAATGATTATCCCAAAACCATGTAAAGCAATAGCAAACTACCCAAGTGATTCAGGGGTAAACAAGGTAATGAGATAAACAGATCTAGGGTGACCTATTGGGTCCCATCAAAATTTAACCTATGCATGGATAAGTGATATTAAAGAACATTATTAGGTAAAAAGTGGTCAACGGCACAACTTGCCTTTAATGAGCTCCTGCTCAGCTACTTCAACTTGCTGCTCACCAGGATCCTCGGTCACGGGCTCTTCTACTTGCCACAATACAAACAAGCACAGTGCATATAGAAAAATTAACATTACACCAAACATATAAACAAAATATACAGTAATCATCTACACACTAAAATAAAATTCTAGGAACAGGAATTATAATTTTTGGAGTTATAGATTTTAAGTTATGGATTTTCAAAGGTTTTATGTGCTTTAAATAGGATTAAGTGATAAATAAATTTCTTACTGTTTTCATGACATAACAGAGGCTCTAGGTGATAAAGAATAAAGTTACAAAGTTGTAGGAACTGGAATGGATTAATTTGGAGTTAGTATGAATTTTCTAGGAGTTATTGAAGTTCTAGCAATTATTTTCCTATTAAAAATCTATTTAATAATCATTTTCCCTGATTTTATTATGTTCTGGACTGGGCCTCAAATTTGTAAAAGGGCAGGGGCTCTGGCGCAAAATAGCCCAGACACAGTGAACAGCGCTCACTGGACGGCGGGTTCTATTTCCAAAAGGTCCAGGGTCTCTTAAGCAATTGTGGCACGGTGAAGGGTATCACAGAACATGGGCCGTTCGATTCACATTCGAGGGCTCAGATTAGATTTGGCCAATACCGAACCGGTACGCGCCCAGAGCGGTTGGATCAGAGATCCACGGTCTAATTTCCCCGAACCCGCGATCTAATCCACGCTATTGGATCCAAATCCAATGGTCCAGTGACCTTTCACACGCGGACTAATCTCTCGCGTCCGCCCACGGATCAATGGCCTAGATCTAAATCCCCTGAACTGGTACGCTACACTCAATCCTAACCGCACAGACACGATCTGATGGCTAGGACCCCATCGTCCCCATCACGCGACGACGGCGAGTTCTCAACAGGGAACTCCGGCGAGCGCGCCGGCGTTCGCGATAGGGCTCCACGAGTCATCCTTAACGCGCCAACATGAAGAACAGAACAAAGTAAACCGCATGGGTGAGATATTACCATGCAACGGGGAGTCGGTGACGCAGACTACGGAGAGAAGCGCCTCCGCCACGCAGACGGAACTCCGATGAGCAATCCACTGGTTTCCTCCGCACCTCCAGCTCCAATCTCCCACGGTTGCGCTCCTCGTCACTAAGGAAGTCAGCCCGACCACCACGCTTCCGCTGCGCGGCAGCGCAGACGCTTAACCACGGCGGCGACAGGTTCACCCTCGTGCGGACGCGGCGGTGGCAATGGCTTCAACTGGTTGTGGCGCAATTGGGTCAACAAGGTGGGTAGGGGGGTGCGGCTTCCTTAAATCCGCCCGGGATTGAAGACGCGAGGTAGATGGTGTCCGATCCCCGCGGCATTAGCTCTGCGCGGTGGTTGAAGGCAACATCTCATGGCGTTGGGCACTGGCTGATGGGGCCCACGTGTTGGTGACCGAGTGCGGCAGGAGAGACTATACATGGGCCCAAGGTGCAGCGAAGCACGGACTCGGCTGAAGGAGTGAGCGCGGAAGCCAGACAAGCGGGCCCCTAGGGTCAGTGGCGCCAGCGCGCGTGAGACATAACTGGGCTGCGCGGGCGGCTTCCTCAAGTGGGCTGAAAGGAGTGATCCGAGCCCAGTAAGGTTTCTATTTTTTTCTATTATCCTCCTTGTCTTCTATTCTATTTTCTTTCTCATTTTTGAATCTGAATTTGAATTTCCAATTTGTGGTGAACTTGTACTCCAATCTCAGAGTATATGTTTTGAATAAATTATTGTGGAATAAATTTATCTATTTGGAAATTTATTATATATTTTTTTGTATTGTAGAGTATTTTCTCTTTCCTTCTCTATTTCAAATCCCTAATTCTCAATTTAGGATCCAAACTTCATCTTAAGTAATTGTTTTATTTCTACTAGCTTTATTATTGTTATTGCTTTAATGCACAAGCAAACAGAAACTCCAAAGGATGCACAAGTTATTTGAGTGTATTTTGTTAACTATTTATTCTTGTTAAGTGAGGTGTTCACATGAAATGATGGATAAAGGTCAAACTCACATATAGATAAAGAGAATGTGTTTCTCCATTTATATTACCTCTAACAAATTACAAATTGGATATTACAAATCCTACCCCCCTTAAAAATAATCTCGTCCTCGAGATTTAAGAAGAAGTAGAGAAAAGGTGGGGAAAATCGATGCGAAGCTCTTCTTCTCTTTCCCAAGTTGCTTCATCTTCACCGTGGTGACTCCATTGCACTTTGCACATCTTTATCACCTTATTTCTTGTAACTCGAGTCAATGTGTCAAGAATCTTGATCGGGTACTCCGTATAAGTCAAATCACCCTAAACACTGAGCTCTTCCATTGGTAACTGTTCCTCAGGGACACGGAGACACTTCTTAAGTTGTGACACGTGGAACACATTATGCACATCTGATAGACTAGCAGGTAACTCAAGTTGGTATGCCATCTCCCCAACTCTCCTAAAGATCAAGAATGGTCCAATATAGCGAGGGGACAATTTGCCCTTAAATTTGAATCTCCTCATTCCACGAAGTGGTGACACCTTGAGATACACATAATCTCCTTCTTCAAATTCCAGTGGTCTTCTATTATCAGCATAACTCTTTTGCCTGGTTTGAGCCACTCTCAAATTCTCTCGAATTATACGGACTTGCTCTTCTGCTTCTTGAATCAATTCGGGCCCAAAGAACTGTCTCTCTCCAGTCTGATCCCAATATAGAGGAGTCCTGCACTTTCTCCCATATAAAGCTTCAAAAGGTGACATCTTCAGACTGGCCTGATAGCTATTGTTATATGAGAATTCAGCATAAGGTAGACTTTTATCCCAACTTCCTCCATGCTGAAGGGCACATGCTCTCAACATATCTTCCAATACTTGATTAGTCCTTTCAGTCTGTCCATCAGTCTGGGGGTGATAAGCTGTACTAAAATTCAACTTTGTACTCATGTTCTCATGAAAGCTTCTCCAAAACCTTGAGGTAAACTGCGAACCTCGATCAGACACGATCTTCTTTGGTACTCCATGTAAACACACAATCCGAGCCATATATAACTCTGCAAGCTGAGAACCTTTATAAGTAGTCTTCACAGGAATAAAGTGAGCCACTTTAGTCAATCTATCCACAATCACCCATATAGCATCATATCCTTTCTGGGTGCGAGGCAATCCAGTAATGAAATCTATACCAATCTCTTCCCATTTCCACTCGGGTATCTTCAGTGGATGCAATAATCCAGCTGGCCTCTGGTGTTCAGCCTTAACTCTTTGACATACATCGCACATAGCCACATGTGCAGCTACATCTCTTTTTAATCCATACCACCAATATTTTCGTTTCAAATCCTGATACATCTTGGTACTACCAGGATGAATAGAATAATCCGAGTCATGGGCCTCCTTTAAAATAGCCTCCCGAAGGCTTTTAATATCAGGGACACACATCCTGTCCTTGAACCATACAGTGCCCTGCTCATCTTCCGTGAATTCCGGAACTCGACCTTCAGTAATCAGATCCTTAATCTCTTTTATTTTAGCATCCTCAAGTTGACATTTGCGGATTTCTTGCTCCAAGGTAGGTTCCACATCAATAGTAACTTCCTCAGTATGAGCAACTATCCCCAGGTTAAGTCTCCTGAAGTCCTCAACAATCTCATCGGGTAGCTGGGCAACAATAGCTGAATGAACATGCTCCTTGCGACTCAAGGCATCTGCAACCAAATTTGCCTTGCCCGGGTGATAGTGAATCTCCAAATCATAATCCTTAATAAGCTCCAACCAACGGCGTTGCCTAAGGTTGAGATCCTTCTGAGTGAATATATATTTCAGACTCTTATGATCCGTATATACTTGACACTTGGTTCCCATGATATAATGTCTCCAAATCTTAAGTGCATGCACAACGGCTGCCAATTCCAAGTCATGAGTAGGGTAGTTCAATTCATGTTTCCGCAACTGACGAGAAGCATATGCAATCACATGACCTTCCTGCATGAGCACACATCCTAAGCCTTGGCCACATGCATCGCAATAGATATCAAATCCTTTCTGTAGGTCTGGCATAACCAATACTGGTGGCGACATCAACCTCGTTTTCAATTGCTCAAAGCTGTCTTGGCACTTCTTGTCCCACTTAAATTCTCTTCCTTTCTCCAAAAGCGAAGTCATAGGTTTGGCAATCTTAGAGAACCCTTCAATAAATCTCCGATAATATCCTGCGAGTCCCAAGAAACTCCGAATCTCCGTAACTGTAGTGGGTACTCTCCACTCCATTATCTCCTTAACCTTAGCAGGATCCACTGAAATTCCTCCATTAGAAATAATATGACCAAGAAATGGCACCTCGCCGATCCAAAACTCGCACTTGCTGAACTTGGCATATAGTTGGTTATCTCGTAGCTTCTGTAGCACCAACCTCAGATGTTCCTCATGATCGTTATCACTCTGAGAATAAATGAGAATATCGTCGATGAATACCACGACGAATCTGTCCAAATACTCCATAAACACCTTGTTCATCAAGTTCATAAAATAAGCTGGTGCATTGGTTAATCCAAACGACATAACAGTATACTCATATAATCCATATCGAGTCGAGAAAGCCGTCTTGGGAATATCCAATGGTCTAATCCTCATCTGATGGTAACCCGATCAGAGATCAATCTTCGAGAATACTCTAGCACCTCTCATCTGATCAAATAAATCCTCAATACGGGGCAACGGATACTTGTTCTTCACCGTAACATCATTAAGAGATCTATAATTCACACACATCCGCTGCGATCCATCCTTCTTCTGTACAAACAAGACCGGTGCTCCCCAAGGTGAGGAACTCGGACGAATGTACCCAGCCTCTTGTAACTCAGTTAACTGCTTCTTAAGTTCCTTCAACTCCTCTACGGACATCCTATTTGGCCGTTTAGAAATAGGGGCGGTTCTAGGTAAGAGGTCAATAACAAACTCAACTTCTCTATCAGGTGGCATCCCTGGTAACTCCTCTAGAAAGACATCCGGAAAATCTCTAACCACCCGGATATTGTCACCAACAAACTCCTCAGGCATAAAGAACATTGCACGCATGGATGAGGAGGTTACTGCAATATTAACTTGAAATCTTTCTCCTTTAGTGGTAGTGAGTTCTACGGTACCTCTACCACATGCTATAACGGCCTTTGCCTTTCTTAGCCATGACATACCAAGGATCAGATCTATACTGCTTGACTCTAGTATTATAGCAGTAGCTCCAAATTCTCTACCCATAATGGTCAATGTCAATCTACGTGTCATTTGATTCGCCTCAACAGGCCCTTTAGGTGTAATTACTATCATGGATTTTCTCATATTTAGCAGTGGTATTTCATTTGTGTTGGCATATCTAGCAGACATGAATGAATGTGTAGCACTAGAATCAAATAATATGGTTGCAGGAATTGCATTAACATAAAACATACCAATTACGAGGTCCCCTCCATCCGGAGTAGCATCAACGCTGACTTGATTAACTTTGGCAATAGAATATCCCTTGCCAGATCCTGGAGTTTGCTGCCTGTTGTGGCGGAACTGCCCGAATTATTCCAACTTAAGTGCCCAAGCCCTGCCTTAGAGGCTAGACCACACTTAAATGGGAATAACCCGTCAATTCCTCGGATCTAGTCCGACACGGCCACTGACAGGATCAAGTACCACAATCTCACTCGATGGTGAGTCACAGAGCAAATACAATAAAGCATAAAACCATACATGAAAGAGTATTAAATTATTACATCACCGTTGTCACCATCGGAGTTTTCGCAAAAGTAGCCATCATTGTTTTGGAGTACAGCGGAAATAAACTAACGACAAATAAATGGAGAGATGGGGAAGCCTATCCCATCACTCCTCATGCTCCTCCTCAGCCGAGGCAGGGTCCCACTCGACAGTCCAACCCGGTGGCAGGGTGGATGGCCAAGTCACTCCAGCAACCATGTCCTCCAGAGAACCTGTAAAAATTATGCCACAAGCAAGGCTGAGTATACTAATACTCAGCTAGACTTACCCGGTGTGAGGAGTCTATACTCCTCTACCTCTAGACATGCAGTTGTTTGGCTGTGGGGTTTGGTTGCCAAAAGCACTAGCTGAGTTTCTAAAGCAAGATTTTAACTTAATCAAAATTAAGTGTGACTCTCTTAAGGCTAAAAGTGTACTATCTATTCATACATAGTAGCAAGCATTATTAGCAATCAACAGTTTGTATCATCTCAACACAGTTCCACTTGTTACTCAATGTAGCAGCATGGATCAAGCAGTCTCATTAGCTGCGAGAAGCAGACGATTCGAATCGAGTTTTTATCCTTGCAAGGTAAACCTAAACACACGACATGCAGGGGCACTCCGTCCCCACACATATCAACCGTCCCCATCGATTCCCTGGCAGCGGATCAGGTCTCACCGCCTTGGCGTACAATGCCTCACTGACCCCGACTGGCCGTCGTGCAGTGACAGCACTTGTACCCACCATAACCGGAATGGGAGACTACGTCTCAGGTCGCGTGAGGGGGTATGTCCACTGGCAGGTTCAATCAGGTACTAGGTTTACCGATTTACCATATTTCTCGGTATGTGTTTAGTACGTTCAAACGCTTGACTCACGGTACCACACCTTAATCCTTAATCAACTTTTTATCCCGTGAACAACCAATCCCCATGGATTGTTGCCCACAAACCAACATCACTATGATAGGAAAGGGGATACAACCAATTCCTGACCTCGCGCGAGTGCTAGAAAAATCACTCGACTTCTACCGAGATCCTAATTAATAAAGCAGCTACTCGACCTAGCATACTAGTATTCATCTCACTAGGATTCCTGAGATCATGCAACTAGGGTTTCAACCAATTCCTACACCTAAGTGCACAATCAATCCTACAATCATTAAGTGAAGTAAAATAGCATAAATAACAGGTTATGCATAAAACCGGGGCTTGCCTTCCAAAGCAGTGGCAGGCAGGTCCTCTGGTGCAGGCTCTGGTGCTGGGTCGGGGGCAACCTCCTGGGTAGCTCCTTGCTCCGGCACGAGGACGTACTCTCCGTCAGCAAGATTACAGTCTATCGAAATGCAATGAACATGTATGTCATGATTATGCAAGATTTAAGAATATTAAGCCACTAAAATTAGGTCAAGAATTAACTTAGGGTTCCCCGGCTATGTGCATCTTCTAGTGGTATACATAGACTTATTACCTTTGAGGTTTAGGTTTTCTTTTAAGATAACATATTGGATTTGTATTGCCTTTATAGGTTTTAGTGGACAATTATAAAGGTCCTAGGAAGACATTAAATTCCATCATCTATTTTCCTTTCTTAATTTCCATCTAGGGTTTCTAGTAGGGGTTTGAACTATGGCAGTAGTTTAAAAATTTCCAAAAATTTTGTAAAAATTACAGTGGGTTGTCACTGGCTCTACTAGCTTGTTTTGATAATTTGAGGCTTAAAGTATAAAAGCTAAGCTTTAAACCAAAAATAACAATGGTTAGGCAAAATGGGCCACTTTACACTACAAGTCCTTTATTAAAGTGGTTTCTGACCTAATGGTTATTTTTGCTTGCCTCAAACAGTGATGAAAAGCTCTTGTGCCAAAAATGACAGAGAGCTACATGATGGTTAATTAATGGTGAATTTCTAAACTTTGGTGCAAAAAGGGTGATTAGAACTAACTTGTCATTTGAAAAATATCAAACAACAGATTTCAGATTTTTCTTAAGTTCTTATTATCCAAACATCTGTTATCCTAAGGTTTGGGGAGGTTTCACCTTAGGGGTATTTTTGTAGGGTTTTTTCTAAGTTATCCCTATTTTCTTCATTTAAAAGGTATCTTGCTTATCTTACACTACAACAGGGTATGATACATTTTTCCAGTGAACTACATTGACTAAGTATCTCAACAAAAATAGGTGTGCTCTCTGGTTCATCATTTATATCACTTTTTCTATTTTCCTTAAACTTAAGCATATTATAGAATAAGGGGTTAAAATTATCTTAATGCAATGGACAGAGAGGTTTAACATTTTTAACTAGGTCAGTGGGTAGATATAAACTTCTCCAAATTTTTCTAACCTTAGTTAAATAGTACAACTATTTTTCTTGCTATTATTAAGCTTTTGGCCAAAACTGAAAATAAATCAGACCCTGATATTTTTCTCTAGTTCATATGGGGTTTTATATTTTTCTTAGACAGGTTACATTATTTAGAGTCTGGCAAAATTGGTTTGACTAAATTTGGACAAACCAAACAGAAGTTATGGGTTTTTAAATTTTCTGTTTGAATTTAAAACAGATTTTATTAAAGCTTTACTGGAAAAACAGTTTGCGCCGAGACCCTTGGGGTTAAACTGATTCAAAACTCGCAGATCTACCCTCGGGCCACTATTCATATGAGTCTTGGGCTTTACACTTAACCCCCCAGGGTTCTCTCCCTCACACCCGCGGTCCCTCCCCTAAACAGAACATTAGCCGTAGGAAAGAAAGGACGGCGCGGCTTACCGGCGGCGAGGGAGGTCCGGCGAGGTGGTCAAGGATGTTCAGGAGGTCGCGACGGTCACGTCAATGTGCGGGTCGTCGCCGGAGGTGGTCGGAGTCGCCCGGTCCACGAGCGCAGGCGGGTGTGCTCGTCGGCGGCGAGCGTACCGGCCAAACTACGGCGAGCTGGTCCAATCCAAGGGCACGGTGAGCTTCACGGGGTGACGTAGTGAACGTGTGCACAAAGAATCGAAGAATGGCTGAGTGGATTACCCGGTCCACGTACTCCGGCGAGGTTTAGTGCTCCGGCGACCTTGGGTCGGCCTCTCTGGCGAAGCAAACCCCGATTCCTCGCTCGGGGAGCCTCACGGAGGGGTGCACAGTCTTCTCCGAGGGCTGGACGGGGCTGGAAATGGCTGGGCGGGCCGGTCTACGGTGGCAGGGGGACTGGGTGGCCGCGGACAAGCTGCGCACTGGCCAACGACGGTGAACCAAGCTCCAGCGAGGGTCGGGTGGGTGCGGAAGGGTATGGTCGAAGCTTGGGAGGGTTTTATAGGCGCGGGCGCGGACCCGGGCGCTGGCTTGACCGTTTGGCGCGACGCGGGCACGAGGGGCGCGCGCGCGGGCGTGCTCTGGCGAGCTCAGAGCGCGTCGAACACGTGGCGCGTTGCTTCTGCCCGTGTTCTTCGCTCTGCTGAGCGGCCAAGCGTACGAATCTTGCCATGTCGCCTGTGGGAGATCTCTTCCCTGCACCTAGAGCTACCTAGTTCATGTGAGTTCCAAGGGAGGATACGCCCTAGGTCAGGAGATAAACAGGCGCCAAGTTTGGTTTGTCTCACTGCCCACACCGCGACAAAACCGATGTCAAAACCTGTCAAACGTCCAAGTCTCGGTTTCCACTTTTTCCAGGGGGTTCCTTAGATAATTTGGCTCCTTTTTGCTATTTAGACCCTAGGGTTTTGGTGCTATTAGCTAGGTGAACACAACTGATCTTTAATTTAGGGTTAATTCTACACTTAGAGAGAAATGGAGAGCTCTAGCTCTCTCTCTACTTGGAGATTTGATTTAGGGTTTCTCCAGGGGTCTTTTTGCAACATTACCCTCCCCTAATTGATGGTTATCAAGTTGCTTAGGGTTTTGCTAAGGATCACTTGTGTTTTGCACATTGTTCCCACACTCTCCCCCCCTTTTTAACCAAGATTTAGAAGATAGGGTTTAGGAGGGCCTAGGGTTCTTTTTCCCTTCTATCCAAGTAAAAAGTGTGCAAGGGTTTGATTAATACTTCTTAGGCCATTTATAACTTGATTAACTCAATAACTCCAAGGTTCTTATATGTTCCCTTAAGTCTCTACTACTTGTGATTACAGCCTATTTAGTGCCAAGGTGGGCTCTAGCCAAGGTAACACCTGGGGTGTTACACCTGTTTTGAACTGGAGTAGTAGCAATCCTCTGTGGGCAGACATTTGCATAATGACCAGTCTTCCCACACTTGAAACAAGTAGTGCCTGGACTCTGTCCTGCAAACTTCGTCGGAGTGCCAGTAGGGGTAGCCTGTCGAGGAGGTGGAGTCCTCAGTGGTGATTGCTGAATTGGGCGTGGTCCTCCTGGTCGAGTCGGTGTACCCTGTGGTGAACTGTAGCGAGGACGAACACTGCTACTTCCTTGTCCTTGAGACATAGCCTTTCTCTTCAAATCTCCTAGCTGAACACGCTTGTGTTCAATAGCCAGGGCCTTATCAAGCAGCCTCTGAAACGATGGAAATGTGTGTGCCACTAGAGCATACTGCAGTGGTCCATTAAGTCCTTCAATAAAATGCTCCTGCTTCCTCTCGTCTTCAGCAACTTCTTCAGGGGCATATCTGGATAACTGAATAAACTTGTCGCGGTACTCGCTGACTGACATACTTCCTTGCTTCAGCGACAGAAACTCCTTCTTCTTGATCTTTATCATACCAGCTGGAATATGGTAGTTCCTGAACTGTGTACTAAACTCTGCCCAAGTAATAGTATCCGCAGCATCATGGGCAGCAGTATAAGAATCCCACCAGTCAGCAGCAGGACCTGTCAGACGTCCAGAAGCATATAAAACCTTCTCCCGATCAGTGCATTGTGCAATATTCAACATCTTCTCAACGGACTTCAGCCAATCATCCGCGTCCAGTGGATCCGGTGAGCTAGCGAATGTAGGTGGCTTATGACTCATAAACTCCCGGTGCTTATCACGAGGTGGAACTGGTGGTGGTGGTGGAGGCAGTGACACTTGTTGCTGCTGTGGTTGCTGTTGCATTTGTTGTTGCAGCAGCTGTTGTTGTGCCCTCCTTTCCTGACGTATCTCATCTCGCTCCTGGCGCAACTCCTGTTGTATATCTTCTCTTTCCTGACGCATCTCCTGGCGTTCTTGCTGCATCTGAGCACGCATATCAGCCATAGTGTCTGCCATTTGCTGCATCACCGCCATCTGAGCAGCAACCAGTGGGTCAACTCCGCCTGGTGGAGGATTAGGAGGATTCATCTCTGCAGGTTGTGGCTGGGGTTGTCTATGTATCCACCGAGTGTGTCGATTAGGAGGCAAATCAATTCCACCACCCCGCCTGGTATTGACCATCTGAGTTAGATACATATGGTAAGAGAATAGCAGACAAGGCAAGTATTTACTAATCAGGTTACTTTGGGGAATTTTATTAGCTAAACAGATTAATATTTTACCTACCAAAGCTAATTTATTACCTTATGGTGGTACATACTAAGATGTCCCTCTATAATAATGCAATCAATCAAAGAAGCAAATCAGGCATTTAGCATCATCACAATCAAACAACATTTTTTAAATAGAGAAAATAGTTTTAATTTTGTCTTAGGTTCCCTATCTCTTAGAAAGATCATAGTCATAGGATTCCAAGGTGTAAAATCCATCTTGTCTTAGAGTAGTAAAGATAAGAATGATCAGAGTAGAATAGCAAAAAGGTGAGACGAGATCAAGATGAGATGAGTATAGAATGAGTCAGAGTAAGGTAAGTAGGAAAGGGTTTGTCCATTTCTATCTAGGTTTCGTCCTACAGTCAACATTCCTCTGATACCACTTCTGTCACACCCGGCTTTAAGGAACAAAGCCAGGTGCATCTCATACATGCGCCAAGAAGACAACATATATAATAACAGAGTGTATAGAGATAAATGTCATAAAACATCAGAGTATTTATTACATAGCGGAAGACTTATTACAAAATAAAGTAATGAAGATAAAACGAACTAAGGATCGTCGGCGCCAATGTCGACTGGGAAATGCCACCTAGATCAGATCGAACTCCTTAGTGTTAGGCGGCTCCTCCTGAACCACCTGATCTTCTCCTGTGGGGGGGGGTGTGAGACAGCAAGGGTGAGCTCACACATGATCATAGCTCAACAAGTTGTGGGGAATAATGTGGCATGAACTCACCAAAGGTGGGAGTTCATGTAGTGTAAGGCTGATCAATGAAATAAAGGCTGAAGCTGAGCATTGCTTTTATAAGTTGGTCAAAATTTTATTAGCAATTACTAGGTGTAAGTAAATACCAAACCATAAGTAAAGTAATAGAACAAAATTAATAACAAACCCATGCATATGCGAATGGCAAATTGAATTTAAGTTCCATAATTTAAACATCAGAGAGTCCTGAGCTGCTCATGACCGTGAGCTCGGCTAGTATACTAGTTTTACACTCTGCAGAGGTTGTACCCTTTACCCACAAGTCATGTTACCCATCTGCCAAGGGGTCGCGAGTCCCATACACCTCTACCTAGGAAGCGCGGCAGGGCAACACTACGAGGCCTTTACAAAGTTCCACTAGCTTCCGAAAACCCGCTACAGTTTATAGGAAGTTCCAATGCAGGGTTCCTGGCTGACCGCCATCGCAGCAAAATCAACCAGGGACCTCCCTACACTGACCACTCCCCTACTGCCCTTGCCCCTTTCGGGTAAGGTAGTCTTCCACTAGCTTTCCTAATTAGTCAGCCAAGGGCGTCCCATTAAACCCTTGTGGTGGCACGTGTTACTCAAGTTAAGCTCTATGTTCCAATTAACATTAATGATCTCAACATGAACATAAACAGAATAACAAGAATAATTGGAACATAGATATAATAAATGATTATCCCAAAACCATGTAAAGCAATAGCAAACTACCCAAGTGATTCAGGGGTAAACAAGGTAATGAGATAAACAGATCTAGGGTGACCTATTGGGTCCCATCAAAATTTAACCTATGCATGGATAAGTGATATTAAAGAACATTATTATGTAAAAAGTGGTCAACGGCACAACTTGCCTTCAATGAGCTCCTGCTCAGCTACTTCAACTTGCTGCTCACCAGGATCCTCGGTCACGGGCTCTTCTACTTGCCACAATACAAACAAGCACAGTGCATATAGAGAAATTAACATTACACCAAACATATAAACAAAATATACAGTAATCATCTACACACTAAAATAAAATTCTAGGAACAGGAATTATAATTTTTGGAGTTATAGATTTTAAGTTATGGATTTTCAAAGGTTTTATGTGCTTTCAATAGGATTAAGTGATAAATAAATTTCTTACTGTTTTCATGACATAACAGAGGCTCTAGGTGATAAAGAATAAAGTTACAAAGTTGTAGGAACTGGAATGGATTAATTTGGAGTTAGTATGAATTTTCTAGGAGTTATTGAAGTTCTAGCAATTATTTTCCTATTAAAAATCTATTTAATAATCATTTTCCCTGATTTTATTATGTTCTGGACTGGGCCTCAAATTTGTAAAAGGGCAGGGGCTCTGGCGCAAAATAGCCCAGACACAGTGAACAGCGCTCACTGGACGGCGGGTTCTATTTCCAAAAGGTCCAAGGTCTCTTAAGAAATTGTGGCACGGTGAAGGGTATCGCAGAACATGGGCCGTTCGATTCACATTCGAGGGCTCAGATTAGATTTGGCCAATACCGAACCGGTACGCGCCCAGAGCGGTTGGATCAGAGATCCACGGTCTAATTTCCACGAACCCGCGATCTAATCCACGCTATTGGATCCAAATCCAATGGTCCAGTGACCTTTCACACGCGGACTAATCTCTCGCGTCTGCCCACGGATCAATGGCCTAGATCTAAATCCCCTGAACTGGTACGCTACACTCAATCCTAACCGCACAGACACGATTTGATGGCTAGGACCCCATCGTCCCCATCACGCGACGACGGCGAGTTCTCAACAGGGAACTCCGGCGAGCGCGCCGGCGTTCGCGATAGGGCTCCACGAGCCATCCTTAACGCGCCAACATGAAGAACAGAACAAAGTAAACCGCATGGGCGAGATATTACCATGCAACGGGGAGTCGGTGACGCAGACTACGGAGAGAAGCGCCTCCGCCACGCAGACGGAACTCCGATGAGCAATCCACTGGTTTCCTCCGCACCTCCAGCTCCAATCTCCCACGGTTGCGCTCCTCGTCACTAAGGAAGTCAGCCCGACCACCACGCTTCCGCTGCGCGGCAGCGCAGACGCTTAACCACGGCGGCGACAGGTTCACCCTCGTGCGGACGCGGCGGTGGCAATGGCTTCAACTGGTTGTGGGGCAATTGGGTCAACAAGGTGGGTAGGGGGGTGCGGCTGCCTTAAATCCGCCCGGGATTGAAGACGCGAGGTAGATGGTGTCCGATCCCCGCGGCATTAGCTCCGCGCGGTGGTTGAAGGCTACATCTCATGGCGTTGGGCACTGGCTGATGGGGCCCACGCGTTGGTGACCGAGTGCGGAAGGAGAGACTATACGTGGGCCCAAGGTGCAGCGAAGCACGGACTCGGCTGAAGGAGTGAGCGCGGAAGCCAGACAAGCGGGCCCCCAGGGTCAGTGGCGCCAGCGCGCGTGAGACATAACTGGGCTGCGCGGGCGGCTTCCTCAAGTGGGCTGAAAGGAGTGATCCGAGCCCAGTAAGGTTTCTATTTTTTTCTATTATCCTCCTTGTCTTCTATTCTATTTTCTTTCTCATTTTTGAATCTGAATTTGAATTTCCAATTTGTGGTGAACTTGTACTCCAATCTCTGAGTATATGTTTTGAATAAATTATTGTGGAATAAATTTATCTATTTGGAAATTTATTATATATTTTTTTTGTATTGTAGAGTATTTTCTCTTTCCTTCTCTATTTCAAATCCCTAATTCTCAATTTAGGATCCAAACTTCATCTTAAGTAATTGTTTTATTTCTACTAGCTTTATTATTGTTATTGCTTTAATGCACAAGCAAACAGAAACTCCAAAGGATGCACAAGTTATTTGAGTGTATTTTGTTAACTATTTATTCTTGTTAAGTGAGGTGTTCACATGAAATGATGGATAAAGGTCAAACTCACATATAGATAAAGAGAATGTGTTTCTCCATTTATATTACCTCTAACAAATTACAAATTGGATATTACACCAGCAATATAGTTTCGTGTTTTGCACTATAATTCAACTTTACATTATTGTTTGATCGTGCTAATCCTTGACTTGAGTGCAGCCTACCCAAAACTCCACATATTTCTACGACGAGAAGGTTTCTGTTTCTCTAGGCAATTGCTCATCCAATCTTTCACCGGTTCCACCTGTAGGTTGCAGTTCACCACTGTGGCTTGGTAAGAACGGATAAGAACTTGATAACAGCATTCCATTGAGCGAGTTGTCACCACCATTTTTCTGTTGTCGTCGGTTTTTCTCCTTTTGGTGTTTTGGTGTTTGTGCTAACTATGGCAGGAGCACACAACACGGTGGATGCCCAGTTGCTAGAAGTAAGGGGACAAGTTGATGGACTTGCTGCTGACATTAGGACGATGCATGAACGGCTTGATTCAACAGTCACTTCGACGACCGAGCGTTTCAACCAGCCTGACCTTGCTCAAACGGCGACTCGCACCACACTCGACACCATCCTGGCACGCCTTGATGCATTGACCACAAAGATGGAGCAGGACTACGGCGGTGACACTAAGCATGACGATGGAGATCGCCGTGGTCGTGCACGCCGTGTGGTTCGTCATCCCCCTAATGACTTATTTTCTAAGATTAAATTTAAAATTCCACCTTTTAATGGCAAATATGATCATGCTGCATATCTTGATTGGGAGTTAGAGGTTGAACAAAAATTTTCATGCCATGATATTGCTGCACATTCTCAGGTTAAAGCTGCTATTAGTGAATTTACTGATTTTTCTTTAATTTGGTGGCATGAGTATAAAATGAAACATCCCACTGCCATTCCAACCACTTGGGATCAGTTGAAAGCTGCGATGCGACATCGATTTGTGCCTTCGTTTTATGCTCGTGATTTGCTTAATAAAATGCAGCGTTTTTAGCTAGGTTCTCAATCTGTTGAGGACTATTTCCAGGAGTTACAAAAAGGTATGATTCGTTGTGGGATATTGGAGGACAACGACGCTGCTATGGCACGTTTTCGTGGTGGTTTAAACCGCGAAATCCAGGATATACTTGATTATAAGTAATATTATGATATGACTACTTTATTTGAATATGCTTGCAAAGCTGAACGTGAAGTGCAGGGACGCCGCTCGAAGCCATATTCTAACCCTTTTGCAGGACGAAGCTCGACATCCACCTCAGCACCAGTTCCCCCTGCGCCATCCACGTCCACCACCACTCCACGCGAGAAGACGACCAAACCAGCCAGCATTACCCCACCCACAGATCGTACACGGGATATTCAGTGTCATCCCTGTAGAGGATTTGGCCATGTGATTCGAGACTGCCCAAACAAGCGCACTTTGCTCATTCGTGATGATGGTGAGTACTCTTCCGCTAGTGATTTTGAAGAAATTGAACATGCACTACTTGCCACTAACCATGCAGCTCAGGCGGAGGTACATGTCAACCCGGGTGACGCTGATAGGTATGAAAGTCTTGTTGTACAGCGTGTTCTTAGTACACAGGTCGCTTTGCCCGAGAAGAATCAGCGACACACTCTGTTCCATACAAAGGGTGTTGTGCAGGAGCGATCAATTCGCATCATTATCGACAGCGGCAGTTGCAACAATTTGGCGAGTACCTTGTTGGTCGAAAAGTTGCCGTTACCCACTTGTAAGCATCCAAACCCATATCACATTCAATGGCTTAATGATGGTGGTAAAATAAAAATCACGTGTTCCGTGCGTGTTCCTTTCTCCATGGGTGCTTATTCTGATTTTGTTGATTATGATGTTATTCCCATGGAAGCATGCTCTTTGTTACTTAGTCGACCTTGGCAATATGATACTGATAGCTTGCATCATGGTCGTTCGAATCATTATTCTTTCATTTTTAAGGGTCAGAAAATAATTATACATCCAATGACACCTTAACAAATTGTTAAAGATGATCTTGCCCGAGCTACTATAACTGCTAAACAACTTGATCCATCACCCTCTGTTCCTTCTGAAATCAAGTTGAAGGCTCCTGTTTTACTTGCTACACGTGCTGATTTTGATGATCTACACGGTGCTCATTTGCCATGCTATGCACTTGTATGCTCTAGTGTCCTCATTTGAGTTGATGATGCACCATCTTTGGCTATTCCCCCTATGGTTGCTAACCTTTTGCAGGAGTACACTGATGTCTTTCCCAAAACTTACCACAGGGTCTCCCACCGCTTCGTGGCATTGAGCACCAGATCGACCTCATCCCCGGCGCACAGCTTCCAAACCGCGCACCGTACCGTACAAATCCGGATGAGATGAAGGAGATTCAGCGCCAGGTACAGGCGTTGCTTGATAAGGGATACATTCGTGAGTCTCTTAGCCCTTGCTCTGTTCCTGTGTTACTTGTTCCCAAGAAAGATGGGTCATGGCGTATGTGTGTAGACTGTTGTGCTATTAATAACATCACTATTCGTTATCGATATCCTATACCACGCCTTGATGATATGCTAGATGAGCTTAGTGGTGCCATTATTTTCACTAAGATTGATTTGCGTAGTGGTTACCACCAGATTAGAATGAAACTGGGTGATGAATGGAAAACAACTTTTAAAATGAAATTTGGTTTATATGAATGGTTGGTTATGCCATTTGGATTGACTAATGCTCCCAGCACTTTTATGCGAGTGATGAATGAAGTTCTGAGGCCCTTCATAGGATTGTTTGTGGTTGTTTATTTTGATGATATCCTTATTTACAGAAAATCTAAGAAAGAGCATTTGGAACATTTAAATGTTGTTTTTGATGCATTGCGTGCTGTCCAGTTATTTGCTAACATGGAAAAATGCATCTTTTGCACACGACGTGTCTCGTTTCTTGGTTATGTTGTTACTTCACAAGGCATTGAGGTGGATAGCAGCAAGATTGTTGCCATTCGGGAGTCGCCTACACCGACGACAGTCACACAAATTCGGAGCTTTCTTGGACTTCCCGGTTTCTACCGCAGATTTGTTCGTGATTTTAGCTCAATTGCAGCGCCTCTACATGAGCTCACAAAGAAACATGTGCCGTTTGCTTGGCGTGATTCGCAGGAGGTAGCGTTCAGCACTTTGAAAGATAAGTTAACCTAAGCTCCCTTATTGCAATTGCCTGATTTTAATAAAGTGTTTGAGCTTGAATGCGATGCTAGCGGTATTGGGCTAGGTGCTGTTTTTTTACAAGAAGGAAAACCAGTTGCTTATTTTAGTGAAAAATTAAGCAGTGCTAGTATGAAATATTCTACTTATGATAAGGAGCTTTACGCTTTAGTGCGCACTTTGCATACATGGCGACACTATCTTTGGCATCGTGAGTTCATAATTCATTCTGATCATGAGGCTTTAAAACATATTCGTACCCAAACAAATCTGAACCGTCGTCATGCTAAATGGTAGAATTCATTGAGTCTTTTCCTTACATTATTAAACACAAGAACGGGAAGGACAATGTTATTGCTGATGCTTTGTCTCGTCGCTATACCATGCTGTCACAGTTAGATTTTAAAATCTTTGGTTTGCACACTGTGAAAGATCAATATGTTGACGATGCTGATTTTAAAGATGCTTTCGGCCATTGTATTAATGGGAAACCATGGGGCAAATTTCACATACAGGATGGGTTCCTGTTTCGCGCTAACAAGCTGTGTGTTCCAGCTAGCTCGGTTCGTCTTTTGTTGTTACAGGAAGCGCATGGAGGCGGTCTCATGGGGCACTTTGGCGTCTACAAGACACATGAGGTGTTGGCTGCCCACTTCTTTTGGCCTCGGATGCGCGCTGATGTTGAGCACCTTGTTGCACGCTGCACTACTTGTCAGAAAGCTAAGTCACGGTTGAACAACCATGGTTTGTATATGCCTTTGCCTGTTCCTACTTCCCCTTGGATTGATATTTCAATGGATTTTGTTTTGGGATTGCCTACAACTAAGAAGGGGAGGGATAGCAATTTTGTGGTTGTTGATCGATTCTCCAAAATGGCCCATTTCATACCTTGTCATAAGACTGATGATGCTAGCAATGTTGCTGAATTGTTTTTTAGAGAAATTATTCGTTTGCATGGTATTCCCAATACAATAGTCTCGGATCGTGATGCTAAGTTTCTCAGTCATATTTGGAGATCTCTGTGGAATAAATTGGGAACTAAATTGCTGTTTAGCACCACTTGTCACCCTCAGACTGATGGTCAAACTGAGGTAGTTAATCGAACTTTGTCTACCATGCTTAGGTCTGTTTTAGACAAAAATTTGAAACGTTGGGAGGATTGCTTGCCTCATGTTGAGTTTGCTTATAATCATGCAACACATTCTTCTACAAAGATGTGCCCTTTTCAAATTGTTTATGGTTACATTCCTAGGGCGCCTATTGCTTTGTTTTCGCTTAATGTTGCGGACGCCCCACACATAGATGTTGTTGCACATGTTGAACAAATGATTAACCTCCATGAACAAACTCAACAAAACATTGCTGCTACTAATGCAAAAAATCTGGTTGCTGGTAGTAAAGGAAGAAAACTTGTTACTTTTGAGCCAAGTGATATGGTTTGGTTGCACTTGAGAAAGGATCGGTTTCCTACTTTGCGCCGTTCTAAATTAATGCCTCGTGCTGCTGGTCCTTTTAAGGTGCTAACAAAGATTAATGACAATGCTTATATCCTTGACCTGCCTGCGGAATTTGGTGTTTCCACTAGTTTTAATGTTGCAGATTTGAAACCATATATGGCCGAGGATGAGGAGTTGCCGTCGAGGACGACTTCACTTCAAGAAGGGGAGGATGATGAGGACATCACTATGAGTACGAGTACACCAGCAGCACCTCCACATCAAGCGCCACTTCCTTCATTAGCTAGGCCAATCACTCGGGCCCATGCCAGAGATCTTAACTTCGTCATGCTACTGAAGAATGAGGGCCCAGAAGAATAGACGACCAGCCCAACTGCGGCCCATAGTGGATGACCTAGGGTTGGCCGCCCCTAGGGGCTGCGCCCCCTCTCTCTATTTATCCAGGAGCTGCGCCTCCTTTGTTCTCCGAGTTTTGTCAGAACACGCACAAGTACGTGCTATCCTCTGTGATTCAGAACTCCACCTCGAGTGATATTAAGATTGCTCGCATCTTTTTCTTGTACGTTCTTCGATTGCGCACAGGAAACGATCTTCGTGATCAGGCCAATCTCGCATCAGCAAGGTCGGTAACCATTGGGAGTTGGTTCAGCGATTGCATTGGCGCTTCGGGGTCGCTCGTCGTAGTCGGATCGTGAGTGTCTACTTCCACCAAATCGGAATTATCTCCACTCACCGAAAGATCGGGCACTCCAGCTCTATCACATGCTCTTTGTTACTTGGTCGACCTTGGCAATATGACACTGATAGCTTGCATCATGGTCGTTCGAATCATTATTCTTTCATTTTTAAGGGTCAGAAAATAATTATACATCCAATGACACCTGAACAAATTGTTAAAGATGATCTTGCCCGAGCTGCTATAATTGCTAAACAACTTGATCCATCGCCCTCTGTTCCTTCTGAAATCAAGTTGAAGGCTCCTGTTTTGCTTGCTACACGTGCTGATTTTGATGATCTACACGGTGCTCATTTGCCATGCTATGCACTTGTATGCTCTAGTGTCCTCATTTCACTTGATGATGCACCATCTTCGGCTATTCCCCCTGTGGTTGCTATCCTTTTGCAGGAGTACGTTGATGTCTTTCCCAAAGACTTACCACCGGGTCTCCCACCACTTCGTGGCATTGAGCACCAGATCGACCTCATCCCCGGCGCAAGCTTCCGAACCGCGCAATGTACCGTACAAATCCGGATGAGACGAAGGAGATTCAGCGCCAGGTACATGCGTTGCTTGACAAGGGATACATTTGTGAGTCTCTTAGCCCTTGCTCTGTTCCTGTGTTACTTGTTCCCAAGAAAGATGGGTCGTGGCGTATGTGTGTAGACTATCGTGCTATTAATAACATCACTATTCGTTATCGATATCCTATACCACGCCTTGATGATATGCTAGATGAGCTTAGTGGTGCCATTATTTTCACTAAGATTGATTTGTGTAGTGGTTACCACCAGATTAGAATGAAACTGGGTGATGAATGGAAAACGGCTTTTAAAACGAAATTTGGTTTATATGAATTGTTGGTTATGCCGTTTGGATTGACTAATGCTCCCAGCACTTTTATGCGAGTGATGAATGAAGTTCTAAGGCCCTTCATAGGATTGTTTGTGGTTGTTTATTTTGATGATATCCTTATTTATAGCAAATCTAAGAAAGAGCATTTGGAACATTTAAGTGCTATTTTTGATGCAGTGCGTGCTGCCCAGTTATTTGCTAACATGGAAAAATGCATCTTTTGCACACGACGTGTCTCATTTCTTGGTTATGTTGTTACTCCATAGGGCATTGAGGTGGATAGCAGCAAGATTGCTGCCATTCGGGAGTGGCCTACACCATGACGGTCACACAAATTTGGAGCTTTCTTGGACTTGCCGGTTTCTACCGCAGATTTGTTCGTGATTTTAGCTCCATTGCAGCGCCTCTACATGATCTTACAAAGAAAGATGTGTCATTTGCTTGGAGTGATTCGCCGGAGGTAGCGTTCAGCACTTTGAAAGATAAGTTAACCCAAGCTCCCCTATTGCAATTGCCTGATTTTAATAAAGTGTTTGAACATGAATGCGATGCTAGCGGTATTGGGCTAGGTGCTGTTTTGTTACAAGAAGGAAAACCAATTGTTTATTTTAGTGAAAAATTAAGCGATGCTAGTCTGAAATATTCTACTTATGATAAGGAGCTTTACGCTTTAGTGCGCACTTTGCATACATGGCAGCACTATCTTTGGCATCGTGAGTTCATATTTCATTCTGATCATGAGGCTTTAAAACATATTCGTACCCAAACAAATCTGAACCGTCGTCATGCTAAATGGTTAGAATTCATTGAGTCTTTTCTTTACATTATTAAACACAAGAATGGGAAGGACAATGTTATTGCTGATGCTATGTCTCGTCGCTATACCATGCTATCACAGTTAGATTTTAAAATCTTTGGTTTGCACACTATGAAAGATCAATATGTTGACGATGTTGATTTTAAAGATGCTTTCGGCCATTGTATTAATAAGAAACCATGGGGCAACTTTCTAATACAGGATGGGTTCCTGTTTCGCGCTAACAAGCTGTGTGTTCTAGCTAGCTCGGTTTGTGTTTTGTTGTTACAGGAAGCGCATGGAGGCGGTCTCATGGGGCAG
Source organism: Zea luxurians (assembly GCA_029449295.1). NCBI lineage: Eukaryota > Viridiplantae > Streptophyta > Magnoliopsida > Poales > Poaceae > Zea > Zea luxurians. The sequence continues at coordinate 31,015,644 of JAOPSE010000029.1, read as the reverse complement.
TTTGGCGTCTACAAGACACATCTTTTGGCCTCGGATGCGCGCTGATGTTGAGCGCCTTGTTGCACGCTGCACTACTTGTCAGAAAGCTAAGTCACGGTTGAACAACCATGGTTTGTATATGCCTTTGCCTGTTCCTACTTCCCCTTGGATTGATATCTCGATGGATTTTGTTTTGGGATTGCCTAGAACTAAGAAGGGGAGGGATAGCATTTTTGTGGTTGTTGATCGATTCTCCAAAATGGCTCATTTCATACCTTGTCATAACACTGATGATGCTAGCAATGTTGCTGAATTGTTTTTTAGAGAGATTATTCGTTTGCACGGTATTCCCAATACAATAGTCTCAGATCGTGATGTTAAGTTTCTCAGTCATTTTTTGAGATCTCTGTGGAATAAATTGGGAACTAAATTGCTGTTTAGCACCACTTGTCACCCTTAGACAGATGGTCAAACTGAGGTAGTTAATCGAACTTTGTCTACCATGCTTAGAGCTGTTTTACACAAAAATTTGAAACGATGGGAGGATTGCTTGCCTCATGTTGAGTTTGCTTATAATCATGCAACACATTCTTCTACAAAGATGTGCCCTTTTCAAATTGATTATGGTTACATTCCTAGGGCGCCTATTGCTTTGTTTTCGCTTGATGCTGCGGACGCCCCACACATAGATGTTGTTGCACATGTTGAACAAATGATTAACCTCCATGAACAAACTCAACAAAACATAGCTGTTGCTAGTGCTAAATATCATATTACTTGTAGTAAAGGCCGGAAACTAGTTACTTTTGAACGTGGTGATATGGTTTGGTTGCATTTGAGAAAGGATCGGTTTCCTACTTTGCGCCGTTCTAAATTGATGCCTCATGCTGCTGGTCCTTTTAAGATACTAACCAAGATTAATGCTAATGCTTATATCCTTGACCTGCCTCCGGAGTTTGGTGTTTCCACTAGTTTTAATGTTGCAGATTTGAAATCGTATGCGGGAGAAGATGAGGAGTTGCCGTCGAGGATGACTTCAGTTCAAGAAGGGGAGGATGATGAGGACATCAACACCAACACGAGTACATCTACACCAGCAGCACCTTCTCCAGCCCAGGCACCATATTCCCTAGTCTAGGCGCCACCCCTTCCACCTGGGCCAGTGACTCGGGTCCGTGCAAGAGAATTGAACTACATCATGCTGTTAAAGAACGAAGGCCCAGAAGATTAGAAGATGGCCCAACAGGAAGGCCCGGATGGGGCGCCTAGGGAAGTCGTGAACAGTAACCGCGGTACTGTAGCGCTGGCCCTACTGTTCACGCCTCTCCTCTATTTAGTCAGAGTCATGTTTCATTTAGAACATGAGTTTTTGGTTTACATCTAGCTTTAGCTACCCCAGAACACGCACAAATACGTGCTGTCCTCTGTGATTCAGAACTCCACCTCGAGTGATATTAAGATTGCTCGCATCTTTTTCTTGTTCGTTCTTCGATTGCGCACAGGAAATGATCTTCGTGATCAGGCCGATCTCGCATCAGCAAGGTCGGTAACCATTGGGAGTTGGCTTAGCGATTGCATTGGCGCTTCGGTTTCGCTCGTCGTAGTCGGATCGTGAGGGTCTACTTCCACCAAATCAGAATTATCTCCACTCACCGAAAGATTGGGCACTCCAGCTCTATCAATTCCCAAAATGGGTGTCGTGGTGCATACAAAGCACGAGTTTTGCCCACCGGAACCACTTCTTCATTTTTCGCAACGAACATGCCCAATCCACTACTTTAGATCCAAAACTCATGTTTGGGGTGGTTTCGCGCTATATCGTTGCCGCACGTCACGCATTCCGAAAACGGGTGTCGGGGTGCATACAAAGCACGAGTTTTTGCCACCGGAACCATTTCTTCGTTTTTCGCAACGAACATGCCCAATCCACTACTTTAGGTCCCAAACTCATGTTTGGGCTGGTTTCGCGCAATTTCGTTGCCGCACGTCACCCATTCCGAAAACGAGTGTCGGGGGTGCATACAAAGCACGAGTTTTCGCCACCAGAACCATTTCTTCGTTTTTCGCAACAAACATGCCCAATCCACTACTTTAGGTCCAAAACTCATGTTTGGGGTGGTTTTGCGCAATTTCGTTGCCGCACGACACCGATTCCGAAAACAGGTGTCGTGGTGCATAAAAAGCACGAGTTTTTGCCACCGGAACTATTTCTTCGTTTTTCGCAACGAACATACCGAATCCACTACTTTAGGTCCAAAACTCAAGTTTGGGGTGGTTTCGCGCAATTTCGTTGCCGCACGTCACCCATTACAAAAACGGGTGTCGAGCGGGGTGCATACAAAGCACGAGTTTTTGCCACCGGAACCATTTCTTCGTTTTTCGCAACGAACATGCCCAATCCACTACTTTAAGTCCAAAACTCATGTTTGGGTGGTTTCGCGCTATTTCGTTGCCGCCCGTCACCCATTCCGAAAATGGGTGTCGGGGTGCATACAAAGCACGAGTTTTTGCCATCGGAACCATTTCTTCGTTTTTCGCAACGAACATGCCCAATCCACTACTTTAGGTCCAAAACTCATGTTTGGGGTGGTTTCGCGCAATTTCGTTACCGCACGTCACCCATTCCGAAAACGGGTGTCGGGGTGCATACAAAGCACGAGTTTTCGCCATCGGAACCATTTCTTCGTTTTTGCAAGCGAACATGCCCAATCCACTACTTTAGGTCCAAAACTCATGTTTGGGGTGGTTTTGCGCAATTCCTTTGCCGCACGTCACCCATTCCAAAAACGGGTGTCGGGGTGCATAAAATGCACGAGTTTTTGCCACCGGAACTATTTCTTCATTTTTCGCAACGAACATGCCCAATCCACTACTTTAGGTCCAAAACTCATGTTTGGGGTGGTTTCGCGCAATTTCGTTGCCGCACGTCAACCATTCCGAAAACGGGTGTCGGGGTGGATACAAAGCACGAGTTTTCGCCACCGGAACCATTTCTTCGTTTTTCGCAACGAACATGCCCAATCCACTACTTTAGGTCCAAAACTCATGTTTGGGGTGGTTTCGTGCAATTTCGTTGTCGCACGTCACCAATTCCAAAAACGGGTGTCAGGGTGCATCCAAGCACGAATTTTTGCCACCGGAACCATTTCATCGTTTTGCGCAACGAATATGCCCAATCCACTACTTCAGGTCCAAAACTCATGTTTGGGGTAGTTTCGCTCAATTTCGTTGCCGCACGTTACCCATTCCGAAAACAGGTGTTGGGTGCATACAAAGCATGAGTTTTTGCCACGGGAACCATTTCTTCGTTTTTCGCAAGAAACATGCCCAATCCACTACTTTAGGTCCAAAACTCATGTGTTGGGGGTGGTTTTGCGCAATTTTGTTGCCGCACGTATTCCGAAAACGGGTGTCGGGGTGCATACAAAGCACGAGTTTTCGCCACCGGAACCATTTCTTCGTTTTTCGCAACGAACATGCCCAATCCACTTCTTTAGGTCCAAAACTCATGTTTGGGGTGGTTTCACGCAATTCCGTTGCCGCACGTCACCCATTCCGAAAACGGGTGTCGCGGTGCATATAAAGCACGAGTTTTCGCCACCGGAACCATTTCTTCGTTTTTCGCAACGAACATGCCCAATCCACTACTTTAGGTCCAAAACTCTTGTTTGGGTGGTTTCGCGCAATTTCGTTGCCGCACGTCACCCATTCCGAAAACGGGTGTCGGGGTGGATACAAACCACGAGTTTTCGCCACCGGAACCATTTCTTCGTTTTTCGCAACGAACATGCCCAATCCACCACTTTAGGTCCAAAACTCATGTTTGGGGTGGTTTCGTGCAACTTCGTTGCCGCACGTCACCAATTCCAAAAACGGGGTGTCAGGGTGCATCCAAGCACGACTTTTTGCCACCGGAACCATTTCATCGTTTTGTGTAACGAACATGCCCAATCCACTACTTTAGGTCCAAAACTCATGTTTGGGGTAGTTTCGCTCAATTTCGTTGTCGCACGTCACCCATTCTGAAAACAGGTGTTGGGTGCATACAAAGCATGAGTTTTCGCCACGGGAACCATTTCTTCGGTTTTTCGCAACGAACATGCCCAATCCACTACTTTGGGTCCAAAACTCATGTTTCGTGTGGTTTCACGCAATTTCGTTGTCGTACGTCACCCATTCCAAAAATGGGTGTCTGGGTGCATACAAAGCACGACTTTTGCCACCGGAACTATTTCTTCGTTTTTCGCAACAAACATGACCAATCCACTACTTTAGGTCCAAAACTCATGTTTGGTATGGTTTCGCTATATTTCGTTGCCGCACGTCACCCATTCTGAAAACGGGTGTCGGGGTGCATACAAAGCATGAGTTTTTGCCACCGGAACCATTTCTTCTTTTTTCGCAACGACCATGCCCAATCCACTACTTTAGGTCCAAAACTCATGTTTGGGTTGGTTTCGCGCAATTTCGTTGCCGCACGTCACCCATTCCGAAAACGGGTGTCGGGGTGGATACAAAGCACGAGTTTTCGCCACCGGAACCATTTCTTCGTTTTTCGCAACGAACATGCCCAATCCACTACTTTAGGTCCAAAACTCATGTTTGGGGTGGTTTCGTGCAATTTCGTTGCTGCACGTCACCAATTGCAAAAACGGGTGTCAAGGTGCATACAAGCACGAGTTTTTGCCACCGGAACCATTTCTTCGTTTTGCGCAACGAACATGCCCAATCCACAACTTTAGGTCCAAAACTCATGTTTGGGGTGGTTTCGCGCAATTTCGTTGCCGCACGTCACCCATTCCGAAAACGGGTGTCGAGGTGCATAGAAAGCATGAGTTTTCGCCACCGGAACCATTTCTTCGCTTTTCACAACGAACATGCCCAATCCACTACTTTAGGTCTAATACTCATGTTTGGGGTGGTTTCGCGCAATTTCATTGCCGCACGTCACCCATTACAAAAACGGGTGTCGGGCGGGGTTTGGGGTGCATACAAAGCACGAGCTTTTGCCACCGGAACCATTTCTTCGTTTTTCGCAACGAACATGCCCAATCCACTACTTTAGGTCCAAAACTCATGTTTGGGCTGGTTTCGCGCAATTTCGTTGCCGCACGTCACCCATTCCGAAAACAGGTGTCGGGGTGCATACGAAGCACGAGTTTTTGCCACCGGAACCATTTCTTCGTTTTTCGCAAGAAACATGCCCAATCCACTACTTTAGGTCCAAAACTCATGTTTGGGGTGGTTTCGCGCAATTTTTTTGCCGCACGTCACCCATTCCGAAAACGGGTGTCGGGGTGCATACAAAGCATAAGTTTTCGCCACCGGAACCATTTCTTTGTTTTTTCGCAACGAACATGCCCAATCCACTACTTTGGGTCCAAAACTCATGTTTGGTGTCGTTTCGTGCAACTTCGTTGCCGCACGTCACCAATTCCAAAAACGGGGTGTCAGGGTGCATCCAGGCACGACTTTTTGCCACCGGAACCATTTCATCGTTTTGCGCAACGAACATGCCCAATCCACTACTTTAGGTCCAAAACTCATGTTTGGGGTAGTTTCGCTCAATTTCGTTGCCGCACGTCACCCATTCCGAAAACAGGTGTTGGGTGCATACAAAGCATGAGTTTTCGCCACGGGAACCATTTCTTCATTTTTCGCAACAAACATGCCCAATCCACTACTTTAGGTCCAAAACTCATGTTTGTGGTGGTTTCATGCAATTTCGTTGCCGCACGTCACCCATTCCGAAAACGTGTGTCGGGGTGCATACAAAGCACGAGTTTTTGCCATCGGAACCATTTCTTCGTTTTCGCAACGAACATGCCCAATCCACTACTTTAGGTCCAAAACTCATGTTTGGGGTGGTTTCGCGCAATTTCGTTACCGCACGTCACCCATTCCGAAAACGGGTGTCGGGGTGCATACAAAGCACGAGTTTTTGCCACCAGAACCATTTCTTCGTTTTTCGCAACGAACATGCCCAATCCACTACTTTAGGTCCAAAACTCATGTTTGGGGTGGTTTCGCGCAATTTCTTTGTCGCACTTCACCCATTCCAAAAACGGGTGTCGGGGTGCATACAAACCATGAGTTTTCGCCACCGGAAACATTTCTTCCTTTTTCTCATCGAACATGCCCAATCCACTACTTTAGGTCCAAAATTCATGTTTGGGGTGGTTTCGCGCAATTTCGTTGCCGCACGTCACACATTCCGAAAACGGGTGTCGGGGTGCATACAAAGCACGAGTTTTTGCCACCGGAACCATTTCTTCGTTTTTCGCAACGAACATGACCAATCCACTACTTTAGGTCCAAAACTCATGTTTGGGGTGGTTTCGCGCAATTTCGTTGCCGCACGTCACCCATTCCGAAAAGCAGGTGTCGGGGTGCATACAAAGCATGAGTTTTCACCACCGGAACCATTTCTTCGTTTTTCGCAACGAACATGCCCAATCCACTACTTTAGGTCCAAAACTCAAGTTTGGGGTGGTTTCGCGCAATTTCGTTGTCGTACGTCACCCATTCCCAAAACGGGTGTCGGGGTGCATACAAAGCACGACTTTTTGCCACCGGAACCAATTCTTCGTTTTTCACAACGAACATGCCCAATCCACTACTTTAGGTCCAAAACTCATGTTTGGGGTGGTTTCGCGCTATTTCGTTGCCGCCCGTCACCCATTCTGAAAATGGGTGTCGGGGTGCATACAAAGCATGAGTTTTTGCCATCGGAACCATTTCTTCGTTTTCGCAACGAACATGCCCAATCCACTACTTTTGGTCCAAAACTCATGTTTGGGGTGGTTTCGCGCTATTTCGTTGCCGCCCGTCACCCATTCCGAAAATGGGTGTCGGGGTGCATACAAAGCACAAGTTTTTGCCATCGGAACCATTTCTTCGTTTTCGCAACGAACATGCCCAATCCACTACTTTAGGTCCAAAACTCATGTTTGGGGTGGTTTCACGCAATTTCGTTACCGCACGTCACCCATTCCGAAAACGGGTGTCAGGGTGCATACAAAGCACGAGTTTTTGCCACCAGAACCATTTCTTCGTTTTTCGCAACGAACATGCCCAATCCACTACTTTAGGTCCAAAACTCATGTTTGGGGTGGTTTCGCGCAATTTCTTTGCCGCACGTCACCCATTCCAAAAACGGGTGTCGGGGTGCATACAAACCATGAGTTTTCGCCACTGGAAACATTTCTTCCTTTTTCTCATCGAACATGCCCAATCCACAACTTTAGGTCCAAAACTCATGTTTGGGGTGGTTTCGCGCAATTTCGTTGCCGCACGTCACACATTCCGAAAACGGGTGTCGGGGTGCATACAAAGCACGAGTTTTTGCCACCGGAACCATTTCTTCGTTTTTCGCAACGAACATGACCAATCCACTACTTTAGGTCCAAAACTCATGTTTGGGGTGGTTTCGCGCAATTTCGTTGCCGCACGTCACCCATTCCGAAAAGCAGGTGTCGGGGTGCATACAAAGCATGAGTTTTCACCACCGGAACCATTTCTTCGTTTTTCGCAACGAACATGCCCAATCCACTACTTTAGGTCCAAAACTCAAGTTTGGGGTGGTTTCGCGCAATTTCGTTGTCGTACGTCACCCATTCCCAAAACGGGTGTCGGGGTGCATACAAAGCACGACTTTTTGCCACCGGAACCAATTCTTCGTTTTTCACAACGAACATGCCCAATCCACTACTTTAGGTCCAAAACTCATGTTTGGGGTGGTTTCGCGCTATTTCGTTGCCGCCCGTCACCCATTCTGAAAATGGGTGTCGGGGTGCATACAAAGCATGAGTTTTTGCCATCGGAACCATTTCTTCGTTTTCGCAACGAACATGCCCAATCCACTACTTTTGGTCCAAAACTCATGTTTGGGGTGGTTTCGCGCAATTTCGTTACCGCACGTCACCCATTCCGAAAACGGGTGTCGGGGTGCATACAAAGCACGAGTTTTTGCCACCAGAACCATTTCTTCGTTTTTCGCAACGAACATGCCCAATCCACTACTTTAGGTCCAAAACTCATGTTTGGGGTGGTTTCGCGCAATTTCTTTGTCGCACTTCACCCATTCCGAAAACGGGTGTCGGGGTGCATACAAACCATGAGTTTTCGCCACCGGAAACATTTCTTCCTTTTTCTCATCGAACATGCCCAATCCACTACTTTAGGTCCAAAACTCATGTTTGGGGTGGTTTCGCGCAATTTCGTTGCCGCACGTCACACATTCCGAAAACGGGTGTCGGGGTGCATACAAAGCACGAGTTTTTGCCATCGGAACCATTTCTTCGTTTTCGCAACGAACATGCCCAATCCACTACTTTAGGTCCAAAACTCATGTTTTGGGTGGTTTCGCGCAATTTCGTTACCGCACGTCACCCATTCCGAAAACGGGTGTTGGGGTGCATACAAAGCACGAGTTTTTGCCATCGGAACCATTTCTTCGTTTTCGCAACGAACATGCCCAATCCACTACTTTAGGTCCAAAACTCATGTTTGGGGTGGTTTCGCGCAATTTCATTACCGCACGTCACCCATTCCGAAAACGGGTGTCGGGGTGCATACAAAGCACGAGTTTTTGCCACCAGAACCATTTCTTCGTTTTTCGCAACGAACATGCCCAATCCACTACTTTAGGTCCAAAACTCATGTTTGGGGTGGTTTCGCGCAATTTCTTTGTCGCACTTCACCCATTCCGAAAACGGGTGTCGGGGTGCATACAAACCATAAGTTTTCGCCACCGGAAACATTTCTTCCTTTTTCTCATCGAACATGCCCAATCCACTACATTAGGTCCAAAACTCATGTTTGGGGTGGTTTCGCGCAATTTCGTTGCCGCACGTCACACATTCCGAAAACGGGTGTCGGGGTGCATACAAAGCACGAGTTTTTGCCACCGGAACCATTTCTTCGTTTTTCGCAACGAACATGACCAATCCACTACTTTAGGTCCAAAACTCATGTTTGGGGTGGTTTCGCTCAATTTCGTTGCCGCACGTCACCCATTCCGAAAAGCAGGTGTTGGGGTGCATACAAAGCATGAGTTTTCACCACCGGAACCATTTCTTCGTTTTTCGCAACGAACATGCCCAATCCACTACTTTAGGTCCAAAACTCAAGTTTGGGGTGGTTTCGCGCAATTTCGTTGTCGTACGTCACCCATTCCCAAAACGGGTGTCGGGGTGCATACAAAGCACGACTTTTTGCCACCGGAACCAATTCTTCGTTTTTCACAACGAACATGCCCAATCCACTAATTTAGGTCCAAAACTCATGTTTGGGGTGGTTTCGCGCTATTTCGTTGCCGCCCGTCACCCATTCTGAAAATGGGTGTCGGGGTGCATACAAAGCATGAGTTTTTGCCATCGGAACCATTTCTTCGTTTTCGCAACGAACATGCCCAATCCACTACTTTTGGTCCAAAACTCATGTTTGGGGTGGTTTCGCGCTATTTCGTTGCCGCCCGTCACCCATTCCGAAAATGGGTGTCGGGGTGCATACAAAGCACAAGTTTTTGCCATCGGAACCATTTCTTCGTTTTCGCAACGAACATGCCCAATCCACTACTTTAGGTCCAAAACTCATGTTTGGGGTGGTTTCGCGCAATTTCGTTACCGCACGTCACCCATTCCGAAAACGGGTGTCAGGGTGCATACAAAGCACGAGTTTTTGCCACCAAAACCATTTCTTCGTTTTTCGCAACGAACATGCCCAATCCACTACTTTAGGTCCAAAACTCATGTTTGGGGTGGTTTCGCGCAATTTCTTTGCCGCACGTCACCCATTCCAAAAACGGGTGTCGGGGTGCATACAAACCATGAGTTTTCGCCACTGGAAACATTTCTTCCTTTTTCTCATCGAACATGCCCAATCCACAACTTTAGGTCCAAAACTCATGTTTGGGGTGGTTTCGCGCAATTTCGTTGCCGCACGTCACACATTCCGAAAACGGGTGTCGGGGTGCATACAAAGCACGAGTTTTTGCCACCGGAACCATTTCTTCGTTTTTCGCAACGAACATGCCCAATCCACTACTTTAGGTCCAAAACTCATGTTTGGGGTGGTTTCGCGCAATTTTGTTGCCGCACGTCACCCATTCCGAAAAGCAGGTGTCGGGGTGCATACAAAGCATGAGTTTTCACCACCAGAACCATTTCTTCGTTTTTCGCAACGAACATGCCCAATCCACTACTTTAGGTCCAAATCTCATGTTTGGGGTGGTTTCGCGCAATTTCTTTGCCGCACGTCACCCATTCCGAAAACGGGTGTCGGGGTGCATACAAACCATGAGTTTTCGCCACCGGAAACATTTCTTCCTTTTTCTCATCGAACATGCCCAATCCACTACTTTAGGTCCAAAACTCATGTTTGGGGTGGTTTCGCGCAATTTCGTTGCCGCACGTCACACATTCCGAAAACGGGTGTCGGGGTGCATACAAACCATTTCTTCATTTTTCGCAACGAACATGACCAATCCACTACTTTAGGTCCAAAACTCATGTTTGGGGTGGTTTCGCGCAATTTCGTTGCCGCACGTCACCCATTCCGAAAAGCAGGTGTCGGGGTGCATACAAAGCATGAGTTTTCACCACCGGAACCATTTCTTCGTTTTTCACAACGAACATGCCCAATCCACTACTTTAGGTCCAAAACTCAAGTTTGGGGTGGTTTCGCGCAATTTCGTTGTCGTACGTCACCCATTCCCAAAACGGGTGTCGGGGTGCATACAAAGCACGACTTTTTGCCACTGGAACCAATTCTTCGTTTTTCACAACGAATATGCCCAATCCATTACTTTAGGGCCAAAACTCATGTTTGGGGTGGTTTCGCGCTATTTCTTTGCCGCCCGTCACCCATTCTGAAAATGGGTGTCGGGGTGCATACAAAGCATGAGTTTTTGCCATCGGAACCATTTCATCGTTTTCGCAACGAACATGCCCAATCCACTACTTTAGGTCCAAAACTCATGTTTGGGGTGGTTTCGCGCTATTTCGTTGCCGCCCGTCACCCATTCCGAAAATGGGTGTCGGGGTGCATACAAAGCACAAGTTTTTGCCATCGGAACCATTTCTTCGTTTTCGCAACGAACATGCCCAATCCACTACTTTAGGTCCAAAACTCATGTTTGGGGTGGTTTCGCGCAATTTCGTTACCGCACGTCACCCATTCCGAAAACGGGTGTCAGGGTGCATACAAAGCACGAGTTTTTGCCAGCAGAACCATTTCTTCGTTTTTCGCAACGAACATGCCCAATCCACTACTTTAGGTCCAAAACTCATGTTTGGGGTGGTTTCGCGCAATTTCTTTGCTGCACGTCACCCATTCCGAAAACGGGTGTCGGGGTGCATACAAACCATGAGTTTTCGCCACCGGAAACATTTCTTCCTTTTTCTCATTGAACATGCCCAATCCACAACTTTAGGTCCAAAACTCATGTTAGGGGTGGTTTCGCGCAATTTCGTTGCCGCACGTCACACATTCCGAAAACGGGTGTCGGGGTGCATACAAAGCACGTGTTTTTGCCACCGGAACCATTTCTTCGTTTTTCGCAACGAACATGCCCAATCCACTACTTTAGGTCCAAAACTCATGTTTGGGGTGGTTTCGCGCAATTTTTCTGCCGCACGTCACCCATTCCGAAAAGCAGGTGTCGGGGTGCATACAAAGCATGAGTTTTCACCACCAGAACCATTTCTTCGTTTTTCGCAACGAACATGCCCAATCCACTACTTTAGGTCCAAAACTCATGTTTGGGGTGGTTTCGCGCAATTTCTTTGCCGCACGTCACCCATTCCGAAAACGGGTGTCGGGGTGCATACAAACCATGAGTTTTCGCCACCGGAAACATTTCTTCCTTTTTCTCATCGAACATGCCCAATCCACTACTTTAGGTCCAAAACTCATGTTTGGGGTGGTTTCGCGCAATTTCGTTGCCGCACGTCACACATTCCGAAAACGGGTGTCGGGGTGCATACAAAGCACGAGTTTTTGCCACCGGAACCATTTCTTCGTTTTTCGCAACGAACATGACCAATCCACTACTTTAGGTCCAAAACTCATGTTTGGGGTGGTTTCGCGCAATTTCGTTGCCGCACGTCACCCATTCCGAAAAGCAGGTGTCGGGGTGCATACAAAGCATGAGTTTTCACCACCGGAACCATTTCTTCGTTTTTCGCAACGAACATGCCCAATCCACTACTTTAGGTCCAAAACTCAAGTTTGGGGTGGTTTCGCGCAATTTCGTTGTCGTACGTCACCCATTCCCAAAACGGGTGTCGGGGTGCATACAAAGCACGACTTTTTGCCACTGGAACCAATTCTTCGTTTTTCACAACGAACATGCCCAATCCACTACTTTAGGTCCAAACCTCATGTTTGGGGTGGTTTCGCGCTATTTCGTTGCCGCCCGTCACCCATTCTGAAAATGGGTGTCGGGGTGCATACAAAGCATGAGTTTTTGCCATCGGAACCATTTCTTCGTTTTCGCAACGAACATGCCCAATCCACTACTTTAGGTCCAAAACTCATGTTTGGGGTGGTTTCGCGCTATTTCGTTGCCGCCCGTCACCCATTCCGAAAATGGGTGTCGGGGTGCATACAAAGCACAAGTTTTTGCCATCGGAACCATTTCTTCGTTTTCGCAACGAACATGCCCAATCCACTACTTTAGGTCCAAAACTCATGTTTGGGGTGGTTTCACGCAATTTCGTTACCGCACGTCACCCATTCTGAAAACGGGTGTCAGGGTGCATACAAAGCACGAGTTTTTGCCACCAGAACCATTTCTTCGTTTTTCGCAACGAACATGCCCAATCCACTACTTTAGGTCCAAAACTCATGTTTGGGGTGGTTTCGCGCAATTTTTTTGCCGCACGTCACCCATTCCGAAAACGGGTGTCGGGGTGCATACAAACCATGAGTTTTCGCCACCGGAAACATTTCTTCCTTTTTCTCATCGAACATGCCCAATCCACAACTTTAGGTCCAAAACTCATGTTTGGGGTGGTTTCGCGCAATTTCGTTGCCGCACGTCACACATTCCGAAAACGGGTGTTGGGGTGCATAGAAAGCACGAGTTTTTGCCACCGGAACCATTTCTTCGTTTTTCGCAACGAACATGACCAATCCACTACTTTAGGTCCAAAACTCATGTTTGGGGTGGTTTCGCGCAATTTTGTTGCCGCACGTCACCCATTCCGAAAAGCAGGTGTCGGGGTGCATACAAAGCATGAGTTTTCACCACCGGAACCATTTCTTCGTTTTTCGCAACGAATATTCCCAATCCACTACTTTAGGTTCAAAACTCAAGTTTGGGGTGGTTTCGTGCAATTTCGTTGTCGTACGTCACCCATTCCCAAAACGGGTGTCAGGGTGCATACAAAGCACGACTTTTTGCCACCGGAACCAATTCTTCGTTTTTCACAACCAACATGCCCAATCCACTACTTTAGGTCCAAAACTCATGTTTGGGGTGGTTTCGCGCTATTTCGTTGCCGCCCGTCGCCCAATCTGAAAATGGGTGTCGGGGTGCATACAAAGCACGAGTTTTTGCCATCGGAACCATTTCTTCGTTTTTCGCAACGAACATGCCCAATCCACTACTTTAGGTCCAAAACTCATGTTTGGGGTGGTTTCGCGCAATTTCGTTACCCACGTCACCCATTCCGAAAACGGGTGTCGGGGTGCATACAAAGCATGAGTTTTCGCCACCGGAACCTTTTCTTCGTTTTTCGCAACGAACATGCCCAATCCACTACTTTAGGTCCAAAACTCATGTTTGTGGTGGTTTCACGCAATTCCTTTGCCGCACATCACCCATTCCGAAAACGGGTGTCGGGGTGCATACAAAGCACGAGTTTTCGCCACCGGAACCATTTCTTCTTTTTTCGCAACAAACATGCCCAATCCACTACTTTAGGTCCAAAACTCATGTTGGGGTGGTTTCACGCAATTCCTTTGCCGCACGTCACCCATTCCGAAAACGGGTGTCGGGGTGGATATAAAGCACGAGTTTTCGCCACTGGAACCATTTCTTCGTTTTTCGCAACGAACATGCCCAATCCACCACTTTAGGTCCAAAACTCATGTTTGGCGTGGTTTCGTGCAACTTCGTTGCCGCACGTCACCAATTCCAAAAACGGGGTGTCAGGGTGCATCCAAGCACGACTTTTTGCCACCGGAACCATTTCATCGTTTTGCGCAACGAACATGCCCAATCCCTACTTTAGGTCCAAAACTCATGTTTGGGGTAGTTTCGCTCAATTTCGTTGCCGCACGTCACCCATTCCGAAAACAGGTGTTGGGTGCATACAAAGCATGAGTTTTCGCCACGGGAACCATTTCTTCGTTTTTCGCAACAAACATGCCCAATCCACTACTTTAGGTCCAAAACTCATGTTTGTGGTGGTTTCATGCAATTTCGTTGCCGCCCGTCACCCATTCCGAAAACGGGTGTCGGGGTGCATACAAAGCACGAGTTTTTGCCACCGGAACCATTTCTTCGTTTTTCGCAACGAACATGATCAATCCACTACTTTAGGTCCAAAACTCATGTTTGGGGTGGTTTCGCGCAATTTCGTTGCCGCACGTCACCCATTCCGAAAAGCAGGTGTCGGGGTGCATACAAAGCATGAGTTTTCACCATCAGAACCATTTCTTCGTTTTTCGCAACGAAGCTGCCCAATCCACTACTTTAGGTCCAAAACTCAAGTTTGTGTTGGTTTCGCGCAATTTCGTTGTCGTACGTCACCCATTCCCAAAACGGGTCTCGGGGTGCATACAAAGCACGACTTTTTGCCACCGGAACCAATTCTTCGTTTTTCACAACCAACATGCCCAATCCACTACTTTAGGTCCAAAACTCATGTTTGGGGTGGTTTCGCGCTATTTCGTTGCCGCCCGTCGCCCAATCTGAAAATGGGTGTCGGGGTGCATACAAAGCACGAGTTTTTGCCATCGGAACCATTTCTTCGTTTTTCGCAACGAACATGCCCAATCCACTACTTTAGGTCCAAAACTCATGTTTGGGGTGGTTTCGCGCAATTTCGTTACCCACGTCACCCATTCCGAAAACGGGTGTCGGGGTGCATACAAAGCATGAGTTTTCGCCACCGGAACCTTTTCTTCGTTTTATGCAACGAACATGCCCAATCCACTACTTTAGGTCCAAAACTCATGTTTGTGGTGGTTTCACGCAATTCCTTTGCCGCACATCACCCATTCCGAAAACGGGTGTCGGGGTGCATACAAAGCACGAGTTTTCGCCACCGGAACCATTTCTTCTTTTTTCGCAACAAACATGCCCAATCCACTACTTTAGGTCCAAAACTCATGTTGGGGTGGTTTCGCGCAATTCCTTTGCCACACGTCACCCATTCCGAAAACGGGTGTCGGGGTGGATATAAAGCACGAGTTTTCGCCACTGGAAACATTTCTTCGTTTTTCGCAACGAACATGCCCAATCCACCACTTTAGGTCCAAAACTCATGTTTGGCGTGGTTTCGTGCAACTTCGTTGCCGCACGTCACCAATTCCAAAAACGGGGTGTCAGGGTGCATCCAAGCACGACTTTTTGCCACCGGAACCATTTCATCGTTTTGCGCAACGAACATGCCCAATCCCTACTTTAGGTCCAAAACTCATGTTTGGGGTAGTTTCGCTCAATTTCGTTGCCGCACGTCACCCATTCCGAAAACAGGTGTTGGGTGCATACAAAGCATGAGTTTTCGTCACGGGAACCATTTCTTCGTTTTTCGCAACAAACATGCCCAATCCACTACTTTAGGTCCAAAACTCATGTTTGTGGTGGTTTCATGCAATTTCGTTGCCGCACGTCACCCATTCCGAAAACGGGTGTCGGGGTGCATACAAAGCACGAGTTTTTGCCACCGGAACCATTTCTTCGTTTTTCGCAACGAACATGATCAATCCACTACTTTAGGTCCAAAACTCATGTTTGGGGTGGTTTCGCGCAATTTCGTTGCCGCGCGTCACCCATTCCGAAAAGCAGGTGTCGGGGTGCATACAAAGCATGAGTTTTCACCATCAGAACCATTTCTTCGTTTTTCGCAACGAAGCTGCCCAATCCACTACTTTAGGTCCAAAACTCAAGTTTGTGTTGGTTTCGCGCAATTTCGTTGTCGTACGTCACCCATTCCCAAAACGGGTCTCGGGGTGCATACAAAGCACGACTTTTTGCCACCGGAACCAATTCTTCGTTTTTCGCAACGAACATGCCCATCCACTACTTTAGGTCCAAAACTCATGTTTGGGGTGGTTTCGCGCAATTTCGTTGCCGCACGTCACCCATTCCGAAAACGGGTGTCGGGGTGCATACAAAGCACGAGTTTTTGCCACCAGAACCATTTCTTCGTTTTTCGCAACGAACCTGCCCAATCCACTACTTTAGGTCCAAAACTCTTGTTTGGGGTGGTTTCGCGCAATTTCTTTGGCGCACATCACCCATTCCGAAAAAGGGTGTCGGGGTGCATACGAAGCACGAGTTTTCGCCACCGGAAACATTTCTTCCTTTTTCTCATCGAACATGCCCAATCCACTAATTTAGGTCCAAAACTCATTTTTGGGGTGGTTTCGCGCAATTTCGTTGCCGCACGTCACCCATTCAGATAAGCAGGTGTCGGGGTGCATACAAAGCACGAGTTTTTGCCATCGGAACCATTTCTTCGTTTTTCGCAACGAACATGACCAATCCACTACTTTAGGTCCAAAACTCATGTTTGGGGTGGTTTCGCGCAATTTCGTTGCCGCACGTCACCCATTCAGATAAGCAGGTGTCGGGGTGCATACAAAGCATGAGTTTTCACCACCGGAACCATTTCTTCGTTTTTCGCAACGAACATGCCCAATCCACTAGTTTAGGTCCTAAACTCAAGTTTCGGGTGGTTTCACGCAATTTCGTTGTCGTACGTCACCCATTCCCAAAACGTGTGTCGGGGTGCATACAAAGCACGACTTTTTGCCACCGGAACCATTTCTTCATTTTTCGCAACGAACATGCCCAAGCCACTACTTTAGGTCCAAAACTCATGTTTGGGGTGCTTTCGCGCTATTTCGTTGCAGTCCGTCACACATTCCGAAAACGGGTGTCGGGGTGCATACAAAGCACGAGTTTTTGCCATCGGAACCATTTCTTCGTTTTTCGCAACGAACATGACCAATCCACTACTTTAGGTCCAAAACTCATGTTTGGGGTGGTTTCGCGCAATTTCGTTGCCGCACGTCACCCATTCAGATAAGCAGGTGTCGGGGTGCATACAAAGCATGAGTTTTCACCACCGGAACCATTTCTTCGTATTTCGCAACGAACATGCCCAATCCACTACTTTAGGTCCAAAACTCAAGTTTCGGGTGGTTTCACGCAATTTCGTTGTCGTACGTCACCCATTCCCAAAACGTGTGTCGGGGTGCATACAAAGCACGACTTTTTGCCACCGGAACCATTTCTTCGTTTTTCGCAACGAACATGCCCAATCCACTACTTTAGGTCCAAAACTCATGTTTGGGGTGCTTTCGCGCTATTTCGTTGCAGTCCGTCACCCATTCCGAAAACGGGTGTCAGGGTGCATACAAAGCACGAGTTTTTGCCATTGGAACCATTTCTTCGTTTTTCGCAACGAACATGCCCAATCCACTACTTTAGGTCCAAAACTCATGTTTGGGGTGGTTTCACGCAATTTCGTTGCCGCACGTCACCCATTCCGAAAATGGGTGTCGGGGTGGATACAAAGCACGAGTTTTCGCCACCGGAACCATTTCTTCGTTTTTCGCAACAAACATGCCCAATCCACTACTTTAGATCCAAAACTCATGTTTGGGTGGTTTCGCGCAATTTTGTTGTCGCACGTCAGCCATTCTAAAAACGGGTGTCGGGGTGCATACAAAGCACGAGTTTTTGCCACCGGAACCATTTCTTCGTTTTTCGCAACGAACATGCCCAATCCACTACTTTAGGTCCAAAACTCATGTTTGGGGTGGTTTCACGCTATTTTGTTGCCGCCCGTCACCCATTCTGAAAATGGGTGTCGGGGTGCATACAAAGCATGAGTTTTTGCCATCGGAACCATTTCTTCGTTTTCGCAACGAACATGCCCAATCCACTACTTTAGGTCCAAAACTCATGTTTGGGGTGGTTTCGCGCTATTTCGTTGCCGCCCGTCACCCATTCCGAAAATGGGAGTCGGGGTGCATACAAAGCACAAGTTTTTGCCATCGGAACCATTTCTTCGTTTTCGCAACGAACATGCCCAATCCAATACTTTAGGTCCAAAACTCATGTTTGGGGTGGTTTCGCGCAATTTCGTTACCGCACGTCACCCATTCCGAAAACGGGTGTCGGGGTGCATACAAAGCACGAGTTTTTGCCACCAGAACCATTTCTTCGTTTTTCGCAACGAACATGCCCAATCCACTACTTTAGGTCCAAAACTCATGTTTGGGGTGGTTTCGCGCAATTTCTTTGCCGCACGTCACCCATTCCGAAAACGGGTGTCGGGGTGCATACAAACCATGAGTTTTCGCCACCGGAAACATTTCTTCCTTTTTCTCATCGAACATGCCCAATCCACAACTTTAGGTCCAAAACTCATGTTTGGGGTGGTTTCGTGCAATTTCGTTGCCGCACGTCACACATTCCGAAAACGGGTGTCGGGGTGCATACAAAGCACGAGTTTTTGCCACCGGAACCATTTCTTCGTTTTTCGCAACGAACATGACCAATCCACTACTTTAGGTCCAAAACTCATGTTTGGGGTGGTTTCGCGCAATTTTGTTGCCGCACGTCACCCATTCCGAAAAGCAGGTGTCGGGGTGCATACAAAGCATGAGTTTTCACCACCGGAACCATTTCTTCGTTTTTCGCAACGAACATGCCCAATCCACTACTTTAGGTTCAAAACTCAAGTTTGGGGTGGTTTCGTGCAATTTCGTTGTCGTACGTCACCCATTCCTAAAACGGGTGTCAGGGTGCATACAAAGCACGACTTTTTGCCACCGGAACCAATTCTTCGTTTTTCACAACGAACATGCCCAATCCACTACTTTAGGTCCAAAACTCATGTTTGGGGTGGTTTCTCGCTATTTCGTTGCCGCCCGTTGCCCAATCTGAAAATGGGTGTCGGGGTGCATACAAAACACGAGTTTTTGCCATCGGAACCATTTCTTCGTTTTTCGCAACGAACATGCCCAATCCACTACTTTAGGTCCAAAACTCATGTTTGGGGTGGTTTCGCGCAATTTCGTTACCCACGTCACCCATTCCGAAAACGGGTGTCGGGGTGCATACAAAGCACGAGTTTTCGCCACCGGAACCATTTCTTCGTTTTTCGCAACGAACATGCCCAATCCACTACTTTAGGTCCAAAACTCATGTTTGTGGTGGTTTCACGCAATTCCTTTGCCGCACGTCACCCATTCCGAAAACGGGTGTCGGGGTGCATACAAAGCACGAGTTTTCGCCACCGGAACCATTTCTTCGTTTTTCGCAACGAACATGCCCAATCCACTACTTTAGGTCCAAAACTCATGTTGGGGTGGTTTCACGCAATTCCTTTGCCGCACGTCACCCATTCCGAAAACGGGTGTCAGGGTGCATCAAGCACGACTTTTTGCCACCGGAACCATTACATCGTTTTGCGCAACGAACATGCCCAATCCACTACTTTAGGTCCAAAACTCATGTTTGGGGTAGTTTCGCTCAATTTTGTTGCCGCACGTCACCCATTCTGAAAACAGGTGTTGGGTGCATACAAAGCATGAGTTTTCGCCACGGGAACCATTTCTTCTTTTTTCGCAACAAACATGCCCAATCCACTACTTTAGGTCCAAAACTCATGTTTGTGGTGGTTTCATGCAATTTCGTTGCCGCACGTCACCCATTCCGAAAATGGGTGTCGGGGTGCATACAAAGCACGAGTCTTTGCCGCCGGAACCATTTCTTCGTTTTTCGCAACGAACATGACCAATCCACTACTTTAGGTCCAAAACTCATGTTTGGGGTGGTTTCGCGCAATTTCGTTGCCGCACGTCACCCATTCCGAAAAGCAGGTGTCGGGGTGCATAAAAGCATGAGTTTTCACCATCGGAACCATTTCTTTGTTTTTCGCAACGAAGATGCCCAATCCACTACTTTAGGTCCAAAACTCAAGTTTGTGTTGGTTTCGCGCAATTTCGTTGCCGTACGTCACCCATTCCCAAAACGGGTCTCGGGGTGCATACAAAGCACGACTTTTTGCCACCGGAACCAATTCTTCGTTTTTCGCAACGAACATGCCAATCCACTACTTTAGGTCCAAAACTCATGTTTGGGGTGGTTTCGCGCTATTTCGTTGCCGCCCGTCACCCATTCCGAAAATGGGTGTCGGGGTGCATACAAAGCACGAGTTTTTGCCATCGGAACCATTTCTTCGTTTTCGCAACGAACATGCCCAATCCACTACTTTAGGTCCAAAACTCATGTTTGGGGTGGTTTCGGGCAATTTCGTTACCGCACGTCACCCATTCCGAAAACGGGTGTCGGGGTGCATACAAAGCACGAGTTTTTGCCACCAGAACCATTTCTTCGTTTTTCGCAACGACCCTGCCCTATCCACTACTTTAGGTCCAAAACTCTTGTTTGGGGTGGTTTTGCGCAATTTCTTTGGCGCACGTCACCCATTCCGAAAATGGGTGTCGGGGTGCATACGAAGCACGAGTTTTCGCCACCGGAAACATTTCTTCCTTTTTCTCATCGAACATGCCCAATCCACTACTTTAGGTCCAAAACTCATGTTTGGGGTGGTTTCGCGCAATTTCATTGCCGCACGTCACACATTCCGAAAACGGGTGTCGGGGTGCATACAAAGCACGAGTTTTTGCCACCGGAACCATTTCTTCGTTTTTCGCAACGAACATGACCAATCCACTACTTTAGGTCCAAAACTCATGTTTGGGGTGGTTTCGCGCAATTTCGTTGCCGCACGTCACCCATTCAGATAAGCAGGTGTCGGTGTGCATACAAAGCATGAGTTTTCACCACCGGAACCATTTCTTCGTTTTTTGCAACGAACATGCCCAATCCACTACTTTAGGTCCAAAACTCAAGTTTCGGGTGGTTTCGCGGAATTTCGTTGTCGTACGTCACCCATTCACAAAACGTGTGTCGGGGTGCATACAAAGCACGACTTTTTGCCACCGGAACCATTTCTTCGTTTTTCACAACGAACATGCCCAATCCACTACTTTAGGTCCAAAACTCATGTTTGGGGTGCTTTCGCGCTATTTCGTTGCAGTCCGTCACCCATTCCGAAAACGGGTGTCAGGGTGCATACAAAGCACGAGTTTTTGCCATTGGAACCATTTCTTCGTTTTTCGCAACGAACATGCCTAATCCACTACTTTAGGTCCAAAACTCATGTTTGGGGTGGTTTCACGCAATTTCGTTGCCGCGCGTCACCCATTCCGAAAACGGGTGTCGGGGTGGATACAAAGCACGAGTTTTCGCCACCGGAACCATTTCTTCGTTTTTCGCAACAAACATGCCCAATCCACTACTTTAGGTCCAAAACTCATGTTTGGGGTGGTTTCGCGCAATTTTGTTGCCGCACGTCAGCCATTCTGAAAACGGGTGTCAGGGTGCATACAAAGCACGAGTTTTTGCCACCGGAACCATTTCTTCGTTTTTCGCAACGAACATGCCCAAACCACTACTTTAGGTCCAAAACTCATGTTTGGGGTGGTTTCGCGCAATTTCTTTGCCGCACGTCACCCATTCCAAAAACGGGTGTCGGGATGCATACAAACCATGAGTTTTCTCCACTGGAACCATATCTTCGTTTTTCTCAACGAACATGCCCAATCCACTACTTTAGGTCCAAAACTCATGTTTGGGGTGGTTTCGCGCAATTTCGTTGCCGCACGTCACCCATTCCGAAAACGGGTGTCAGGGTGCATACAAAGCACGAGTTTTTGCCACCGGAACCATTTCTTCGCTTTTCGCAACGAACATGACCAATCCACTACTTTAGGTCCAAAACTCATGTTTGGGGTGGTTTCGCACAATTTCGTTGCCGCACGTCACCCATTCCGAAAAGCAGGTGTCGGGGTGCATACAAAGCATGAGTTTTCACCACCAGAACCATTTCTTCGTTTTCTGCAACGAACATGCCAAATCCACTACTTTAGGTCCAAAACTCACGTTTGGGGTGGTTTCGCGCAATTTCATTGTCGTACGTCACCCATTCCTAAAACGGGTGTCGGGGTGCATACAAAGCACGACTTTGTGCCACCGGAACCAATTCTTCATTTTTCGCAACGAACATGCCCAATCCACTACTTTAGGTCCAAAACTCATGTTTTGGGTGGTTTCGTGCTATTTCGTTGTCGCCCGTCACCCATTCCAAAAATTGGTGTCGGGGTGCATATGAAGCACGAGTTTTTGCCATCGGAACCATTTCTTCGTTTTTTCGCAACGAACATGCCCAATCCACTACTTTAAGTCCAAAACTCATGTTTGGGGTGGTTTCGCGCAATTTCGTTACCGCACGTCACCCATTTCGAAAACGGGTGTCGGGGTGCATACAAAGCACGAGTTTTCGCCACCGGAACCCTTTCTTCGTTTTTCGCAACGAACATGCCCAATCCACTACTTTAGGTCCAAAACTCATGTTTGGGGTGGTTTGGCGCAATTCCTTTGCCGCACGTCACCCATTCCAAAAACGGGTGTCGGGGTGCATACAAAGCACGAGTTTTCGCCATCGGAACCATTTCTTCGTTTTTCACAACGAACATGCCCAATCCACTACTTTAGGTCCAAAACTCATGTTTGGGGTGGTTTCGCGCAATTTCGTTGCCGCACGTCACCCATTCCGAAAACGGGTGTCGGGGTGGATACAAAGCACGAGTTTTCGCCACCGGAACCATTTCTTCGTTTTTCGCAACGAACATGCTCAATCCACTACTTTAGGTCCAAAACTCATGTTTAGGGTGGTTTTGTGCAACTTCGTTGCCGCACGTCACCAATTCCAAAAACCGGTGTCAGGGTGCATCCAAGCACGACTTTTTGCCACCGGAACCATTTCATCGTTTTGCGCAACAAACATGCCCAATCCACTACTTTAGGTCCAAAACTCATGTTTGGGGTAGTTTCGCTCAATTTCGTTGGCGCACGTCACCCATTCCGAAAACAGGTGTTGGGTGCATACAAAGCATAAGTTTTCACCACGGGAACCATTTCTTCGTTTTTCGCAACAAACATGCCCAATCCCCTACTTTAGGTCCAAAACTCATGTTTGGGGTGGTTTCGCGCAATTTTGTTGCCGCACGTCACCATCTCCAAAAACGGGTGTCGGGGTGCATACAAACCATGAGTTTTCTCCACCGGAACCATTTCTTCGTTTTTCTCAACGAACATGCCCAATCCACTACTTTAGGTCCAAAACTCATGTTTGGGGTGGTTTCGCGCAATTTCGTTGCCGCACGTCACCCATTCCGAAAACGGGTGTCGGGGTGCATACAAAGCACGAGTTTTTGCCACCGGAACCATTTCTTCGTTTTTCGCAGCGAACATGACCAATCCACTATTTTAGGTCCAAAACTCATGTTTGGGGTGGTTTCGCGCAATTTCGTTGCCGCACGTCACCCATTCCGAAAAGCAGGTGTCGAGGTGCATATAAAGCATGAGTTTTCACCACCGGAACCATTTCTTTGTTTTTCGCAACGAACATGCCCAATCCACTACTTTAGGTCCAAAACTCATGTTTGGGGTGGTTTCGCGCAATTTCGTTGCCGCACGTCACCCATTCCAAAAACAGGTGTCGGGGTGCATACAAAGCACGAGTTTTTGCCACCGGAACCATTTCTTCGCTTTTCGCAACGAACATGACCAATCCACTACTTTAGGTCCAAAACTCATGTTTGGGGTGGTTTCGCGCAATTTCGTTGCCGCACGTCACCGATTCCGAAAAGCTGGTGTCGGGGTGCATACAAAGCATGAGTTTTCACCACCAGAACCATTTCTTCGTTTTCTGCAACGAACATGCCCAATCCACTACTTTAGGTCCAAAACTCAAGTTTGGGGTGGTTTCGCGCAATTTCATTGTCGTACGTCACCCATTCCTAAAACGGGTGTCGGGGTGCATACAACACGACTTTTTGCCACCGAAACCAATTCTTCGTTTTTCGCAATGAACATGCCCAATCCACTACTTTAGGTCCAAAACTCATGTTTGGTGTGGTTTCGCGCAATTTCGTTGCCGCACGTCACCCATTCCGAAAAGCAGGTGTCAGGGTGCATACAAAGTGTAACACCCCAGGTGTTTATCGTCTGCTTGACCACGAGTGCGGACTTTAACACGTGATAGCAGTGAATAAAATGGACACTAAATTTTAATCATCTTCGTCTATCATGATTTTGATATCGTGTCTGTCTCCATCTGTCTAAATTGTCCTATTTTATTTTGCAAAATTCAGACTTTGGTAATTTTCGGAACATCGAATCCAGTATCGTTTGGGTTAAGCCATCGACGTCTTGCCCAAACTCTAATTCTTGAAATAGGATCTGGTTCCTAAACTTTGTTTCAAATTCTTTCACGCTTGCGTTGCTCGTATCTATTTGTGGCCTGGCATCGTGGCGCGTGGCAGGTGCTAATCGGTGTCTGGACAGCGCATGGCCTCTCGCCCACGTGAACGATGTGTGGTGTCGCTTCCGAAAGGATCACAATTGCGATGCCGCATCGATCTCGCGTATTTATTTTGCGAAATGTCGAGTCTTGTGTCTGTTTAAAATTTATGGATAAAGGGAACATTAATTTGGAATCTCGACCCACTCTTGTGATTTTTGACCCGAGTAAATTTTATTAGAAGCTCGGCGACAAGGGCGTTGATGCGAGATTTAATTGGACCGCGATAATTAGAACCGAACTGAGTATTCGTAATTAATCTGTTCCACTGTCTATAACTGTGGAAATTTGTCTGATCCCGAAAATACCTACAAGTGTTAGCGTAGTCCAAAAATATTAAAATTGATATTGTTTTGATGGGTCCGTTTGCATCTCGCTCGGATTCAAATCTCAGATTTTTCACTTATTTGGGGTATTCTATTGATTAAAGATTGGAGAAGGAAAATCTGAATTTTTAAATCTGGTTGAAGATTGACATTTGACATCTCAAGAACATGTTCGCACCTGCTGTTTGGGACTGCATGCCCAGTTGTGGTTATGTAAATAGTTTAGGGAGGTAAATCATGTTTTCTACAGAAGTATTATATACAAAAATTGTAGATAATTTCTTTATCTTACTTGTGTAAAAATTTCATGACCATAGGACTAGTAGTTTAGGAGTTGTGATTTTTCCAAGTCCAGTTTCAGAATATGTCCAAATTCTGTACAGGTTCCGAAAATTGGATTGTTTGGTTAAGTTAAATTAAGAATTAGGTCTTAGTAATTATAAAGAAGTCGTAGTACTTTTCTTAGGCTTTCCAAAAAGTCTTGGATCACCCCTTTTGGTGATCTAGAAGTCAAGTTATAGCTGTTTGAAA
The DNA here is from genome assembly GCA_029449295.1 of Zea luxurians. NCBI lineage: Eukaryota > Viridiplantae > Streptophyta > Magnoliopsida > Poales > Poaceae > Zea > Zea luxurians. The sequence goes on along the minus strand of JAOPSE010000029.1, from coordinate 30,990,125 downwards.
TGTGATGTTTGAATCTGTCAAAAGTCTGGACAGCAATGTGTGTTTGAATTAACTGACTTCGATACACATTGAGTTACCTTGAGATGATTATAAATGAGTTGTAGACAATTTTATTAGCTTTCTAAAAAGTCTAGGATCACATGTTTTGGATGTATACATCTCTGATTATGGATTTTTAAAGTGAGTAGTCGAATTCTGTCCAAATCTGGACAGCATTATCGTATAATTCTTATTGACCTTTCTAAGTATCTAATCTCATGGTGATTATAATCCTAAAGTTGTAGAGGATTTCTTAGGCTTTCCAGAAAGTCTTAGTTTACCATTTTTGGATGCATATTTTGTGAGTCATGAATAAAATCGTTAACCGCTATGCTGCTGTCCAGAAAATCTGCATGTGTTAAATTGATTGTTTGGTGTCATTCTTGTTTGGCTAGGTAGGATTAATCAATTCTTGATTCTTGATTGATGAATGCTAGTGAAACCAGTAATTATTGAGGTCTGCGATGGTAATAGTAAACTTAATAATATGGAAAATGTTTGGTAGACATATATATCTATTATTAAGTTGATTCAGTCCTCTTGTGGCTATAAACGTGATATAAGTGCATTGTGCTTGAGTGGCAAAGTTTAGAGTTGAAATGCTTGTTGTATATAGAAGTGTTTTAGATAATTGAGTTGAGAAAACTAATTAAAATGCTTATATCCTTATTATAAATCTTAAATGTCCGATTCTAATAAGTCTAAGATTAGTATAAGTCTGGTAATCGATTGGTGTATGCTCTGGCATAGGAAAAATATAGTCCTCATACATGATTGTAGTTTCTTGTTCAAATTAACTTCGGTTAAGCTAGAGAAGCTTGATTGTTGTGTTTCATTGTTTATCGACATCTAGCCTATGATGATGAGTATTGTATTGCGCCTCACCATTTAGTACTTAGTTCTCCATTGTCATAAGTGATAATATATTGATAGTTAGCATTTGCAATGCCCTCTTTTAAGTGTTTACCTCTTTAGTATAGAATATTTGTCTCATGCTATTCATGTCCTTACTCATATGCATTATTGCATATCATCTAGGTACGTTAATTAATCACGTGATGTGGAGGACAAGAGCTGGATTGATCACAAGACGATGCTGATGGACAAAGCTAAAGTGGATGAATCAACCAAGTGCCAGGATGGAAGATGCTTACCAAGCGAACATCATCTAACCACACTAACCTAGTGTATCCCAGGCAAGCCCCGGTGCATTTGCCACCTCCCTTGTGTTTATAATATTTTATCACTTATGTGCTGCATTAGGTGACAGGAGTTGATTGATTAACCATTTGATGCATTACCATCCTTGAAAGGTTGATTACCATACCTCGTCACCTGTTTTATAAAAGCTAGAGATGCTTAGTCATGCTGATAGACTAAGAAACATATTTTTGATCTATGACTCATGTTATTACAAAAAGAAAATGGGCTTGGGATAATGAAGGCATCAAGACGTTGATAAATTCATTATCCAGGCATGGCCCCTCTGTCAGGCACCATATTTTTGAAATAGTTTAAAATGGGACCAGACGTTGAGCAGGAAAGGTCGCCCATCTGTGTCGATTAAGAACCGTACCAATTGTCGGCCTGATGATCTAGGACCTTTTAACTGGCCACATACCTCGTCATAGGTAAGCCTGAACCCGGCTATTCCATACCTGAAAAGACAACTGCGCACTAGGCGTGGGAGATGGTGGGAGTAGCAGTTACCCTCCTGGCAAGAGGTTGGATGGTAGGGTAATGTGCTCCCGGGTAGCGTGGACCAGTTCATGTAGTGGAGGATCCGTGGGAATGGTTGACATATGCAAGGGTTAAGTGCTACATATGTCGTGTGGTTGGAGATCCCCAGCTGGGTATTAATCGATTCGGATCGCCGTTACTTCTCGGATATGAAGACTGGATCGCTGCCCTTCATCGTAGATAACAAGCGAAACAAAATTTTGATTTTAAAAGAAAGCTAGTATAGGACAAGTGAATGCTCTAGATCAGGCAAATCTAGAATCAGAAAAGAACTCAACTTGCTAAATAAAATTTTGGCTTAAGGACCCAGTATTAGTAAGCTCTTCTGCAAAAATGAGTCTTTGAACTTGATAAGCTATACCTTGAATCCTTTTAACCTAGCATGCCCTTGAGAGTCTTTTCTTTAGTCGGGTAAGTCTTGCTGAGTAATTGCGTACTCAGGGTTTTATTCCCTGTTGTTTTTCAGGTTGTAATTTTGTTCTGTTGTGGATGGTGCTAAGTGCCGGTGGGCTCGGCCTTCTTATATAAGTATATCCTTTCTATAGTTTCTTTAATGAGGATTGTCACTTAAGCTAGCATGTATTTTCAAATTTACGAAAACTTTAAAACATTTCAAATTGTAATTCTTTTGAATCACTTTCTTTTGTAATCACTCCGATGAGGTATAATAAAATCTTGATAAACTTGTAATCATTTTGTAATAAAGAATTTATTTCCGCTGCAAGTGTTTGTATGTGAGTTGTGTTTACTTAATCCTGCGATCTTGGCGGTAAGTGGTTTATCCAGGGTCCTTGGGACACTCGGACAGATCGTGTTAAGCTGTTTGGTGCACATGCATAGCCGTTTGAGGTCCTTGGGACAAGGACAGTTGCATGTGGGCCTAATAACTTAGGAGGTTCTGCCACAGCCTTATAAGCCAGAGGTCCACAAAAAACAGATTTGAAAAACTATAATGCTAGCAACATCCTCTGTTAAGCCCTAAATTAAGGACTATCAGGTGGCTTAGTTCAAAACACTAACCCACAACTGGGGAATTGCATACATGTGTAATGTTATTTTTGAGGCCATTCAGTTTTGAATGGATCGACGCTCAGGTAACGTGAGTTGTGAGAGCATGACCGAACAAACGTCGGTCTAGGGGAGTGCTTAATTGTGGCATTTGATTATATACATGTTACACATATGTATATATGAAGGCTGCGATGTGGAGTAATTATTTTTCTGGGAATTCAGTACCCCATGGATGTGTATGGGTATACAGACATGGGAATACTGAAAAGTGTAATGTACTTGTAACGACGCACCTACACGCAGGTAAGAAAGTAAGTTACCACAATGGGCTGCCCTGTGGTTAAAAGTGTGGTAGCGGCGCCTATGCGTGGCTCGGTGCTTAATGAGGAGCTAGCCTCCATATAGAAATATATGGAGTATAAACTGTGATAAACTGTCATGTGTGAATTGCATCATTGGGAATTGGGTTGTGATGGAATTTTCTGCAGGTACACTAACTAAACCCTAGGAAAGTGCGAGTATTGTTCAATAACGGAGTGAGTAGGTATGCCACCGCCATAGAACGTGATAGCCACTATATGTTGGCAAGAATTGTCAGGACGAATAGGTCGAGCATGCATCATGACATACAATTTTAAGTTAAGCCCCCTATATAGTAGCTTAGTACATGTTTCATTCATCCTATTCATGCTACCTATCTTTGCTTTTCTATACTACCTTTTCCTATTGGTGAAGCCTTGGAACTCAGCTCATTTGGTGGACCAGTAGTTTATAAGGTACAGTTGCCAAAAAAATTTGTCAACAGTGCACAACATGTTCCACGTGTCCCAGTTAAAGAAATGTTTTTGAGTCCTCAAGCATGTTATTGAGATTTCAGATGTTAACCTTGGACTAGGTTTAACCTACTTGGAATATTCCATAAAGGTTGTGGATCAAAAGGATCGATCACTTGAAGAAAAGTTATCAAGTTTTATAAGCTACAGTGAAACCAACCCATGGAAGATAAACCACATAGTAATCAGAGGAGTATCTAGAAGAGCGTGTTCCTGAGTTTTTAGTGCCCTGTAAACCTAAGGTTTGTGTAGTTTATTTCTGATATAAACCAATAGGGGAACACCCCTGCCTTGTAGGAGTAATGGGAAATAAGCTAGTGACGCATTTCCTTTTCCATTACCTAGCCTAGAGTTTTAAATCTCGGGACGAGATTTCTTTTTAGGGGGGAAGACTATAACACCCCTGGTGTTACGAGAACTAAAAATTTAGCATGTCATCATATGCACATGCATTAACTTGCTTGATATACCTAGAATGCATTCATTAGGTAAAATTTTTTGCAAAAAGTGTGATGTTGTGTATTACAGTATAGGACTTAGTTTGAGGGTTTTGTTTATGTAAGTGGAGGTAAGAAAATTCAGATTTTCCTTCTCCAATCTTTAATCAATAGAATACCCCAAATAAGTGAAAAATCTGAGATTTGAATCCGAGCGAGATGCAAACGGACCCATCAAAACAATATCAATTTTAATATTTTTGGACTACGCTAACACTTGTAGGTATTTTTGGGATCAGACAAATTTCCACAGTTATAGACAGTGGAACAGATTAATTACGAATACTCAGTTCGGTTCTAATTATCGCGGTCCAATTAAATCTCGCATCAACGCCCTTGCCGCCGAGCTTCTAATAAAATTTACTCGGGTCAAAAATCACAAGAGTGGGTCGAGATTCCAAATTAATGTTCCCATTATCCATAAATTTTAAACAGACAAAAGACTCGGCATTTCGCAAAATAAATACGCGAGATCGATGCGGCATCGCAATTATGATCCTTTCAGAAGCGACGCCACACATTGTTCACGTGGGCGAGAGGCCATGCGCTGTCCAGACACCGATTAGCACCTACCACGCGCCACGATACCAGGCCACAAATAGACACGTGCAACGCAAGCGTGAAAGAATTTGAAACAAAGTTTAGGAACCAGATCCTATTTCAAGAATTAGAGTTTGGGCAAGATGTTGATGGCTTAACCCAAACGATACTGGATTCGATGTTTCGAAAATTACCAAAGTCTAAATTTTGCAAAATAAAATAGGACAATTTAGACAGATGGAGACAGACATGATATCAAAATCGTGATAGACGAAGATGATTAAAATTTAGTGTCCATTTTATTCACCGCTATCACGTGTTAAAGTCCGCACTCGTGGTCGAGCAGATGATAAACACCTGGCGTGTTACACAAAGCATGAGTTTTCACCATCGGAACCATTTCTTCGTTTTTCGCAACGAACATGCATAATCCACTACTTTAGGTCCAAAACTCAAGTTTGGGGTGGTTTCGCGCAATTTCGTTGTCGTACGTCACCCATTCCCAAAACGTGTGTCAGGGTGCATACAAAGCACGACTTTTTGCCACCGGAACCAATTCTTCATTTTTCGCAACGAACATGCCCAATCTACTACTTTAGGTCCAAAACTCATGTTTGGGGTGGTTTCACGCTATTTCGTTGTTGCCCGTCACCCATTCCGAAAATGGGTGTCGGGGTGCATACAAAGCACGAGTTTTTGTTATTGGAACCATTTCTTCGTTTTTCGCAACGAACATGCCCAATCCACTACTTTAGGTCCAAAACTCATGTTTGGGGTGGTTTCGCGCAATTTCGTTAACGCACGTCACCCATTCCGAAAATGGGTGTCGGGGTGGATACAAAGCACGAGTTTTCGCCACCGGAACCATTTCTTCGTTTTTCGCAACGAACATGCCCAATCCACTACTTTAGGTCCAAAACTCATGTTTGGGGTGGTTTCGCGCAATTTCGTTGCCGCACGTCACCCATTTCGAAAACGGGTGTCGAGGTGCATACAAAGCACGAGTTTTTGCCACCGGAACCATTTCTTCGTTTTTCGCAACGAACATGACCAATCCACTACTTTAGGTCCAATACTCATGTTTGGGGTGGTTTCGCGCAATTTCGTTGCCACACGTCACCCATTCCGAAAAGCAGGTGTCGGGGTGCATACAAAAGCATGAGTTTTCACCACCGGAACCATTTCTTCGTTTTTTCGCAACGAACATGCCGAATCCAGTAATTAGGTCCAAAACTCAAGTTTGGGGTGGTTTCGCGCAATTTCGTTGTCGTACGTCACCCATTCCCAAAACGGGTGTCGGGGTGCATACAAAGCACGACTTTTTGCCACCGGAACCAATTCTTCGTTTTTCGCAACGAACATGCCCAATCCACTACTTTAGGTCCAAAACTCATGTTTGGGGTGGTTTCGCGCTATTTCGTTGCCGCCCGTCACCCATTCCGAAAATGTGTTTCGGGGTGCATACAAAGCACGAGTTTTTGCCATCGGAACCATTTCTTCGTTTTTCGCAACGAACATGCCCAATCCACTACTTTAGGTCCAAAACTCATGTTCGAGGTGGTTTCGCGCAATTTCGTTACCGCACGTCACCCATTCCGAAAACGGGTGTCGGGGTGCATACAAGGCACGAGTTTTCGTCACCGTAACCATTTCTTCGTTTTTCGCAATGAACATGCCCAATCCACTACTTTAGGTCCAAAACTCATGTTTGGGGTGGTTTCGTGCAATTCGGTTGCCGCACGTCACCCATTCCGAAAACGGGTGTCGGGGTGCATACAAAGCACGAGTTTTCGCCACCAGAGCCATTTCTTCGTTTTTCGCAACGAACATGCCCAATCCACTACTTTAGGTCCAAAACTCATGTTTGGGGTGGTTTCGCGCAATTTCGTTGCCGCACGTCACCCATTCCGAAAACGGGTGTCGGGGTGGATACAAAGCACGAGTTTTTGCCACCGGAACCATTTCTTTGTTTTTCGCAACGAACATGCCCAATCCACTACTTTAGGTCCAAAACTCATGTTTGGGGTGGTTTCGTGCAACTTCGTTGCCGCACGTCACTAATTCCGAAAAATGGGGTGTCAGGGTGCATCCAAGCACGACTTTTTGCCACCGGAACCATTTCATCGTTTTGCACAACGAACATGCCCAATCCACTAGTTTAGGTCCAAAACTCATGTTTGGGGTAGTTTCGCTCAATTTCGTTGCCGCACGTCACCCATTCCGAAAACAGGTGTTGGGTGCACACAAAGCAGGAGTTTTCGCCACGGGAACCATTTCTTCGTTTTTCGCAACAAAAATGCCCAATCCACTACTTTAGGTGCAAAACTCATGTTTGGGGTGGTTTCGCGCAATTTTGTTGCCGCACGTCACCCATTTCGAAAACGGGTGTCGGGGTGCATACAAAGCACGAGTTTTTGCCACCTGAACCATTTCTTCGTTTTTCGCAACGAACATGCCCAAACCACTACTTTAGGTCCAAAACTCATGTTTGGGGTGGTTTCGCGCAATTTCTTTGCCGCACGTCACCCATTCCGAAAACGGGTGTCGGGGTGCATACAAACCATGAGTTTTCTCCACCGGAACCATTTCTTCGTTTTTCTCAACGAACATGCCCAATCCACTACTTTAGGTCCAAAACTCATGTTTGGGGTGGTTTCGCGCAATTTCGTTGCCGCACGTCACCCATTCCGAAAACGGGTGTCGGGGTGCATACAAAGCACGAGTTTTTGCCACCGGAACCATTTCTTCGTTTTTCGCAACGATCATTCCCAAACCACTACTTTAGGTCTAAAACTAATGTTTGGGGTGGTTTCGCGCAATTTCGTTGCCGCATGTCACCTATTCTGAAAACGGGTGTCAGGGTGCATACAAAGCATGAGTTCTTGCCACAGGAACCATTTCTTCGTTTTTCGCAACGAACATGCCCAATCCACTACTTTTGGTCCAAAACTCATGTTTGGGGTGGTTTCACGCAATTTCGTTGCCGCACGTCACCCATTCCCAAAACGGGTGTCGGGGTGCATACAAAGCACGACTTTTGGCCACCGGAACCAATTCTTCGTTTTTCGCAATGAACATGCCCAATCCACTACTTTAGGTCCAAAACTCATGTTTGGGGTGGTTTCACGCTATTTCGTTGCTGCCCGTCACCCATTCCGAAAATGAGTGTCGGGGTGCATACAAAGCACGAGTTTTTGCCATTGGAACCATTTCTTCGTTTTTCGCAACGAACATGCCCAATCCACTACTTTAGGTCCAAAACTCATATTTGGGGTGGTTTCGCGCAATTTCGTTGCCACACGTCACCAATTCCGAAAATGGGTGTCGGGGTGGATACAAAGCACGAGTTTTCGTCACCGGAATCATTTCTTCGTTTTTCGCAACGAACATGCCCAATCCACTACTTTAGGTCCAAAACTCATGTTTGGGGTGGTTTCGCGCAATTTCGTTGCCGCACGTCACCCATTCCGAAAACGGGTGTCGAGGTGCATACAAAGCACGAGTTTTTGCCACCGGAACCATTTCTTCATTTTTCGCAACGAACATGACTAATCCACTACTTTAGGTCTAAAACTAATGTTTGGGGTGGTTTCGCGCAATTTCGTTGCCGCACGTCACCTATTCTGAAAACGGGTGTCAGGATGCATACAAAGCATGAGTTCTTGCCACCGGAACCATTTCTTCGTTTTTCGCAACGAACATGCCCAATCCACTACTTTTGGTCCAAAACTCATGTTTGGGGTGGTTTCACGCAATTTCGTTGCCGCACGTCACCCATTCCCAAAACGGGTGTCGGGGTGCATACAAAGCACGACTTTTGGCCACCGGAACCAATTCTTTGTTTTTCGCAACGAACATGCCCAATCCACTACTTTAGGTCCAAAACTCATGTTTGGGGTGGTTTCACGCTATTTCGTTGCTGCCTGTCACCCATTCCGAAAATGAGTGTCGGGGTGCATACAAAGCACGAGTTTTTGCCATTGGAACCATTTCTTCGTTTTTCGCAACGAACATGCCCAATCCACTACTTTAGGTCCAAAACTCATATTTGGGGTGGTTTCGCGCAATTTCGTTGCCACACGTCACCCATTCCGAAAACGGGTGTCGGGGTGGATACAAAGCACGAGTTTTCGCCACCGGAACCGTTTCTTCGTTTTTCGCAACGAAAATGCCCAATCCACTAGTTTAGGTCCAAAACTCATGTTTGGGGTAGTTTCGCTCAATTTCGTTGCCGCACGTCACGCATTCCGAAAACAGGTGTTGGGTGCATACAAAGCAGGAGTTTTCGCCACGGGAACCATTTCTTCGTTTTTCGCAACAAAAATGCCCAATCCACTACTTTAGGTGCAAAACTCATGTTTGGGGTGGTTTCGCGCAATTTTGTTGCCGCACGTCACCCATTTCGAAAAAGGTGTTGGGGTGCACACAAAGCACGAGTTTTTGCCACCTGAACCATTTCTTCGTTTTTCGCAACGAACATGCCCAAACCACTACTTTAGGTCCAAAACTCATGTTTGGGGTGGTTTCGCGCAATTTCTTTGCCGCACGTCACCCATTCCGAAAACGGGTGTCGGGGTGCATACAAACCATGAGTTTTTTCCACCGGAACCATTTCTTCGTTTTTCTCAACGAACATGCCCAATCCACTACTTTAGGTCCAAAACTCATGTTTGGGGTGGTTTCGCGCAATTTCGTTGCCGCACGTCACCCATTCCGAAAACGGGTGTCGGGGTGCATACAAAGCACGAGTTTTTGCCACCGGAACCATTTCTTCGTTTTTTGCAACGAACATTCCCAAACCACTACTTTAGGTCTAAAACTAATGTTTGGGGTGGTTTCGCGCAATTTCGTTGCCGCACGTCACCTATTCTGAAAACGGGTGTCAGGATGCATACAAAGCATGAGTTCTTGCCACCGGAACCATTTCTTCGTTTTTCGCAACGAACATGCCCAATCCACTACTTTTGGTCCAAAACTCATGTTTGGGGTGGTTTCACGCAATTTCGTTGCCGCACGTCACCCATTCCCAAAACGGGTGTCGGGGTGCATACAAAGCACGACTTTTGGCCACCGGAACCAATTCTTTGTTTTTCGCAACGAACATGCCCAATCCACTACTTTAGGTCCAAAACTCATGTTTGGGGTGGTTTCACGCTATTTCGTTGCTGCCTGTCACCCATTCCGAAAATGAGTGTCGGGGTGCATACAAAGCACGAGTTTTTGCCGTTGGAACCATTTCTTCGTTTTTCGCAACGAACATGCCCAATCCACTACTTTAGGTCCAAAACTCATATTTGGGGTGGTTTCGCGCAATTTCGTTGCCACACGTCACCCATTCCGAAAACGGGTGTCGGGGTGGATACAAAGCACGAGTTTTCGCCACCGGAACCGTTTCTTCGTTTTTCGCGACGAAAATGCCCAATTCTCTACTTTAGGTCCAAAACTCAAGTTTGGGGTGGTTTCGCGCAATTTCGTTGTCGTACGTCACCCATTCCCAACATGGGTGTTGGGGTGCACACAAAGCACGAGTTTTTGCCACCGGAGCCAATTCTTCATTTTTCGCAACGAACATGCCCAATCCACTACTTTAGGTCCAAAACTCATGTTTGGGGTGGTTTCGCGCTATTTCGTTGTTGCCCGTCACCCATTCCGAAAATGGGTGTCGAGGTGCATACAAAGCACGAGTTTTTGCCATTGGAACCATTTCTTCGTTTTTCGCAACGAACATGTCCAATCCACTACTTTAGGTCCAAAACTCATGTTTGGGGTGGTTTCGCGCAATTTCGTTGCCGCACGTCACCCATTCCGAAAATGGGTGTCGGGGTGGATACAAAGCACGAGTTTTCGCCACCGGAACCATTTCTTCGTTTTTCACAACGAACATGCCCAATCCACTACTTTAGGTCCAAAACTCATGTTTGGGGTGGTTTCGCGCAATTTCGTTGCCGCACGTCACCCATTCCGAAAACGGGTGTCGAGGTGCATACAAAGCACGAGTTTTTGCCACCGGAACCATTTCTTCATTTTTCGCAACGAACATGACTAATCCACTACTTTAGGTCCAATACTCATGTTTGGGGTGGTTTCGCGCAATTTCGTTGCCGCACGTCACCCATTCCGAAAAGCAGGTGTCGGGGTGCATACAAAAGCATGAGTTTTCACCACCGGAACCATTTCTTCGTTTTTTTCGCAACGAACATGCTGAATCCAGTACTTTAGGTCCAAAACTCAAGTTTGGGGTGGTTTCGCGCAATTTCGTTGTCGTACGTCACCCATTCCCAAAACGGGTGTCGGGGTGCATACTGTAACACTCAAAATTGTTTACATGGAATAAATAGTGATTTCCCTATTGTATGTGCCATATTTGCATCATAAAAAAAAACATACATAAAATTATGAGGGATTAATTAAAACAAATGATACTGGGATAACATAAAGTGCATCATGTTGGAATTTATATGTTTGTGCATTAAATAAAATAATAAGGTTAATGATAATAATATAATAATTTCTAGAAGTAGAATTAGACCCTAAACTTGAAAATAGGGTTTTGGAAATGAGAAGAAGAAAGATGATATGAAAAATATAAATAATATAATTAGATTCCCAAAGATTGGTATTTCTAATTTCACAATATGATTTGAGGATAAAGTTGGCACATGTTTGAATTCAAATTCGAAATTTAAATTGATCTTAGGAATGGAGAAAAGAAAATGGGTGATGAAAGAAAAGATTAAAACAAATCTAGTGTAAGTGGGCCGGCTGCAACCCTTCTGGCCCAACTGGCCTCTGCAGTCACACGGCCCGACCAGCAAACTACGCCGCGCGCGTCCAGTACCAGGCGCACTGGCTGACAAGCGGGGCCCACGGCGCAGGCTTCTCTTCCCCTGCGTACGCGATTCCCCTGTTCACTGACGTGTGGGCCAAACCTGCCAGACTGCTCCCCTCAACAGAACCCGACCATGGCGGATTCAACGGGGACGCGGCGATCTCTCCGAGCAATTCGCGGCGATCTCTCCGAGCAATTCGCGGCGCCTCAACAGACGCGACTCGCCTATATCGCCGAGCCGCGGGTTCCCCTCTCTTCCCCTTCCCATTTGCGCTACACGCGCATAGAAAACCCAGTGCCTCGCCCAACCTCAGAACCGCCGTGTGGACTTCGCCGTCGTGTGTGCCGCTGTCCGCCGTGGGAGCTCACCGCTCGGGCTCCGCTGTGGTCCGTGGGGGGAATTCGACCGCCGAAGAAGCGCGCGGGCGGGTCTGGGGCATGTGCCTCGGTGACTTGCCGTACTCACCCTCCTCCTCGTCGTCGGCATCTAAGTTCATCGGGACACGCCGCTCCGGCGTGTTGTCGTCGTCGGGGTGGGGGCTGCTGGAACCACGGTGCTCTGGTACAGGCTGCTCGACCTCGCCTGCCGATTCTCGAAGCCATTGGTGCCCGACGCCGTTAGCTTCCGCATTCTGGAGCTCTCCGTTGCCGCGCGGCATCCGGCCACCGCGGAACAACCTCTTCGTCCTGTCGCTCGCCGGTGAGAACTTCTCCTACAGCTCCGCCATGGGCTAGTAATGCTGTAGCTCGGTTCCAATTTGCGAACGGGGGCGTGGATGGCGGAATCGACTGGCGCCGGCGTGGGGCGCGCCGCCGTGGGATCGAAGTCTCGCTAGCTGTGCGCTATGGGTAGAAGAAAACCCTCGTCCGCTGATTTAACCACCAATGGCTAGGATTAGGTCGAGCTGTGTCCTTCCGCGCGATGCATTGTGACCATAGATCTGGTAGCGTACGTGTAGGATTGGATCGCCCTTCATAAAACCTGATCCGTTGATTTAGTATTGGACGGCGTGGATTAGGTACCGGTTCGCGAAGGCGCCGATCTAATCTGGGCCGCCAAGGTTCGATCGGATGGTGGACATATCACGATACCCCTTCACTCGTCCGTTTTGCAGAAGACCCCTCCGGGATTTCTGAAAATAACCCGCCATCCTGAGTCACTATTCCCTGTGTCTCTGGAATCTTACGCCATAGCCCCTGCACTACCCAGATTTTGACGCCTAGTCCAGACAGTGAGAAAACTTATAAAATAATTTAGAAAATAGATTTTTATGTGTAAAAATAATCCTAGAACTTGGTTAATCCATAGAAAATCCATTTTTAGTCCAAATTGATCCATTCCACTTTCTAAATTTTTGTAATAATATTGTCTACCCATTAGTGCCTCTGTTCTGACATGACAAACATATTAAAAATATTCTTTCACTTAATCTTATATCAAATACATAAAACCTTAGGAAATTCATAACTCCTCCGTTTTAACTCCGATTTGATCCATTCAAGTTGCGTTAGTCTCGTAGCAACGTGTAGATCATTATTATGCAGTATATTCTTATGTTTGGTGTGATGTTAATTTTGTATATACCATGTTTGCTTGTATTGCTACGTCTAGCGCGAGGACACGTGTCATCTGAAAGGCAAGTTGGTACCTGGAATCTCAAGTGCCAGGCAAGTTGTGCCCTTGATCACTTCTTTTACCCATTCATGTTCTTATTATTCATAATGATCTGCATAGGATAATTTTGCTGGGACCCAATAGGATACCCTAGATTTGACTATCTTTATACCTTGCTTCACCACTGGTTTTACTACTAAAGTTTTGGGTAGTACATGCTATTGCTTTATGTGGATTTGGGTATAGAGATATTCATCACTCATTGTTATATTGTTTATTGTTATCTGTTTTATTATTCCTTGTTCATGTTAAGATCATTATGTTAATGGGAACATGGAGCGACCACCCGGGAAAACAGTGCTACCACAAGGGTGGAATGGGACGCCCTTGGCTGATTAACTAGGAAAGCTAGGGGAGGGCTACCTTACCCGAAAGGGGCAAGGGCAGTAGGGGAGAGGTCAGTGCGGGGAGGTCCCTGGTTGATTTTGCTGCGATGGCTATCAGCCAGGAACCCTTTACTGGATCTTCCCATAAACTGTAGCGGGTAGTCTGAAGCTAGTGGAACTTTGTAAAGGCCTCGTAGTGTTACCCTGCCTCGCCTCCTCGGTAGAGGTGTATGGGATTGGCCATCTCTTGGCAGATGGGTAACATGACTTGTGGGTAAAGATGCGCAACCTCTGCAGAGTGTAATACTAGTATACTAGCCGTGCTCACGGTCATGAGCGGCTCGGACCCTCACATGATTAAATTATGGAACTTAAACTTAACCTGTCATTTCATTGCATTTGGGATTATTTTGTTATTACTTTTACTTATTATTATAATGGTTTGGTATTTACTTACACTTAGTAACTGCTAATAAAATTTTGACCAACTTATAAAAGCAATGCTCAGCTTTAACCTCTATTGTTGATCAGCCTTACACTTCATGAACTCCCACCTTTGTGAGTTCATGTCACATTATTCCCCACAACTTGTTGAGCGATGAACATATGTGAGCTCACTCTTGCTGTCTCACACCCCCCCACAGGAGAAGAACAGGTGGTTTCAAGTGGAGTCAAGTATCGAGGAGTTTGATCTGATCTGGGTGGTGTTTCTCAGTCGACATTGGCGCCGACGATCCTTAGTTCGTTTTATATTTATAACTTATTTTGTAAGTCTTCCGCTATGTAATAATTACTCTGATGTTTTATGACATTTATCTCTATACACTCTGTTATTATATATGTTGTCTTCTTGGCGCATGTATGAGATGCACCCGGCTTTGTTCTTTAAAACCGGGTGTTACAGAAGTGGTATCAGAGGAAATGTTGACTGTAGGACGAAACCTAGATAGAAATGGACAAAACCCTTACCTACTTATCTCATTCTGATTCATTCTACACTCACCTTACTCTGATTCTTTCTACACTTATCTTGACCCTGTCTCACCTTCTACTGTTCTACTCTGATCATTCTTACCTTTTCTACTCTAAGACAAGATGGATTTCAAACCTTGAAATCCCTACCCCTATGACATTTTTAAGAGATAGGAGGCCTAAGACCAAATCAAAACTATTTTCTCTATTAAAAATATTGGTTGATTGTTCTGATGATCAATGCCTGATTTGCTTCCTTGATTGATTGAAATAGTATAGATGGGCATTTTAGCATGTACCACTATAATGTATTGTATTAGCTGTAGTAGGTGACACACTAATCTACTTAGCTAATGAATCCCCCAAAATAACTTGATTTGTAAGTACCTGCCTTGGCTACTAATCTCTTACCTTTTGTATCTAACTCTCATGGTCAATACCAGAAAAGGAAAAGATTATCACGCAACAGCAAACAGAAATGAATCCTCCAAATCCCCCACCTGTTGAAACCGAGCAAGTGATCGCAACCCAAAGGCTGGTAATACAGCAATTGACAGACATGATGACCGAAATGCAAAGCCAGATAAGACAAGAACGCGAGGAAATACGTCAGGCCCGTCTGGAGATACAACAAGAAATAAGGCAATCACGGTTGGAGAGACAACAACAAGAGCAACCACCATCTTCACCACCACCGGCTCCACCAAGCTACATAAACATATATGTAAATTACTACTATTTGTAGGATCTACATGTTCCTTTAGTTAGTATTCGGTATGATACCATTTTAGGAGGAATAAAAAAAGGTCTATTTGTCCCCATGAGTTGCTAATAAAATTATGCGTCATGCTAAGATTTTGGGTTTGTGCAAATGTGTTGGACAATATGAGAAAACCCATGAGAGTAATTACACCTAAAGGGCCTGTTGTGGTGAATCAAATGACACGTAGATTGGCATTGGCCATTATGGGTAGAGAATTTGGAGTTACTGCTATAATATTAGAGCCAAGCAGTATAGAATGTCTGTAGAAGAGTTAAAAGAACTCAAGAAGCACTTAACGGATTTGCAAGAGGCTGGGTATATTCGTTCGGATTTTTCACCTTGTGGAGTGCCAGTTCTGTCTGTACAGAAGAAAGATGGATCGCAAGGGATGTATGTGGATTATAGGACCCTTAATGATGTTACGGTGAAGAACAAGTACCTATTACCCCGTATTGAGGATTTGTTTGACCAAATGAGAGGAGCAAGGGTACTCTCGAAGATTGACCTCCGATCGGGGTACCATCAGATGAAGATTGGACCATCAGATGTTCCTAAGACGGCTTTCTCGACTCGATATGGATTATATGAGATCATCGTTATGTCGTTTAGATTAATTAATGCACCAGCTTATTTCATGGATTTGATGAATAAGATGTTTTTGGAGTATTTGGACAGATTCGTCGTGGTGTTCATCGACGATATTCTTATCTATTCTAAGAATGAGAGTGACCATGAAGAACATCTAAGGTTGGTGCTACAGAAGCTTTAAGATAATCAACTCTACGCCAAGTACGGTAAGTGCGAGTTTTGGATTGACAAGGAGCCATTTCTTGGACATATCATTTCTAATGGAGGGATATCAGTGGATCCTGCTAAAGTCAAAAAGATAGTGGTGTGGAGCATACCCACTACGGTTACGGAGGACCGAAGTTTCTTGGGACTTGCAAGATATTAATGGAGATTTATTGAAGGATTTTCTAAGATTGCTAAGCTTATGACCTCGCTTTTGGTGAAGGAAAGAGAATTCAAGTGGGACGAGAAGTGCCAAGTATATACGGGTCATAAGAGTTTGAAGTATATATTCACTCAGAAGGATCTCAACCTTTGGCAACGCCGTTGGTTGGAGCTTATTAAGGATTATGATTTGGAAATTCACTATCACCCGGGCAAGGCAAATTTGGTTACAGATGCCTTGAGTCGAAAGGAGCATGTTCATTTAGCTGTTGTTGCCCAGCTACTCGATGAGATTGTTGAGAATTTCAGGAGACTTAACCTGGGGATAGTTACTCACACTAAAAGAGTTATTATTGATGTGGAAACTACTTTGGAGCAAGAGATCCGCAAAAGACAAATTGGTGATGCTAAGATACAAGAGATTGAGGATCTGATAACAGAGGGTAGAGGCCCAGAGTTCACGGAGGATGAACAAGGCACGATATGGTTCAAGAATCGGATCTGTGTTCCCGATATTGATGGTCTTCGGGAAACTATATTGAAGGAAACACATGATTCAGTTTATTCTATCCATCCTGGTAGTACCAAGATGTATCAGGATTTGAAGCGGAAATATTGGTGGTATGGACTAAAGAGAGATGTGGCTGCACATGTGGCTATGTGCGAAGTATGTCAAAGAGTTAAGGCTGGACACCAAAGACTAGCTGGACTATTACACCCACCAAAGATGTCCAAGTGGAAGTGAGAAGAGATTGATATGGACTTCATTACTGGATTGCCTCGCACCCAGAAAGGATATGATGATATATGGGTGATTGTGGATAGATTGACTAAAGTGGCTCATTTCATTCCGGTCAAGACTACTTATAAAGGATCTTAGCTAGCAGAGTTATATATGGCTCGAATTGTGTCTCCACATGGAGTACCAAAGAAGATCGTTTTGGATAAGAGGATCACAGTTTACCCCCAGATTTTGGAAATTTTTCATGAGAATATGGATACAAAGTGGAATTATAGTTCGGCCTACCTCAGACTGATGGACAGACTAAAGGGACTAATCAAGTATTGGAGGACATGTTGAGAGCTTGTGCCCTTTAGCATGGTAGTAGTTGGGACAAGAGTCTACCTTATGCTGAGTTCTCATATAATAATAGTTACTAGGCCAGTCTGAAAAATGTCACTGTTCGAGGCTCTATATGGCAGAAAATGCAGGACTCCTCTATATTGGGATAAGACTAGAGGAAGACAGTTCTTTGGACCTGAACTTATTCAAGAAGCAGAGGAACAAGTTCGTATAATTCGAGAGAATTTGAGGGTAGCTCAAACCACGCAAAAGAGCTACGCTGGTAATAGAAGAAACCACTGGAGTTGAGGAAAGTGATTATGTGTACCACGAGGTGTCACCACTTCGTGGAATGAGGAGATTCAAAGTTAAGGGCAAATTGACCCCCCCCTCACTTTATTGGACCATTCAGAATTTTTAGGCAAGTTGGAGAGATGGCCTATCAACTCAAGCTACCTGATAATTTATCTGATGAGCAGGATGTATTCTAAGTGTCACCACTGAAGAAGTGTCTCAGGGTACCTGAAGAGCAGCTACCAATAGAGGACCTTGGTGTTCAAGAGGATCTAACTTATGCGGAGTGCCCATCGATATTTTGGATACTTTGACTCGAGTTACAAGAAGCAAGGTGATAAAGATGTGCAAAGTACAATGGAGTCACCACGGTGAAGATGAAGCAACTTGGGAAAGAGAAGAAGAGCTTCGCATAGATTTTCCCCACCTTTTCCCTAGATCTTCTTAAATCTCGAGGACGAGATTATTTTTAAGGGGGGTAGGATTTGTAACACTCAAAATTGTTTACATGGAATAAATAGTGATTTCCCTATTGTATGTGCCATATTTGCATCATAAAAAAAAACATACATAAAATTATGAGGGATTAATTAAAACAAATGATACTGGGATAACATAAAGTGCATCATGTTGGAATTTATATGTTTGTGCATTAAATAAAATAATAAGGTTAATGATAATAATATAATAATTTCTAGAAGTAGAATTAGACCCTAAACTTGAAAATAGGGTTTTGGAAATGAGAAGAAGAAAGATGATATGAAAAATATAAATAATATAATTAGATTCCCAAAGATTGGTATTTCTAATTTCACAATATGATTTGAGGATAAAGTTGGCACATGTTTGAATTCAAATTCGAAATTTAAATTGATCTTAGGAATGGAGAAAAGAAAATGGGTGATGAAAGAAAAGATTAAAACAAATCTAGTGTAAGTGGGCCGGCTGCAACCCTTCTGGCCCAACTGGCCTCTGCAGTCACACGGCCCGACCAGCAAACTACGCCGCGCGCGTCCAGTACCAGGCGCACTGGCTGACAAGCGGGGCCCACGGCGCAGGCTTCTCTTCCCCTGCGTACGCGATTCCCCTGTTCACTGACGTGTGGGCCAAACCTGCCAGACTGCTCCCCTCAACAGAACCCGACCATGGCGGATTCAACGGGGACGCGGCGATCTCTCCGAGCAATTCGCGGCGATCTCTCCGAGCAATTCGCGGCGCCTCAACAGACGCGACTCGCCTATATCGCCGAGCCGCGGGTTCCCCTCTCTTCCCCTTCCCATTTGCGCTACACGCGCATAGAAAACCCAGTGCCTCGCCCAACCTCAGAACCGCCGTGTGGACTTCGCCGTCGTGTGTGCCGCTGTCCGCCGTGGGAGCTCACCGCTCGGGCTCCGCTGTGGTCCGTGGGGGGAATTCGACCGCCGAAGAAGCGCGCGGGCGGGTCTGGGGCATGTGCCTCGGTGACTTGCCGTACTCACCCTCCTCCTCGTCGTCGGCATCTAAGTTCATCGGGACACGCCGCTCCGGCGTGTTGTCGTCGTCGGGGTGGGGGCTGCTGGAACCACGGTGCTCTGGTACAGGCTGCTCGACCTCGCCTGCCGATTCTCGAAGCCATTGGTGCCCGACGCCGTTAGCTTCCGCATTCTGGAGCTCTCCGTTGCCGCGCGGCATCCGGCCACCGCGGAACAACCTCTTCGTCCTGTCGCTCGCCGGTGAGAACTTCTCCTACAGCTCCGCCATGGGCTAGTAATGCTGTAGCTCGGTTCCAATTTGCGAACGGGGGCGTGGATGGCGGAATCGACTGGCGCCGGCGTGGGGCGCGCCGCCGTGGGATCGAAGTCTCGCTAGCTGTGCGCTATGGGTAGAAGAAAACCCTCGTCCGCTGATTTAACCACCAATGGCTAGGATTAGGTCGAGCTGTGTCCTTCCGCGCGATGCATTGTGACCATAGATCTGGTAGCGTACGTGTAGGATTGGATCGCCCTTCATAAAACCTGATCCGTTGATTTAGTATTGGACGGCGTGGATTAGGTACCGGTTCGCGAAGGCGCCGATCTAATCTGGGCCGCCAAGGTTCGATCGGATGGTGGACATATCACGATACCCCTTCACTCGTCCGTTTTGCAGAAGACCCCTCCGGGATTTCTGAAAATAACCCGCCATCCTGAGTCACTATTCCCTGTGTCTCTGGAATCTTACGCCATAGCCCCTGCACTACCCAAATTTTGACGCCTAGTCCAGACAGTGAGAAAACTTATAAAATAATTTAGAAAATAGATTTTTATGTGTAAAAATAATCCTAGAACTTGGTTAATCCATAGAAAATCCATTTTTAGTCCAAATTGATCCATTCCACTTTCTAAATTTTTGTAATAATATTGTCTACCCATTAGTGCCTCTGTTCTGACATGACAAACATATTAAAAATATTCTTTCACTTAATCTTATATCAAATACATAAAACCTTAGGAAATTCATAACTCCTCCGTTTTAACTCCGATTTGATCCATTCAAGTTGCGTTAGTCTCGTAGCAACGTGTAGATCATTATTATGCAGTATATTCTTATGTTTGGTGTGATGTTAATTTTGTATATACCATGTTTGCTTGTATTGCTACGTCTAGCGCGAGGACACGTGTCATCTGAAAGGCAAGTTGGTACCTGGAATCTCAAGTGCCAGGCAAGTTGTGCCCTTGATCACTTCTTTTACCCATTCATGTTCTTATTATTCATAATGATCTGCATAGGATAATTTTGCTGGGACCCAATAGGATACCCTAGATTTGACTATCTTTATACCTTGCTTCACCACTGGTTTTACTACTAAAGTTTTGGGTAGTACATGCTATTGCTTTATGTGGATTTGGGTATAGAGATATTCATCACTCATTGTTATATTGTTTATTGTTATCTGTTTTATTATTCCTTGTTCATGTTAAGATCATTATGTTAATGGGAACATGGAGCGACCACCCGGGAAAACAGTGCTACCACAAGGGTGGAATGGGACGCCCTTGGCTGATTAACTAGGAAAGCTAGGGGAGGGCTACCTTACCCGAAAGGGGCAAGGGCAGTAGGGGAGAGGTCAGTGCGGGGAGGTCCCTGGTTGATTTTGCTGCGATGGCTATCAGCCAGGAACCCTTTACTGGATCTTCCCATAAACTGTAGCGGGTAGTCTGAAGCTAGTGGAACTTTGTAAAGGCCTCGTAGTGTTACCCTGCCTCGCCTCCTCGGTAGAGGTGTATGGGATTGGCCATCTCTTGGCAGATGGGTAACATGACTTGTGGGTAAAGATGCGCAACCTCTGCAGAGTGTAAAACTAGTATACTAGCCGTGCTCACGGTCATGAGCGGCTCGGACCCTCACATGATTAAATTATGGAACTTAAACTTAACCTGTCATTTCATTGCATTTGGGATTATTTTGTTATTACTTTTACTTATTATTATAATGGTTTGGTATTTACTTACACTTAGTAACTGCTAATAAAATTTTGACCAACTTATAAAAGCAATGCTCAGCTTTAACCTCTATTGTTGATCAGCCTTACACTTCATGAACTCCCACCTTTGTGAGTTCATGTCACATTATTCCCCACAACTTGTTGAGCGATGAACATATGTGAGCTCACTCTTGCTGTCTCACACCCCCCCACAGGAGAAGAACAGGTGGTTTCAAGTGGAGTCAAGTATCGAGGAGTTTGATCTGATCTGGGTGGTGTTTCTCAGTCGACATTGGCGCCGACGATCCTTAGTTCGTTTTATATTTATAACTTATTTTGTAAGTCTTCCGCTATGTAATAATTACTCTGATGTTTTATGACATTTATCTCTATACACTCTGTTATTATATATGTTGTCTTCTTGGCGCATGTATGAGATGCACCCGGCTTTGTTCTTTAAAACCGGGTGTTACACATACAAAGCACGACTTTTTGCCACCGGAACCAATTCTTCGTTTTTCGCAACGAACATGCCCAATTCACTACTTTAGGTCCAAACCTCATGTTTGGGGTGGTTTCGCGCTATTTCGTTGCCGCCCGTCACCCATTCCGAAAATGTGTTTCGGGGTGCATACAAAGCACGAGTTTTTGCCATCGGAACCATTTCTTCGTTTTTCGCAACGAACATGCCCAATCCACTACTTTAGGTCCAAAACTCATGTTTGGGGTGGTTTCACGCAATTTCGTTACCGCACGTCACCCATTCCGAAAACGGGTGTCGAGGTGCATACAAGGCACGAGTTTTCGCCACCGTAACCATTTCTTCGTTTTTCGCAACGAACATGCCCAATCCACTACTTTAGGTCCAAAACTCATGTTTGGGGTGGTTTCGTGCAATTCGGTTGCCGCACGTCACCCATTCCGAAAACGGGTGTCGGGGTGCATACAAAGCACGAATTTTCGCCACCAGAACCATTTCTTCGTTTTTCGCAACGAACATGCCCAATCCACTACTTTAGGTCCAAAACTCATGTTTGGGGTGGTTTCGCGCAATTTTGTCGCCGCACGTCACCCATTCCGAAAACAGGTGTCGGGGTGGATACAAAGCTCGAGTTCTTGCCACCGGAACCATTTCTTCGTTTTTCGCAACGAACATGCCCAATCCACTACTTTAGGTCCAAAACTCATGTTTGGGGTGGTTTCGTGCAACTTCGTTGCCGCACGTCACTAATTCCAAAAAATGGGGTGTCAGGGTGCATCCAAGCACGACTTTTTGCCACCCGAACCATTTCATCGTTTTGCACAACGAACATGCCCAATCCACTAGTTTAGGTCCAAAACTCATGTTTGGGGTAGTTTCGCTCAATTTCGTTGCCGCACGTCACCCATTCCGAAAACAGGTGTTGGGTGCATACAAAGCAGGAGTTTTCGCCACGGGAACCATTTCTTCGTTTTTCGCAACAAAAATGCCCAATCCACTACTTTAGGTGCAAAACTCATGTTTGGGGTGGTTTCGCGCAATTTTGTTGCCGCACGTCACCCATTCCGAAAACGGGTGTCGGGGTGCATACAAAGCACGAGTTTTTGCCACCTGAACCATTTCTTCGTTTTTCGCAACGAACATGCCCAAACCACTACTTTAGGTCCAAAACTCATGTTTGGGGTGGTTTCGCGCAATTTCTTCGCCGCACGTCACCCATTCCGAAAACGGGTGTCGGGGTGCATACAAACCATGAGTTTTCTCCACCGGAACCATTTCTTCGTTTTTCTCAACGAACATGCCCAATCCACTACTTTAGGTCCAAAACTCATGTTTGGGGTGGTTTCGCGCAATTTCGTTGCCGCATGTCACCCATTCCGAAAACGGGTGTCGGGGTGCATACAAAGCACGAGTTTTTGCCACCGGAACCATTTCTTCGTTTTTCGCAACGAACATTCCCAAACCACTACTTTAGGTCTAAAACTAATGTTTGGGGTGGTTTCGCGCAATTTCGTTGTCGCACGTCACCTATTCTGAAAACGGGTGTCAGGGTGCATACAAAGCATGAGTTCTTGCCACCGGAACCATTTCTTCGTTTTTCGCAACGAACATGCCCAATCCACTACTTTAGGTCCAAAACTCATGTTTGGGGTGGTTTCACGCAATTTCGTTGCCGCACGTCACCCATTCCCAAAACGGGTGTCGGGGTGCATACAAAGCACGACTTTTGGCCACCGGAACCAATTCTTCGTTTTTCGCAACGAACATGCTCAATCCACTACTTTAGGTCCAAAACTCATGTTTGGGGTGGTTTCACGCTATTTCGTTGCTGCCCGTCACCCATTCCGAAAATGAGTGTCGGGGTGCATACAAAGCACGAGTTTTTGCCATTGGAACCATTTCTTCGTTTTTCGCAACGAACATGCCCAATCCACTACTTTAGGTCCAAAACTCATATTTGGGGTGGTTTCGCGCAATTTCGTTGCCACACGTCACCCATTCCGAAAACGGGTGTCGGGGTGGATACAAAGCACGAGTTTTCGCCACAGGAACCGTTTCTTCGTTTTTCGCAACGAAAATGCCCAATCCTCTACTTTAGGTCCAAAACTCATGTTTGGGGTGGTTTCGCGCAATTTCGTTGCCGCACGTCACCCATTCCGAAAACGGGTGTCGGGGTGCATACAAAGCATGAGTTTTTGCCACCGGAACCATTTCTTCGTTTTTTGCAACGAACATGCCAAATCCACTACTTTAGGTCCAAAACTCATGTTTGCGGTGGTTTCACGCAATTTCGTTGCCGCACGTCACCCATTCCGAAAACGGGTGTTGGGGTGCATACAAAGCACGAGTTTTTGCCACCGGAACCATTTCTTTGTTTTTCGCAACGAACATGACCAATCCACTAATTTAGGTCCAAAACTCATGTTTGGGGTGGTTTCGCGCAATTTCGTTGCCGCACGTCACCCATTCCGAAAAGCAGGTGTCGGGGTGCATACAAAGCATGAGTTTTCACCACCGGAACCATTTCTTCGTTTTTCGCAACGAACATGCCCAATCCACTACTTTAGGTCCAAAACTCATGTTTGTGGTGGTTTCACGCAATTTCGTTGTCGTACGTCACCCATTCCAAAACGGGTGTCGGGGTGCATACAAAGCACGACTTTTTGCCACCGGAACCAATTCTTCGTTTTACGCAACGAACATGCCCAATCCACTACTTTAGGTCCAAAACCCATGTTTGCGGTGGTTTCGCGCTAATTCGTTGCTGCCAGTCACCCATTCCGTAAATGGGTGTCGGGGTGCATACAAAGCATGAGTTTTTGCAATCAGAAACATTTCTTCGTTTTTCGCAACGAACATGCCCAATCCACTACTTTAGGTCCAAAACTCATGTTTGGGGTGGTTTCGCGCAATTTCTTACCGCACGTCACCCATTCCGAAAACGGTTGTCGGGGTGCATATAAAGCAAGAGTTTTCGCCACCGGAACCATTTTTCGTTTTTCACAACGAACATGCCCAATCCACTACTTTAGGTCCAAAACTCATGTTTGGGGTGGTTTCGCGCAATTCCGTTGCCGCACGTCACCCATTCCGAAAACGGGTGTCGGGGTGCATACAAAGCACGAGTTTTCGCCACCAGAACCATTTCTTCGTTTTTCGCAACGAACATGCCCAATCCACTACTTTAGGTCCAAAACTCATGTTTGGGGTGGTTTCGCGCAATTTCGTTGCCGCACGTCACCCATTCCGAAAACGGGTGTCGGGGTGGATACAAAGCACGAGTTTTCGCCACAGGAACCATTTCTTCATTTTCGCAACGAACATGCCCAATCCACTACTTTAGGTCCAAAACTCATGTTTGGGGTGGTTTCACGCAATTTCGTTGCCGCACGTCACCATCTCCAAAAACGGGTGTCGGGGTGCATACAAAGCACGAGCTTTTGCCACCAGAACCATTTCTTCGTTTTTTCGCAACGAACATGCCCAATCCACTACTTTAGGTCCAAAACTCATGTTTGGGGTGGTTTCACGCAATTTCGTTGCCGCACGTCACCCATTCCAAAAACGGGTGTCGGGGTGCATACAAAGCACGAGTTTTTGCCACCAGAACCAATTCTTCGTTTTTCGCAACGAACATGCCCAATCCACTACTTGAGGTCCAATACTCATGTTTGGGGTGGTTTCGCACAATTTCGTTGCCGCACGTCACCCATTCCGAAAGCGGGTGTCGGGGTGCATACAAAGCACGAGTTTTTTCCACCAAAACGAATTCTTCGTTTTTCGCAATGAACATGCCCAATCCAGTACTTGAGGTCCAAAACTCATGTTTGGGGTGGTTTTGCGCTATATCGTTGCCGCACGTCACCCATTCCGAAAACGGGTGTCGGGGTGCATACAAAGCACGAGTTTTTGCCACCGAAACCATTTCTTTATTTTTCGCAACGAACATGCCCAATCCACTACTTGAGGTCCAAAACTCATGTTTGGGGTGGTTTCGCGCAATTTCGTTGCCGCACGTCACCCATTCCGAAAACGGGTGTCCGGGTGCATACAAAGCACGAGTTTTTGCCACCGGAACCATTTCTTCGTTTTTCGCAACGAACATGCCCAATCCACTACTTTAAGTCCAAAACTCATGTTTGGGGTGGTTTCGCGCAATTTCGTTGTCGCACGTCACCAATTCCAAAAACGGGTGTCGGGGTGCATACAAGCACGAGTTTTTGCCACCGGAACCATTTCTTCGTTTTTCGCAAGGAACATGCCTAATCCACTAATTTAGGTCCAAAACTCATGTTTGGGGTGGTTTTGCGCAATTTCATTGCCGCACGTCATCCATTCCGAAAACGGGTGTCGGGGTGCATACAAAGCACGAGTTTTTGCCACCAGAACCATTTCTTCATTTTTCGCAATGAACATGCCCAATCCACTACTTTAGGTCCAAAACTCATGTTTGGGGTGGTTTCGCGCAATTTTGTTGCCACACGTCAGCCATTCCAAAAACGGGTGTCGGGGTGCATACAAAGCACGAGTTTTTGCCACCGGAACCATTTCTTCGTTTTTTGCAACGAACATGCCCAATCCACTACTTTAGGTCCAAAACTCATGTTTGGGTTGGTTTCGCGCAATTTCTTTGCCGCACGTCTCCCATTCCGAAAACGGGTGTCGGGGTGCATACAAAGCACGAGTTTTCGCCATCGGAACCATTTCTTCGTTTTTCGCAACGAACATGCCCAATCTACTACTTTAGGTCCAAAACTCATGTTTGGGGTGGTTTTGCGCAATTTCTTTGCCGCACGTCACCCATGACGAAAACGGGTGTCGGGGTGCATACAAAGCACGAGTTTTTGCACCGGAACCATTTCTTCGTTTTTTCTCAACGAACATGCCCAATCCACTACTTTAGGTCCAAAACTCATGTTTGGGGTGGTTTCGCGCAATTTCGTTGCCGCACGTCACCCATTCTGAAAACGGGTGTCGGGGTGCATACAAAGCATGACTTTTTGCCACCAGAACCAATTCTTCGTTTTTCGCAACGAACATGCCCAATCCACTACTTTAGGTCCAAAACTCATGTTTGGGGTGGTTTCGCGCAATTTCGTTGCCGCACGTCACCAATTCCGAAAATGGGTGTCGGGGTGCATACAAGCACGAGTTTTTGCCACCGGAACCATTTCTTCGTTTTTTGCAACGAACATGCCCAATCCACTACTTTAGGTCCAAAACTCATGTTTCGGGTGGTTTCGCGCAATTTCGTTGCCGCACATCACCCATTCCGAAAACGGGTGTCGGGGTGCATACAAAGCACGAGTTTTCGCCATCGGAACCATTTCTTCCTTTTTCGCAACGAACATGCCCAATCCACTACTTTAGGTCCAAAACTCAGGTCTGGGGTGGTTTCGCGCAATTTCGTTGCCGCACGTCACCAATTCCGAAAACGGGTGTCGGGGTGCATACAAGCACGAGTTTTTGCCACCGGAACCATTTCTTCGTTTTTCGCAACGAACATGCCCAATCCACTATGTTAGGTCCAATACTCATGTTTGGGGTGGTTTCGCGCAATTTCGTTGCAGCACGTCACCTATTCCGAAAACGGGTGTCGGGGTGCATACAAAGCATGAGTTTTTGCCACCGGAACCATTTCTTCGTTTTTCGCAACGAACATGCCCAATCCACTACTTTAGGTCCAAAACTCATGTTTGGGGTGGTTTCGCGCAATTTCGTTGGCGCACGTCACCCATTCCGAAAACGGGTGTCGAGGTGCATACAAAGCACGAGTTTTTGCCACCAGAACCAATTCTTCGTTTTTCACAACGAACATGCCCAATGCACTACTTGAGGTCCAATACTCATGTTTGGGGTGGTTTCGCACAATTTCGTTGTCGCACGTCACCCATTCCGAAAACGGGTGTCGGGGTGCATACAAAGCACGAGTTTTTGCCACCAGAACCATTTCTTTATTTTTCGCAATGAACATGCCCAATCCAGTACTTGAGGTCCAAAACTCATGTTTGGGGTGGTTTTGCGCTATATCGTTGCCGCACGTCACCCATTCCGAAAACGGGTGTCGGGGTGCATACAAAGCACGAGTTTTTGCCACCGGAACCATTTCTTTATTTTTCGCAACGAACATGCTCAATCCACTACTTGAGGTCCAAAACTCATGTTTGGGGTGGTTTCGCGCAATTTCGTTGCCGCACGTCACCCATTCCGAAAACGGGTGTCGGGGTGCATACAAAGCACGAGTTTTTGCCACCGGAACCATTTCTTCGTTTTTCGCAACGAACATGCCCAATCCACTACTTTAAGTCCAAAACTCATGTTTGGGGTGGTTTCGCGCAATTTCGTTGTCGCACGTCACCAATTCCGAAAACGGGTGTCGGGGTGCATACAAGCACGAGTTTTTGCCACCGGAACCATTTCTTCGTTTTTCGCAAGGAACATGCCTAATCCACTAATTTAGGTCCAAAACTCATGTTTGGGGTGGTTTTGCGCAATTTCATTGCCGCACGTCATCCATTCCGAAAACGGGTGTCGGGGTGCATACAAAGCACGAGTTTTTGCCACCAGAACCATTTCTTCATTTTTCACAATGAACATGCCCAATCCACTACTTTAGGTCCAAAACTCATGTTTGGGGTGGTTTCGCTCAATTTTGTTGCCACACGTCAGCCATTCCGAAAACGGGTGTCGGGGTGCATACAAAGCACGAGTTTTTGCCACCGGAACCATTTCTTCGTTTTTTGCAACGAACATGCCCAATCCACTACTTTAGGTCCAAAACTCATGTTTGGGTTGGTTTCACGCAATTTCTTTGCCGCACGTCTCCCATTCCGAAAACGGGTGTCGGGGTGCATACAAAGCACGAGTTTTCGCCATTGGAACCATTTCTTCGTTTTTCGCAACGAACATGCCCAATCTACTACTTTAGGTCCAAAACTCATGTTTGGGGTGGTTTTGCGCAATTTCGTTGCTGCACGTCACCCATGACGAAAACGGGTGTCGGGGTGCATACAAAGCACGAGTTTTTGCACCGAAACCATTTCTTCGTTTTTCTCAACGAACATGCCCAATCCACTACTTTAGGTCCAAAACTCATGTTTGGGGTGGTTTCGCGCAATTTCGTTGCCGCACGTCACCCATTCCGAAAACGGGTGTCGGGGTGCATACAAAGCATGACTTTTTGCCACCGGAACCAATTCTTCGTTTTTCGCAACGAACATGCCCAATCCACTACTTTAGGTCCAAAACTCATGTTTGGGGTGGTTTCATGCAATTTCGTTGCCGCACGTCACCAATTCCGAAAATGGGTGTCGGGGTGCATACAAGCACGAGTTTTTGCCACCGGAACCATTTCTTCGTTTTTTGCAATGAACATGCCCAATCCACTACTTTAGGTCCAAAACTCATGTTTCGGGTGGTTTCGCACAATTTCGTTGCTGCACGTCACCCATTCCGAAAACGGGTGTCGGGGTGCATACAAAGCACGAGTTTTCGCCATCAGAACCATTTCTTCCTTTTTCGCAACGAACATGCCCAATCCACTACTTTAGGTCCAAAACTCAGGTCTGGGGTGGTTTCGCGCAATTTCGTTGCCGCACGTCACCAATTCCGAAAACGGGTGTCGGGGTGCATACAAGCACGAGTTTTTGCCACCGGAACCATTTCTTCGTTTTTCGCAACGAACATGCCCAATCCACTATGTTAGGTCCAATACACATGTTTGGGGTGGTTTCGCGCAATTTCGTTGCAGCACGTCACCTATTCCGAAAACGGGTGTCGGGGTGCATACAAAGCATGAGTTTTTGCCACCGGAACCATTTCTTCGTTTTTCGCAACGAACATGCCCAATCCACTACTTTAGGTCCAAAACTCATGTTTGGGGTGGTTTCGCGCAATTTCGTTGGCGCACGTCACCCATTTTGAAAACGGGTGTCGAGGTGCATACAAAGCACGAGTTTTGCCACCAGAACCAATTCTTCGTTTTTCGCAACGAACATGCCCAATGCACTACTTGAGGTCCAATACTCATGTTTGGGTGGTTTTGCACAATTTCGTTGCCGCACGTCACCCATTCCGAAAACGGGTGTCGGGGTGCATACAAAGCACGTGTTTTTGCCACCAGAACCATTTCTTTATTTTTCGCAATGAACATGCCCAATCCAGTACTTGAGGTCCAAAACTCATGTTTGGGGTGGTTTCGCGCAATTTTGTTGCCGCATGTCACCAATTCCGAAAACGGGTGTCGGGGTGCATACAAAGCTTGAGTTTTCGCCACTGGAACCACTTCTTCGTTTTTCGCAACGAACAAGCCCAATCCACTACTTTAGGTCCAAAACTCATGTTTGGGGTGGTTTCACGCTATATCATTGCCGCACGTCACCCATTCCGAAAACGGGTGTCGTGGTGCATACAAAGCACGAGTTTTTGCCACCAGAACCATTTCTTCGTTTTTCTCAACGAACATGCCCAATCCACTACTTTAGGTCCAAAACTCATGTTTGGGGTGGTTTCGCGCAATTTCGTTGCCTCACGTCACCCATTCCGAAAACGGGTGTCGGGATGCATACAAAGCATGACTTTTTGCCACCGGAACCAATTCTTCGTTTTTCGCAACGAACATGCCCAATCCACTACTTTAGGTCCAAAACTCATGTTTGGGGTGGTTTCGCGCAATTTCGTTGCCGCACGTCACCAATTCCGAAAATGGGTGTCGGGGTGCATACAAGCACGAGTTTTTGCCACCGGAACCATTTCTTCGTTTTTTGCAACGAACATGCCCAATCCACTACTTTAGGTCCAAAACTCATGTTTCGGGTGGTTTCGCGCAATTTCGTTGCCGCACGTCACCCATTCCGAAAACGGGTGTCGGGGTGCATACAAAGCACGAGTTTTCGCCATCGGAACCATTTCTTCCTTTTTCGCAACGAACATGCCCAATCCACTACTTTAGGTCCAAAACTCAGGTCTGGGGTGGTTTCGCGCAATCTCGTTGCCGCACGTCACCAATTCCGAAAACGGGTGTCGGGGTGCATACAAGCACGAGTTTTTGCCACCGGAACCATTTCTTCGTTTTTCGCAACGAACATGCCCAATCCACAACTTTAGGTCCAAAACTCATGTTTGGGGTGGTTTCGCGCAATTTCATTGGCGCACGTCACCCATTCCGAAAACGGGTGTCGAGGTGCATACAAAGCACGAGTTTTTGCCACCAGAACCAATTCTTCGTTTTTCGCAACGAACATGCCCAATGCACTACTTGAGGTCCAATACTAATGTTTGGGGTGGTTTCGCACAATTTCGTTGCCGCACGTCACCCATTCCGAAAACGGGTGTCGGGGTGCATATAAAGCACGAGTTTTTGCCACCAGAACCATTTCTTTATTTTTCGCAATGAACATGCCCAATCCAGTACTTGAGGTCCAAAACTCATGTTTGGGGTGGTTTTGCGCTATATCGTTGCCGCACGTCACCCATTCCGAAAACGGGTGTCGGGGTGCATACAAAGCACGAGTTTTTGCCATCGGAACCATTTCTTTATTTTTCGCAATGAACATGCCCAATCCACTTCTTGTGGTCCAAAACTCATGTTTGGGGTGGTTTCGCGCAATTTTGTTGCCGCACGTCACCCATACGAAAACGGGTGTTGCGGTGCATACAAAGCACGAGTTTTCACCATTGGAACCATTTCTTCGTTTTTCTCAACGAACATGCCCAATCCACTACTTTAGATCCAAAACTCATGTTTGGGGCGGTTTCGCGCAATTTCGTTGCCGCACATCACCCATTTCGAAAACGGGTGTCGGGGTGCATACAAGCACGAGTTTTTGCCACCAGAACCATTTCTTCGTTTTTTGCAACGAACAAGCCTAATCCACTACCTTAGGTCCAAAACTCATGTTTGGGGTGGTTTTGCGCAATTTCGTTGCCGCACGTCACCCATTCCGAAAACGGATGTCGGTGTGCATACAAAGCATGAGTTTTCGCCACCGGAACCATTTCTTCGTTTTTCGCAACGAACATGCCCAATCCACAACTTTAGGTCCAACACTCATGTTTGGAGTGGTTTCGCGCAATTTCGTTCCCGCATGTCAACCATTCCGAAAACGGGTGTCGGGGTGCATACAAAGCATGAGTTTTCGCCACCGGAACCATTTCTTCGCTTTTCACAACGAACATGCCCAATCCACTACTTTAGGTCCAAGTCTCATGTTTGGGGTGGTTTCGCGCAATTTCGTTGCCACACGTCACCCATTACAAAAACGGGTGTCAGGCGGGGGTGCATACAAAGCACGAGTTTTTGCCACCGGAACCATTTCTTTGTTTTTCGCAACGAACATGCCCAATCCACAACTTTAGGTCCAACTCTCATGTTTGGGGTGGTTTCGCGCAATTTCGTTGCCGCACGTCACCCATTCCGAAAACGGGTGTCGGGTGCATACAAAGCATGAGTTTTCACCACCGGAACCATTTCTTCGTTTTTCTCAAAGAACATGCCCAATCCACTACTTTAGGTCCAAAACTCATTTTGGGGTGGTTTCGCGCTATATCGTTGCCGCAAGTCACCCATTCCCATAACGGGTGTCGCGGTGCATACAAAGCACGAGTTTTTGCCACCGGAACCATTTCTTCGTTTTTCGCAACAAAATGCCCAATCCACTACTTTAGGTCCAAAACTCATGTTCGGGGTGGTTTCGTGCAATTTTGTTGCCGCATGTCACCAATTCCGAAAACGGGTGTCGGGGTGCATACAAAGCATGAGTTTTCGCCACTGGAACCACTTCTTCGTTTTTCGCAACGAACATGCCCAATCCACTACTTTAGGTCCAAAACTCATGTTTGGGGTGGTTTCACGCTATATCATTGCCGCACGTCACCCATTCCGAAAACGGGTGTCGTGGTGCATACAAAGCACGAGTTTTTGCCACCGGAACCATTTCTTCGTTTTTCGCAACGAACATGCCCAATCGACTACTTTAGGTCCAAAACTCATGTTTGGGGTGGTTTCGCGCAATTTCGTTGCCGCACGTCACCCATTCCGAAAACGGGTGTCGGGGTGCATACAAAGCATGAGTTTTCGCCACCGGAACTATTTCTTCGTTTTTCGCAACGAACATGCCCAATCCACTACTTTGGGTCCAAAACTCATGTTTGGTGTGGTTTTGCGCAATTTCGATGTCGTACGTCACCCATTCCCAGAACGGGTGTCGGGGTGCATACAAAGCACGAGTTTTTGCCACCGGAACCATTTCTTCGTTTTTCGCAACGAAGATGCCCAATCCACTACTTTAGGTCCAAAAGTCATGTCTGGGCTGGTTTCGCGCAATTTTGTTGCCGCACGTCACCCATTCCGAAAATGCGTGTCGGAGTGCATACAAAGCACGAGTTTTCGCCACCGGATCCATTTCTTTGTTTTTCACAATGAACATGCCCAATCCACTACTTTAGGTCCAAAACTCATGTTTGGGGTGGTTTCGCGCAATTTCGTTGCCGCACGTCACCCATTCCGAAAACGGGTGTCGGGGTGCATACAAAGCACGAGTTTTCGCCACCGAAACCATTTCTTCGTTTTTCTCAACGAACATGCCCAATCCACTACTTTAGGTCCAAAACTCATGTTTGGGGTGGTTTCGCGCAATTTCGTTGCCGCACGTTACCCATTCCGAAAACGGGTGTCGGCATACAAGCACGAGTTTTTGCCACCGGAACCATTTCTTCGTTTTTCGCAACGAACATGCCCAATACACTACTTTAGGTCCAAAACTCATGTTTTGGGTGGTTTCGCGCAATTTCGTTGCCGCACGTCACCCATTCCCAAAACGGGTGTCGGGGTGCATACAAAGCACGAGTTTTTGCCACCAGAACCAATTCTTCGTTTTTCGCAATGAACATGCCCAATCCACTACTTGAGGTCCAATACTCATGTTTGGGGTGGTTTCGCGCAATTTCGTTGCTGCACGTCACCCATTCCGAAAACGGGTGTCGGGGTGCATACAAAGCACGAGTTTTTGCCACCGGAACGAATTCTTCGTTTTCACAACGAACATGCCCAATCCAGTACTTTAGGTCCAAAACTCATGTTTGGGGTGGTTTTGCGCTATATCTTTGCCGCACGTCACCCATTTCGAAAACGAGAGTCGGGGTGCATACAAAGCACGAGTTTTTGCCACCGGAACCATTTCTTCGTTTTTCGCAACGAACATGCCCAATCCACTACTTGAGGTCCAAAACTCATGTTTGGGGTGGTTTCGCGCAATTTCGTTGCCGCACGTCACCCATTCCGAAAACGGGTGTCGGGGTGCATACAAAGCACGAGTTTTCGCCACCGGAACCATTTCTTCGTTTTTCTCAACGAACATGCCCATTCCACTACTTGAGGTCCAAAACTCATGTTTGGGGTGGTTTCGCGCAATTTCGTTACCGCACGTCACCCATTCCGAAAACGGGTGTCGGGGTGCATACAAAGCACGAGTTTTCGCCACCGGAACCATTTCTTCGTTTTTCTCAACGAACATGCCCAATCCACTACTTTAGGTCCAAAACTCATGTTTGGGGTGGTTTTGCGCTATATCTTTGCCGCACGTCACCCATTTCGAAAACGAGAGTCGGGGTGCATACAAAGCACGAGTTTTCGCCATCGGAACCATTTCTTCGTTTTTCTCAACGAACATGCCCAATCCACTACTTTAGATCCAAAACTCATGTTTGGGGTGGTTTCGCGCAATTTCGTTGCCGCACGTCACCCATTCCGAAAACGGGTGTCGGGGTGCATACAAGCACGAGTTTTTGCCACCGGAACCATTTCTTCGTTTTTCGCAACGAACATGCCTAATCCACTACTTTAGGTCCAAAACTCATGTTTGGGGTGATTTTGCGCAATTTCGTTGCCGCACGCACCCATTCCGAAAACGGATGTCGGGGTGCATACAAAGCATGAGTTTTCGCCACCGGAACCATTTCTTCGTTTTTCGCAACGAACATGCCCAATCCACAACTTTAGGTCCAACACTCATGTTTGGAGTGGTTTCGTGCAATTTCGTTCCCGCACGTCAACCATTCCGAAAACGGGTGTCGGGGTGCATACAAAGCATGAGTTTTCGCCACCGGAACCATTTCTTCGCTTTTCACAACGAACATGCCCAATCCACTACTTTAGGTCCAAGACTCATGTTTGGGGTGGTTTCGCGCAATTTCGTTGCCGCACGTCACCCATTACAAAAACGGGTGTCGGACGGGGGGTGCATACAAAGCACGAGTTTTTGCCACCGGAACCATTTCTTTGTTTTTCGCAACGAACATGCCCAATCCACAAATTTAGGTCCAACACTCATGTTTGGGGTGGTTTTGCGCAATTTCGTTGCCGCACGTCACACATTCCGAAAACGGGTGTCGTGTGCATACAAAGCATGAGTTTTCGCCACCGAAACCATTTCTTTGTTTTTCGCAAAAAACATGCCCAATCCACTACTTTAGGTCCAAAACTCATTTTGGGGTGGTTTCCTGCAATTTCGTTGTCGTACATCACCCATTCCCAAAACGGGTGTCGGGGTGCATACAAAGCACGAGTTTTTGCCACTGGAACCACTTCTTCGTTTTTCGCAACGAACATGCCCAGTCCACTACTTTAGGTCCAAAACTCATGTTTGGGGGTGGTTTCGCGCTATATCGTTGCCGCACGTCACCCATTCCGAGAACGGGTGTCGGGGTGCATACAAAGCACGAGTTTATATTTACAAAGCACATGTTAATAAAAATAAGTTAAGCTAATATTTGCCAGGTTAAATGCTAATTACAATCTTAAAAGTAATCAGATTATATTTACAAACCTTGCATAGGACTTGCTACATTTAAGCAGTAAATCTTGAAAAGGCATGACACGCAAAGTTCACTAATGATATCATTTTTATGCTAAGTGGATATTAACTATAATACTTATTTTAAGCATGATCATATCAGTAGGCATTTATAAAATATAAATTAAGGCAATTGCTTAGTCTCAATTATTTTAATAATCTAATAGTTAATAGCTACACAGGTGATCAATTAACATGAATGATCATAAGCAAAAACAATTTAAAAACGCGCGAAAGGCACGTGACGACACGCGACACTGTGCGAAACAGCGTGCGAACGGCACGCGGTATAATGCACACGACAGCGCGTGACACGCGCGAGTCAACGCGACTACGCACACGAACAGCACAATGTCACACAAACGATGTCACGCGTGAACAACAAACAAATAATTAATGAAAAGTATTTCAGTTGGTATTAATCATGTTAACTAACATTTATTTATAAAAGCACGAGTTAAAGCTAAAAAACAGTTTTAATTAGAAGGCAGTTTTAATAAGTATGGAATGAATAGCTAATTAAACAATATAGACTTGTGACATGCTAAAATACATTACTAATACGAAATCGACGTGACTGAACAATTTGATGAGGACATCAATATGAGTACGACTACACCAGCAGCACCTCCACATCAAGCGCCACTTCCTTCATTAGCTAGGCCAATCACTCGGGCCCGTGCGAGAGATCTTAACTTCGTCATGCTACTAAAGAATGAGGGCCATAGTGGACGACCTAGGGTTGGCCGCCCCTAGGGGCTGCGCCCCTCTCTCTATTTATCCAGGAGCTGCGCCTCCTTTGTTTTTCGAGTTTTGTTTTACACCCCAGAACACGCACAAATATGTGTTGTCCTCTGTGATTCAGAACTCCACCTCGAGTGATATTAAGATTGCTCGCATCTTTTTCTTGTTCGTTCTTCGATTGCGCACAGGAAACGATCTTCGTGATCAGGCCGATCTTGCATCAGCAAGGTCGGTAACCATTGGGAGTTGGTTCAGCGATTGCATTGGCGCTTCGGGTTCGCTCGTCGTAGTCGGATCGTGAGGGTCTGCTTCCACCAAATCGGAATTATCTCTACTCACCGAAAGATCGGGCACTCTAGCTCTATCAAGTGGTATCAGATTTCCGGGTTGATCGGTGCGTTTATCGAGTGCTTTTTTTTCTCCTACAGTCCACAAAACCACATAAAAATTTAGGTTAGACCTTATCCCAGCACCCTTTTGAGCCTCGCACTTTCTTTCAATAATCTGCATTGTTGAATTTGTGTGCTTTCACGTCATTTGTTGCTGGTTGCATTGTGTTATTCCACCATTCAAACCCTAGCGCGCTGCCACCATATTCCGTTTGATCATGCCACAAACCGAGTCAACGCCGCTTCCTTATTTTTCTCCTTCGGTTACGTAAAAAAAAAGAAAAAAAACAAACCGAGTCAACGCCGCTTCCTTGTTTTTCTCCTTTGGTTACGTAAAAAAACAGAAACAAAAAAAGAAAACGAAGGAGAAAGAATACAAAGCGGTTGTCTCATCTCCGTCGTTTTAAACATACCTTCCTTAAACCGGGCATAACTTTTCGCTCGATTGTTCAAAAAATCTGAAATTTTTACAGGAGCTTGTTGACACCATTCTGAGGCCGGCTTTTGATAAAATTGTCGAAAAAAATCAGGAAAATAAAGAAAAAATTCATCAAAGTTCTCGGACGCTTTTTAGAGAACTTCCTGATTTTTTGTAGACCACATCTGAACTCTGTTTTAGGTGAAACTTCGTGTAGCTCCTATTTTGTTGCTTCTTGTGCTGAGAAAAATATCAAAAAAATCATAAAAAAAAGAAAAACAAAATCACTTGTGATTCCGACTAGTGCCTTTTTGGCCTCGCTAGTACCATATTTACGGTACTGCCATTCTGCTAGTTCCACCTGTTGGTTGCAGTTCACCACTGTGGCTTGGTAAGAACGGATAAGAACTTGATAACAGCATTCCATTGAGCGAGTTGTCACCACCATTTTCCTGTTGTCGTCGGTTTTTCTCCTTTTGGTGTTTTGGTGTTTGTGCTAACTATGGCAGGAGCACACGACACGGTGGATGCCCAGTTGCTGGAAGTAAGGGGACAAGTTGATGGATTTGCTGCTGACATTAGGACGATGCATGAACGGCTTGATTCAATGGTCACTTCAACGACCGAGCGTTTCGACCAGCTTGACCTTGCTCAAACGGCGACTCGCACCACACTCGACACCATCCTGGCACGCCTTGATGCGTTGACCACAAAGATGGAGCAGGACTACGGCGGTGACACTGAGCAGGACGATGGA
This sequence comes from Zea luxurians, assembly GCA_029449295.1. Classification (NCBI taxonomy): domain Eukaryota; kingdom Viridiplantae; phylum Streptophyta; class Magnoliopsida; order Poales; family Poaceae; genus Zea; species Zea luxurians. Next base: position 30,952,508 of record JAOPSE010000029.1, on the reverse strand, counting down.
GATCGTCGTGGTCATGCACGCCGTGTGGTTCGTCATCCCCTAATGACTTATTTTCTAAGATTAAAATTAAAATTCCACCTTTTAATGGCAAATATGATCCTGTTGCATATCTTGATTGGGAGTTAGAGGTTGAACAAAAATTTTCATGCCATGATATTGCTACACATTCTCAGGTTAAAGCTGCTATTAGTGAATTTACTGATTTTGCTTTAAATTGGTGGCGTGAGTATAAAATGAAACATCCCACTGCCATTCCAACCACTTGGGATCAGTTGAAAGCTGTGATGCGACATCGATTTGTGCCTTCGTATTATGCTCGTGATTTGCTGCGATGGGATCACTTGGGATCAGTTGAAAAATGCAGCGTTTTCAGCAAGGTTCTCAATCTGTTGAGGACTATTTCCAGGAGTTACAAAAAGGTATGATTCGTTGTGGGATATTGGAGGACAACGACGCTGCTATGGCACGTTTTCGTGGTGGTTTAAACCGCGAAATCCAGGATATACTTGATTATAAGGAATATTATGATATGACTACTTTATTTGAATATGCTTGCAAAGCTGAACGTGAAGTGCAAGGATGCCGCTCGAAGCCATATTCTAACCCTTTTGTAGGACGAAGCTCGACATCCACCTCAGCTCCAGTTCCCCCTGCGCCATCCACGTCCACCACTACTCCACACGAGAAGACGACCAAACCAGCCAGCATTGCCCCACCCACAGGTCGTACACGGGATATTCAGTGTCATTGCTGTAGAGGATTCGGCCATGTGATTCGAGACTGCCCAAACAAGCGCACTTTGCTCATTCGTGACGATGGTGAATACTCTTCCGCTAGTGATTCTGAAGAAATTGAACATGCACTACTTGCCACTAACCATGCAGCTCAGGCGGAGTTACATGTCAACCCGAGCGATGGTGATAGGTATGAAAGTCTTGTTGTGCAGCGTGTTCTTAGTACACAGGTCGCTTTGCCCGAGAAGAATCAGCGACACACTCTGTTCCATACAAAGGGTGTTGTGCAGGAGCGGTCAATTCGCATCATTATCGACAGCGACAGTTGCAACAATTTGGCGAGTACCATGCTGGTCGAAAAGTTGTCGTTACCCACTCGTAAGCATCCAAACCCATATCACATTCAATGGCTTAATGATGGTGGTAAAATAAAAATCACGCGTTCCATGCGTGTTCCTTTCTCCATGGGTGCTTATTCTGATTTTGATGATTGTGATGTTATTCCCATGGAAGCATGCTCTTTGTTACTTGGTCGACCTTGGCAGTATGATACTGATAGCTTGCATCATGGTCGTTCGAATCATTATTCTTTCATTTTTAAGGGTCAGAAAATAATTATACATCCAATGACACCTGAACAAATTGTTAAAGATGATCTTGCCCGAGCTACTATAACTGCTAAACAACTTGATCCATCACCCTCTGTTCCTTCTGAAATCAAGTTGAAGGCTCCTATTTTACTTGCTACACGTGCTGATTTTGATGATCTACATGGTGCTCATTTGCCATGCTATGCACTTGTATGCTCTAGTGTCCTCATTTCACTTGATGATGCACCATCTTTGGCTATTCCCCCTATGGTTACTAACCTTTTGCAGGAGTACGCTGATGTCTTTCCCAAAGACTTACCACTAGGTCTCCCACTGCTTCGTGGCATTAAGCACCAGATCGACCTCATCCCCGGCGCACAGCTTCCGAACTACGCACCGTACCGTACAAATCCGGATGAGACGAAGGAGATTCAGCGCCAGAGCATTGAGGTGGATAGCAGCAAGATTGCTGCCATTCGGGAGTGGCCTACACCGACGACGGTCACACAAATTCGGAGCTTTCTTGGACTTGCCAGTTTCTACCGCAGACTTGTTCGTGATTTTAGCTCCATTGCAGCGCCTCTACATGAGCTCACAAAGAAAGATGTGCTGTTTGCTTGGCGTGATTCACAGGAGGTAGCGTTCAGCACTTTGAAAGATAAGTTAACCCAAGCTCCCTTATTGCAATTGCCTGATTTTAATAAAGTGTTTGAGCTTGAATGCGATGCTAGCGGTATTGGGCTAGGTGCTGTTTTGTTACAAGAAGGAAAACCAGTTGCTTATTTTAGTGAAAAATTAAGCGGTGCTAGTCTGAAATATTCTACTTATGGTAAGGAGCTTTACCCTTTAGTGCGCACTTTGCATACATGGCAGCACTATCTTTGGCATCATGAGTTCATAATTCATTCTGATCATGAGGCTTTAAAACATATTCGTACCCAAACAAATCTGAACCGTCATCATGCTAAATGGGTAGAATTCATTGAGTCTTTTCCTTACATTATTAAACACAAGAACGGGAAGGACAATGTTATTGTTGATGCTTTGTCTCGTCGCTATACCATGCTGTCACAGTTAGATTTTAAAATCTTTGGTTTGCACACTGTGAAAGATCAATATGTTGACGATGCTGATTTTAAAGATGCTTTCGGCCATTGTATTAATGGGAAACCATGGGGCAAATTTCACATACAGGATGGGTTCCTGTTTCGCGCTAACAAGCTGTGTGTTCTAGCTAGCTCGGTTCGTCTTTTGTTGTTACAGGAAGCGCATGGAGGCGGTCTCATGGGGCACTTTGGTGTCTACAAGACACATGAGGTGTTGGCTGCCCACTTCTTTTGGTCTCGGATGCGCGCTGATGTTGAGCGCCTTGTTGCACGCTGCACTACTTGTCAGAAAGCTAAGTCATGGTTGAACAACCCTGGTTTGTATATGCCTTTGCCTGTTCCTACTTCCCCTTGGATTGATATTTCGATGGATTTTGTTTTGGGATTGCCTAGAACTAAGAAGGGGAGGGATAGCATTTTTGTGGTTGTTGATCGATTCTCCAAAATGGCTCATTTCATACCTTATCATAATGTTGATTTTGCTAGCAATGTTGCAGAATTGTTTTTTAGAGAGATTATTCGTTTGCACGGTATTCCCAATACAATAGTCTCGGATCGTGATGCTAAGTTTCTCATTCATTTTTGGAGATCTCTGTGGAATAAATTGGGAACTGAATTGCTGTTTAGCACCACTTGTCACCCTCAGACGGATGGTCAAACTGAGGTAGTTAATCGAACTTTGTCTACCATGCTTAGGTCTGTTTTAGACAAAAAATTGAAACGTTGGGAGGATTGCTTGCCTCATGTAGAGTTTGCTTATAATCATGCAACACATTCTTCTACAAAGATGTGCCCTTTTCAAATTGTTTATGGTTACATTCCTAGGGCGCCTATTGCTTTGTTTTCGCTTGATGCTGCGGACGCCCCACACATAGATGTTGTTGCACATGTTGAACAAATGATTAACCTCCATGAACAAACTCAACAAAACATTGCTGCTACTAATGCAAAAAATCAGGTTGCTGGTAGTAAAGGAAGAAAACTTGTTACTTTTGAGCCAGGTGATATGGTTTGGTTGCACTTGAGAAAGGATCGGTTTCCTACTTTGCGCCGTTCTAAATTAATGCCTCGTGCTGCTGGTCCTTTTAAGGTGCTAACAAAGATTAATGATAATGCTTATATCCTTGACCTGCCTGCGGAATTTGGTGTTTCCACTAGTTTTAATGTTGCAGATTTGGAACCATATATGACCGAGGATGAGGAGTTGCCGTCGAGGACGACTTCACTTCAAGAAGGGGGGATGATGAGGACATCACTATGAGTACAACTACACCAGCAGCACCTCCACATCAAGCGCCACTTCCTTCATTAGCTGGGCCAATCACTCGGGCTCGTGCCAGAGATCTTAACTTCGTCATGCTACTAAAGAATGAGGGCCCAGAAGAATAGACGACCATCCCAACTGCGGCCCATAGTGGACGACCTAGGGTTGGCCGCCCCTAGGGGCTGCGCCCCTCTCTCTATTTATCCAGGAGCTGCGCCTCCTTTGTTTTTCGAGTTTTGTTTTATATCTAGCTTTAGCTACCCCAGAACACGCACAAATACGTGCTGTCCTCTGTGATTCAGAACTCCACCTCGAGTGATATTAAGATTGCTTGCATCTTTTTCTTGTTCGTTCTTCGATTGCGCACAGGAAACGATCTTCGTGATCAGGCCGATCTCGCATCAGCAAGGTCGGTAACCATTGGGAGTTGGTTCAGCGATTGCATTAGCGCTTCGGGTTCGCTCATCGTAGTCGGATCGTGAGGGTATACTTCCACCAAATCGGAATTATCTCCACTCACCGAAAGATCGGGCACTCCAGCTCTATCACAATTAATTTAGAACGAACACAATATGCCACAGCGCTAATCGATATCATGTCTATACTAACCAAACATAAACGAAAACGCTTCAGATAGACACAACTACCTTAATAGCTATCGATGAAGCGTGTAATTAAATTACAAGTTCGTTTTCGGTCGAATTGTTATTTTAATCACCAACCGCTAAACAACTAATTACTACTTAATTATTTAACATGCACGAAGTGGTGAAACGATTTTACCAAAACGTGCAACTAGCGATTTGCGCGAACGACGGCTCGCGTGAAATAGCACGCGCGACAGCACGCGAAACAGAGTAAACGACGAGCGCGAACGACACGCGGATCAGCACGTAACCACGGGCAAAACGGCGCGTGCGATACGCGAGATAAACTAAATAAACGTCGCATTTATATTAAACTAAATATTAACCACGTCGACGTGCATTTATAAAGTGCAATTTAATAACTATAAATTAGTTTAATTGAAAAGTCTAATTAATTAACTAGCAAAAATGTAAGACATGGCGAAACGATGTTATTAACGCGCAGAGATGCTCACCCCGCGACGACGGCGGACGACCGGACGAGCTCGCGGCGAAGAACGAGGATGGCGATGTTGCTGCTGTGCCGGGGTCGCACAAAGGCTGAGTCGGGGCTGCGCAGGCCATGCGGGACGCGGGTGCGGGGCCGCAACGGAGACACACGCGCGGCCGACGACGAGGCGAGATGCAGACGACGATCGTGGGTGCTGCGCAGGCTCCATAACAACAGGGCACGCACGGACGCGTTGGCGAGGCGGCTACGCGGACGCTATGCTTAGCGAATGGCTGCGAGGCAACTCCGGGCGTGGGGAGACGATGCCGACGTGGCTGCAATAGCGAGACAGCGACCTAGGAAGAGAGTGCGGCGCGCCATGGCCGATAGTGGCGCTCGCGCGACCGACGAACTCGACGGTGATGGAGGCTGAGGAGGTCCACGTTGGTGGTGCAGTCAGGGGAGCGTGCACGCAGCTGCAATTCTAGATGTGAGGGGCGAGAGGGAGAGAAAAAGGTGCTGCAACAGAGAAACTGGCAGCTGGGAGCGGTTCGTGGGGCGGTCGTGGGCACGTTCCTAGCAGCGGCGGCGCTCCCACGCACGAACGTGCGGCTGGGGACGCGCGGGGCTGGTGGGGGGCGCGACCTGGTCGCTGGGCCGAGGCCTGGGAAGGGGAGAGCGCCTGCTGGAACGAGCGGGTGGGCGGGGGTGCCGCGCACGCGAGGGAGAAGCAGCGCGTGGGCCGGCCAGGGCGTGGGCGCGCTCCACGTTCACTAGGCCGCGCGAGCGGGGTGGGCCACGTGCGCTGGGCAGGCCACGTGAGCGGGGTGGGCCGCGGGAAGGGGCATGCTGGGTGGGCCGCGACTGCGGTGCAGCTGCAGGGTTGGGACGCGGGAGCGCGACGCGTTGGGCTGCGGGGTGGGCCGGGGAAGCCGTGGGGCTGGATTCACGCCAGCCAAGGAGAGGGAGGGGGAAGCAGGCCGGCTAGGGGAGGCTAGGCTGGGCTTTTTCCATTTCTCTTTTTTTTATCGTTTTCTTTCTATTTTGAATTTAGCTCTATCTTTAAAATTCAAAATTAACATGCTACGTGAGTTTAAATAGAGGCACAACAACTTAAAATATCATACAAATTTAGGTGCTCCAGCATATGATGCAACTACAATAATTCCCCTACGGTTTTGAACATACTACGATTAATACTTATATAGTACAAAATAAAACCTCACTATTTAGAAAAAAGAGAAGTAAATCAAAGAAAGGAGAGGATAACACCTGAATTTGGTGGATATTAGAAAAGAAATTTTATACCCCCAAATTCAGGGTGTTACAACAGTAGACTGAAAAAGATCTTCAGGTGCATCACCCCTTGCTGTCGGTGACCCGCGCGCTCAGATTCGCGTCGGCGCCACGATTCACGCCCAGTAACGTGCAGATAACAACTCCTGGTGAAAAGATCTTCGTCGGGGATGAACTTGGGGCAGTGTTTCGCTCTGTCACCTCATCCACTTGCCGGCGACGTGGCCGAGCGGCCGTCGTCGAGGTGTACGTCGTTCGCCGTGATCGCGCCATGCCATGACCCTTTCACCACGTCGTTGCCAGCAGTAATAGCTCACCAGTGACCGTCGTACCTTCTTACCTAGTGATCGCCACGGTAGATCGCCGCGATGACTCACCCCTCTCTCTCGGCCGCTAGCGCAATTTCTTCAAATTTGGTGCCACCGCTGATGGACACTATAAATCAATGCCCCAGTGAGTTCCGCTAGGTATTCACACATCCAACGCACCAGCCCTTGCCTCGGATCATCTACTAGAGCTTCCCAATTTCCCATTTCCCCCAATTCGGTTCTCCACGCCGCCGTGAGTCACCACGTCATGGACCGCCGTTCCCAGGTCCGTTCATACCCTCCTTGTCCTCGTTTCAGCACCCTTGGGTGCTATGGATGCTTATCGGCCCAGCCAATTGAACTAGACCACGTTAGATCGCCGGGAACACCTCGGGTTGTCCTCAGTTTGCACCATCACCGTGGACAGAGAGATTTTGAGCTAGAACTTCGCAATTGTTAGAGGGATTAAGGTCGCCCGAGGTGGAATTTGATGTCGATCAAGTATGAAGCTTAGCCTTTGCGTATTCCGGCCGGTACAGGCTCGCCGGAAACTTGCTCGTCGCCGTCCACCGTCGTGGACCCGGTGATGTGAAGAAATAGAAATGCAGGGGTCAAACACATGAGAATAGTGCGCAGGATTCTTAATTAGTTATTCAAATATTCAAGGTCCTCTATGCAAAGCTGACACCACGGGCGCGCACGCGGGCGCGTTTCCCTGTTCATGGGCCGGCTCGGGCTGGTTTGAACCCGTTACTAATCATTCTTTCTCTTTTTCTTTTTCTCCCAGGCTTAGGGAATTTGTAGAAAATTCTAGAGAAATGATAAAAATATGAGACCAATTTTACCAGACTCCTAAATTCCTCTAGTATTTAATAAAAATAGTTCCAAGATTTTTAGCCCCAACCATGAATTATTTAGTATTTTAAAAGGCCTAAACCTAGACTTTTAGAATTTTAGAAATTATTTGATAACTCCAAAAATCATCCAACTTTTTGGGTAGGCTTAATTTGATCATTAGAACCCTTGGGTGAGGTTTGACATGTTTTGGACATTGTTTGACCCCAAAACCTTGAAACCTCTATTTTCTTAGAATAAAACTGCCTAAGCTTACCAGGGTGTTGACCTAGAAAACTCTAGTAACTTAGATGTACCGTGAAGGAAAGTTGTATTCAAGATACAACTTGATATATCTCTATTATAATTTCATATTCATAGCATCACATGAGCATTCATGTATATGTATGGTTATGTATAGAAAACGAAGAAGAAGTAAGTGTCGAAGAAGAAGAGACTGCACACACCAACTGAAACCCCACCTGCCGGGAATTGTTTTTTATTTTGATATCTGTGGAACAGATCCCGACTCCCCTACAACACAAGGCAAGCCCCGGTGCATTTACCTTTTCCTTGTGATTTTTAAACTCTTTATCACTTGAATGATGCGTTAGGTGATAGGAGTTGGGTGTTAAGCCAATTGTTGCATTTCCTTCCTTGGAATTATTTACCCTTCCTTGATTACCTGTTTGGTTAAAAGGTTTTCTGATGCTTAGTCTTGCTTTAGAAAAACAAAAATGTTTTGTTTTTAATAAAAGATGATGCTTCAGATGGAATGGGATGTTTTCAAAAATAAAACTTGATGGTGGATCCATCATGGCCGGAGTATTTCTATTGACGGATCGAGGTCCGGCCTACGCTTTGGAACCTGGAAGAAGGAGACTCATTAGCTGAAGAAGTAAGCAGACCTAGATATTCCCTTAACCTAACCAGCCGGAATCCTTATTCCAATAACCCTTAGCCCTAGCTTTCATTGAAGGAAGTGAGGGTCGACCTTATAACTCCGTATGTATCAACTAGCCATTATCAGATCCGAGGTCCAACATCAGAAAAGATGTACCTCTGACAGGTACCAAACTTTGGGTTTTAAATGATAAAGCTGAGACCAGGGTGACTTGCACGAGAAGGAAGTCTCGGTGTAGTGTCTCTGTCTGAGTCAAATAAGGACCGTACCGATGTAGGCTTGCTGATTGAGGACCTTTTAACTGGACACATACCTCGTCATGGGTAAGCTTTGCCTCGGGCAGACTAATACCAGAAAGGCCAACACGCAATGGGAGTGGAGAGATGGCGAGAGTAGCGTGTACCCTCCGTGGCAAGAGGCTGGACGGTGGTGTATCGGTGCTCTCAGTTGGCGTGAACCCGGTCTGGTCTTAAGAAACCTGGTGGCGAGTTGACATATGCAAGGGTTAAGTGCTACATATGTCGTGTGGTTGGAGATCCCCAGCTGGGTATTAATCGATTCAGATCGCCGTTACTTCTCGGACATGAAGACTTGGTCACTGCCCTACACGTAGCAATCCAGTTAACTAAAGGGATGATAAAAAGTCGGCTAGTGTAGGCCAAGTGCTTGAACTAGAATAGAAAGAACTCTACCTGCAGGTAATGACTTAACTTGATAATAAAATTGGATTTTTAAGGATCCACTGTTAGTAAGCATTTCTGCAAATAGAGTCTTTGATTCTTGAATAGCCTTACCTTGACTCCGTCAAGCCAGCATATCCTTGAGAGTCTTTTCTTTTGTCGGGTAAGACTTGCGAAAGTACTATCTGTACTCAGGGTTTTCGAACCCATGTTGTTGTAGGTGACGAAACAGCAGACTTTTGCTGTTTTTGTTCAAAGGTGGTACCCAAGGAGGAGCCCCAGCAGTGAAGTTAGTCGCGAGAGGATGTTGGCCTCCCACTTTAAAAACAATACTCTTTTGTGCGGGAGGGTGTTTTGCTCCCAGGTCTATAATAATAATAATACTTTATGCACTCATAGTACCCTGGTATTGTAATAATAATAATACTCACTCTCTATATTGGATGAATGTAAATTAAGTTATTGTAATTTGCTTCCGCTTATTCTTTCCTCCGATGTGATGTAATATCTGCGTGACGGGTGAAGCGCTCTTGGGCGAAATGATGAGGATACAGTTATCGAACTTGTCGAGTGATTAAATGCATCTACAGGGTTGTCCAAGGTCCGTAGGATAAGGACAATTGTAGGTGGGCCTAATACCTTGGGAGGTTCCATCACACAAGTTTTTGAATACTTGTAGGAGACATGCACTTTGATTTTGATATCAAGAGGGGTAAATTATCTATAACCGAAAGAGATATATAAAAACATTTTAAGCTTCAAGTCCTCCACATGAAGTAACTAACCCAAAGATAAGCGAATAAAACTTCTCCTACAAAAACAACAAGGGATAAAACCCTGAGTACGCAATTACTCAGCAAGACATACCTGACTAAAGAAAAGACTCTCAAGGATATGCTGGCTTAAAGGGATTCAAGGTAAAGCTCATCAAGTTTCAAAGACTCTTTTTTTTGCAGAAAAGCTTACTAGAAGTGGGTCCTTAAGCCAAAATTTTACATCACAAGTTAAGTACTTTTCCTAAATCTAGGTTTTCCTAATATAGAGCATTCACTTGTCCTACACTAGCTTTCTTTTAAAATCAAATTTTTGTTTCACTTGTTGTCTACGATGAAGGTCGAAGATCCAGTCTTCATATCCGAGAAGTTTGGCGATCCGAATCGATTAATACCCAGTTGGGGATCTCTAACCACACGACATATGCTTCCCTTAACTCTTTTGCAGATGTTTACCATTCCAATGGATCCTCCACCACATGAACAGGTCCGCGCCACCCGAGAGCACACCACCCCTTTTAGGCGGTCCGTTGCTAGGAGGGTACGTGCCACTCTCGCCATCTCTCCACTCCCAGTGCGCGATTGTCTTTTCATGTATGGAATAGCCGGGTTCAGGCTTTCCCATGATGAGGTATGTGGCCAGATAAAAGGTCCTAGATCAGTAGGCCAACAATCGGTACGGTCCTTAATCGACACAGACGGAGACACTACACGGAGACTCCTTTCTCGTGCAAGCCACCCGCCCGGTCTCAGCTTTATTATTTAACCCAAAAGTTTGGTACCTGGCAGAGGTACATCTTTTCCGATGTTGAATCCATCAAGGCCCTGATGGATTCACCATCAAGTTTTATTTTTGAAAACTTCCCATCCAATCTATAGCATCACTTTTGTTTTAAAACAAAACATTTTGTTTTTCTAAAGCAAGGCTAAGCATCAAAAATCCTTTTCATAAAAGGGTATCAAGGAAGGGTAATCAATTTTCCAAGGAAGGAAATGCATCAACGGTTTAGCACACAACTCCTATCACCTAATGCATCAAACAAGGTGATAAAGATTTTAAAACAGCAAGGAGGTGGCAAATGCACCGGGGCTTGCCTTGGTGAGGAGAGTCGGGTTCTTCTACCAGGATATTACAGTTAGCAGCAAATCCAAATGGGGCACCTTCTGGAGGACCTTCAGTGACAACCTCAGTTGGAGAAGGTTCAGATGGAGGAACAGGCTCCCTTTCCACTTACACTTCAAATTCTTCTTCAAGGTGCTCTACAAGTCAATTCGAAGTATATGAATGCTCATGTAATGCGATGCTATGCAAACTCTGACAAGGGAGATGTCGAATGCCCAATTACTCTTAAGTAAACATATAGTTATTATACCTATAGTTTTAGGTTACCTAATGTTGGCTTAAAGTGGTCAAGCTAAATCTACTTCAAAGTATCAGAGAACATATACTCTAAGGCTTGCCAATATTGATGTTTGACATTGTGTGTGACTCAAGTTTGATCCAACTCTAAATTAGTAGTAAAGATTAGGGTGTTTTAAATACTCATACTTGGTTAGTTTCTGGTTTTCTAAGTAAATAAATTCCAAACGGGCTCAAACTTTGACCAAGAGATATTCTAAAGGTATATAAATTTCTCACAAATTCCTATGATTTTTGGACCTATGGTTTTATTTCTAAAATGCTTTTAAGCTTCCCAAGGCTACTTAAAAATTTACTTGTTATAGAAAAATCTTAAGAATAAATTTAATAGGAACTACCTAATTTTGTGGATGCTTCAAAATTGGTTTGGTAATTTTTGCAGTTTTCTATAAATTATGGTGAATTTTGTAACCTGTTACCAAAAAACTCAGGGCACTAGGCCAAAACCCTAAGCTCGGCCCACAGACTGCATGAAAACGGCCCTAGGTCAGCCGCCCGCGCGCAACGCGCCACCCATTTAGCACAAAAGTCCTCAACGAAACAAGCTAGACAAAACCAAACCCTAAGCACTATTTGCATAAGCCACTGATAATCACTCATTGGTCCTTGGATTCCTAAGCGTTCGCAAAACCCATCCTTGGGTCAAGCAGGTAGCTCCGGCGGGCTGTAAAACAAACTGCGTTGTGGATTCGTTCTGGGCAACCAACGATAGTAGAATTAGCACGAAGGGTCCCTCGAGTTTCACCACTATCAACGGAGTACAAAACATGAGATCAAAACTAAGAACAACGTCAAGTTCCTTGAGTCACGGCAAAAGGGGATATCGGCGGTGTGCTCACCAGATTGAGGATCAAAGATCCTCAAGGCGACTTCAGACCGAACACCCTGACATGACCAGGCGTTTAGGAGCGTGGGGTATGGACAGTGGAACCTTGCTCGGTTTTAGATAAGAAACTCAAACAGGGAGAGATGGTTTACTGCACTAGTGGTCATAGTTATAGTAAAACAAAGAGCACTCGACTGGACTTGCATTTATCTGGGCGCCGACATGTTTCAGCTGAGGTTTGCATGAGCTAGCATGCAGCCTCGACCCCTATGTCCATGCCAGACCAGTCTAAAGTGAGGCAAAGGGTAAAGATTTGCTAGTGTTTGGACAGGGGAGCACACCAACATCTGAGTCACAGGTTTCTACCGCTTCCTTGGACTCCACCTGGCTTCAGATGCGGTGCGTCCATTTTCCCTGGGCAGCACATTTTTTTTCCCAGCGACCCCATCTCCAAACAATCTGCCATTCTTATCCACTACATCCTAGAACACGTAGATAGGGAAAATGGAAAAAAGAACCTCTTCAGATATGTACAGACCCAATCCAAATTGTCCACTGCATCTAATCTAAATTAAATTCAGCACACCCCTATCTAACCAAGCGACTTGGGGTAACCTTTTCTCTGAATTTAAAATAGAGACTGGGATATCCTTCTTCAGAAGAAATGTCCTCCTACAATGGATCTTCAAGTTTTATATAATGATTATCCCCCAAAATCCCAAGAATGAAGAATTAAATGGTTCCAAGGTCAGGAGGATTACAAAGTTTTTCTGGTGAAAATTCAGCACAATAGCATCACGTTTCAGTTGCAGTCCCAAAACAGCCTTGGAGTGCACCAGTGAGTACAATTCGCCCATAACCCTATGCAGTACCAAGCTCATCTTTTCCAACACACTTGTTCTCCTTGGAAGGATCTTTCCACACACTATAGGTACTTCGGTCCAAAACTAAATATTTCGCAGTAGAGATGAGGTCACTAAATCCTTGGTCATACACTGCATCTCTGTTACAACTCGAGCACTCTAGTGAAGTCCAGCCAACAGAGAAAGATCTTCTTAAGTTACAGAAGCCCAACCCTGAATTTTCTGTTTCAGCTAGTGCACCTCTGACAATCCACTTTTGGGCGGATTTTACTCTACCATTTATGTGAGATCAAGCCTAACTCTATTAAAGAAATATGTTCCCCATCATATGGTCGACCACTCCCCTGTAGAAACCATAGTTCAAAACCTTATGGATTATGCACAAGGAAGCTCCAAATTCAGTCACAATACACTGAAATTCAGACAGGCTACTGTTCACAAACCTGAAAATTTAGAAACCTGCCAGCCCCATTTTAGATCACCTTTTCTGCCAGTTGCATATGGTTTTAGGGACATCCCACATAATAATGTTTGTTCTCCTATAGTCCTACTACAAGTTTGTCATAGTGACCACAATCTATAGCTCTATGGACAGGGCAGTAGAGAGCTCCAAATCTGAGCCAAACACACTGAAATTCAGACTTGGACAATTACACCGAGTCTGAAATCCAAACCTGTCAGCCCCTCTTTGGACCAGTTTTACTCCTAATTCCATATGGCTTTAGGGTTAAGTAACTTAAACAAGTTTACACTTCTACTATAGCTCTACAGGTTTGCTGCAGTGACCATCATCCAAAAGTTCATGGAACAAAAGTTGTAAAGGCCCAAAGATGGCTCAGTGACACTGATTCGCAACATTTCCAAACTGAACCAAATTCAGCTAAGTTCATAACCTGACAGTCCATCTTTGGCAAACTTTACACCTAGTTCCAAATGGTTTCTCTCCCACAGTTACTCTACAAGTTTGTTATAGCACTTTTTTACCAAAAGTCTACAGACTAAAAGATACAGGGGTCCAAAAACAGCTAAATGAAACTGTTTTCAGCCAAATCCAAACTGAAACCAATCTGAACTTTTATAAATTACTCCAAATTTCTCTACACAACATGCAAATCTCTTAATATGAAAGTTGTTCAACTTTCCAAAATATACAACTTTGATATATGGACCGCTAGCAAATTCTCTCTAGATTCAAAACTCCATTTTTGGGCTAGTTTAAGGTTTCAATTAGGATTGCTTTTCTCCAACAATCTCACCACTTCGGGTTCATCACTTAAGAGTAGAGTTACTCCTTAACCTAAGATCCAACTTTGGTGTATAGAGCTCATGTCCAAAATGACACTGGTTTAGAAGCGGTGCACTTAAACTTGATTGCAAACAGGGTTTTTAATCTTCCCTAGCTCCCAACAACACAACACACCACAATTGAGTTGAATTTTTGACCTAGTAAAATGCATTCTAGGGATATCAAGCAAGATGATGCAGATGCATATGATGTCATGCCAAAGTTTTAGTTCTCATAACACCATGGGTGTTACATTTGATGTCATTGGTTTAATGTACCTAGACTATTTCTATCCCTCGTGTAAGCAAGGAAAGAAAAGAAAGGTTGCTGCTTTGGCTATCTCTACCACACTGAAGGGAAAAAAGGTTAAAGTTTTGACGCACCGGCCTAGGTATATTGAAACGGCCAAAGTGCCGAAGCTTGCTGAAGGACCTTCTGCTATTGAGCCAGACTACCCCACTCTAGCTGATGCCAAAGTGTCGAAACCGATGGTAATAGCGGAACAGGAGAAAACCAGAACGACCGAAGTGCCGAAGCATTCTGCCGAAGCTAAGGAGAAAACAGCCGAAGAACCAGAATTAAGGAAGTCGTCAGAGCAACCAAAAACCCTGAGCCCGCCACAAGAGCTGGATCTGCCAAAGGTGTCCAAAATTCCTGCAATAACTCCAAAAAGGAGGAGAATGGCCAGCGTACTAGACGCTGTTATGGAATCTTCAAAAGTACAAACACATGCTTCAGCGCCTGATAGAAAGGGTGAAATCCTAAAGGAATCTAGCGAAGCTGGCATGACACTAGGTACTACCGAAGCTGGACCGTCAGTTCCTACCGAAGCAAGATCTTCGGTGGCTGCTGAAGAAAGTATCAAAGCAAAACCTTCGGAAGCTGCCGGAGCAGCATTAATGTTGGCAAAGGAAGGTGCTGCTGAAGAATCTAAATCTCATGCCCCCGGAGCACCTGCCGAAGAATTGGAATTCATAGTGCGACATGCTTCGGAGAAGGAATTATCAAAGGAACAGATTGCCAAAGCGGAACATTATGCGAGGGATCTGAAGTACCCTCGAGGGTCCTTGATATATAACGGCACTAATGAAGATGACTTTTTATATTGCCTTCCGGATAATAAAGAGATATCTGTCTGCCGGGAGATGGCAGACAATATAAGATATCTGGAGCTTGAGTTCGGCCTATCTGCAATGTCGAAGGATCAACTTGTAGACAACCTTGCTTATAACAATCTGAAGGTGAGAATATTTTATAAACAGAATATTTTTTGTATCTTTTCTTATTATTGTGTGCTAACCCTTCATTTTTTGTAGGGCTTAATCCTGAGTAAGGCTTTAAGGGCACAAAAACTCGCAGAAGATGAATGCTGCCAAATTGCCCTTAGGAACCTTCGGTCGGAAGTCATTACGTTAAGAAACAAAGCCTTTGAAAAGGATAAAATACGGCTTTCCTTAGTGGATAGGCTGAAGAGCAGCGAAGCGAAACTTAATGCACAATTCGAAGTCCACAAAGCCGAAGTTGAAGACTTAAAGAGAAAGCTTGCCGAAATGAATGAAAACTTTGAAGTTGCAAAGGCAAAGCAAGAAGTAAGTGAATGGACAAATTAAATATTACAAAATAACGTGGAGGACCTTCCTGAATCGAAAGAGAAATGTTATGAAAAATCCTTGGATTCCGCAAAGAAACTGAAAGATAGTTTTGCAAAGGTGGGTGCATACTCATCACATCAAAAATTTATTTGAGGCAATCTCGAAGGAGTTATTCAATGGATCGGTGAAGAAGTGGAAGCTTTTGAAGAAATACTTAGCGACCGTGGGGACTTTTGTGCCTTCGCCGGTGCCTGAGGAGTTGTAGCAGTCTTGGAGAAAACTGGATGTGAACATGTGGTGTGAACATGTTAAAGCTGCAGCCTAGGCAAAAGTTATCTTCTCCATAGACGATACGAAGGAACCGTCAGCCAAAGCTACCCTGATGGGCGGGAAATTTTATTCTGATATTTGGATGAAGGGCGGTCGTGAGATGGCCGACGAAGCAATAAAGAAAAATGAAAAAGAATCCCATGACGCCCGAGTAGAAGCAAAGGAAGCTGAAGATGCTGCCGAACGTGCATTAATTATAGGTACTTCTATTTAATGCCTTTTTGCTTTATTATTCGTTTATGGCTTCAAACCCTAATTATCATATACTTTGCTACACCCGGCCTTTCGCTACCTCTGGAGCCATTCAATCGTGAGGCTGACCCCGTCATAAAAGAGGCTTTGGATGTGCTGAAGGTCGCTGTAACACCCCTGGTGTTACTGGCACTAAAATTTGAGCATAACATCATGTGCATTGACATTTCATATGTTTGTCACTCCTAGAATGCATTAACTAGGTAATATTTTCAAACAAGTTGTGATGATATGAGTTGAAGAGTGTTTAACCTTAGGGTAGGATACTGGACCCTGGAATTAGGGCTTATGGATGAAAGTGAAGCCCAAATAAGTAAAAATATCAAAAGTCATGAAAAATTTTCACAAGATATCAAAGTTGATAAACTTTAGTGGCACAAAAAGCCTAAAGTACTCAAAACCCTAAAAGAAACCCTAGAAAACCCTAAATGGAACCCTAGGGGGTTAAATGTAAATTCTAGGCACTTGTGGACCAAAGTGCAAATATAAAAGTGATAGAACACCACAAACCAAGTAATTTTCATATTGGAGAATTTCCAAGTTGTATGATGAAGTTTGGACTTATTTGCAAAAAGTACCCCATGAACCCTATATGGTTAAGTCTGAATTTCAGTTGAATGGGGTCAACTTTGGAGCTCTATATCTCTAAATTCGTAATAATTTTGCCCTAGGTCAATATAGCAAACTTGTAGAGCTATGATAGAGGTACAAGTTTGCTTAAGTGACTAAGCCTTGGTGACATACAAAATTTGGAGTAAAATGGACTTAAAGTCTGGCTGTCAGTCACCACTGAAGGCTGAAGTTGGTCTGATAGTGAACCCTAAAGAACTTTGGAGTTGATTAGAGCTTAATCAAGTAAGTAAATGGCCAAAGTTCCTATAGTTGAATTGTAGTTGGATTATAGGTTAACAACTTTGTTACAGAAGGATTAACAAGTTGCCACATAGAAATCAGAGATCAAAGCCTTGCAAATTGCTCTGTCAGGCACTCTGAATGGGGTTTCCCTTTGTACAGTAGACTAACAAAGATCTTCAGGTGCATCACCCCTCGCCGCCGGTGACCCGCGCGCCGTGATACGTGCCAGTGCTACGATTCGTGCTCTCTGGTGAGGATATAGTCGAGGTGGGGTAACGATCTTGGCACCAGATAGGCTCGGACCCGATCACTGGTGGGTTCACCGTAACCACTTGGCCAGTGGCCGGTGGAGATGAGCCTCGGCGGCGTTGGCCGCTTACCGACCATGCGCCACATGCCTAGTAGCTTTAACACGTCGTAGTGAACCAAAGTAGCAAGTCCGTCCATCGCCGGAGGCCTTGCCACGGTGAAAGCCACGATCAACCACGCAAGTGCACTTCTCCTCTCTCCGGCTGCCAGCGCGCCTTCTCAAAATTAGACGCCACCACCGTAGGACTCTATAAATTGCTACCCCAGTGAGTTCCGCTAGGTAATTATGCATCCAACGCACCAGTCCTTGCCTCGGATTATCCACCATAGCCTCTCAATTTCTCTTTTCCCCCAAATCTGTTTTCCGCGCCACCGCGAACACCTCGCCGTGGCCAGCTCTCTACAGGTCAGTTCAAGCTTCTTTGCTTGATTTTCTAGCCTCCCTTAAGTCCCCTTCTACTTGTAGACCCATTTTGAACTAGATTGCCCTGGATCACCAAGAACACATCGGGTTGTTCTCGGTTTTCGCCATCGTCGTGAACAGAAGGATTCTAGGCTAGAATCATGCAATTGATAGAGGGATTAGGGTCACCGGGGGTGAAATGAGGTGTCGAACAAAGGAGAGGCCTAGCCGTTGCATTTTTCGGCCAGTACGAGTTCGCCAGAGATGTGCTCATCGTCGTCCACCGTCGTGGACCTGGCGCTATGAAGAAATAGAAGTGCAGGGGCCTAACTGTGAACGTCAGAGACACAGATGAATAGTGCGCAAGGTTCTTTACCGGTTATTTGAATGACCAAGGGTCTCTGTGCAAAATGGACATCGCGGGCGCGGGCGCGCGCGTGTTTCTCCCGTCTGCGGGCCGGCTTGGGCTGAATTGAGCCCCACACTATTCATTGTTTCTCTTTTTCTTTTTGCTGATAGATTAGGGAATTTATAGAAAATTCTAGAAAAATGATAAAATATGAGACCAATTTTATTGGACTCCTAAATTCCTCTAGTATTTAACAAAAATAGTTCTAAGATTTTTAGTCCCAACTATGAATTATTTAGTATTTAAAAGGGCCTAAACCTAGACTTTTGGAATTTTAGAAATTACTAGATAGCTCCAAAAATCATAAAACATTTTGGGTAAACTCAATTTGATAACTAGAGCCCATGGGTGAAGTTTGACATGTTTTGGACATTGTTTGATCCCTAAACCCAAAACCCTAGCTTTTTAGAATAGAATTGCCTCACCCTACTATGGTATTAGCCTAGAAAACCCTAGTTACCCATGTGTACCGTGAAGGAAAGTGGTATTCAAGATACCCCTTGATGTATCTCTAGTATAATTGCATATTCATAACATCACATAAGCATTCATGTATATGTATGGTTATGTATAGAAAACAAAGAAGTAAGTGTCGAAGAAGAAGAGACTACACCACCAACTGAGACTCCACCTGCCAGGAATTGTTTTTTATTTTGATATCTGTGGAACAGATCCCGAATCCCCTACAACATAAGGCAAGCCCCAGTGCATTTACCTTTTCCTTGTGATTTTAAACTCTTTATCACTTGAATGATGCATTAGGTGATAGGAGTTGGGTGCTAAACCAACTGTTGCATTTCCTTCCTTGGAACTGTTTACCATTCCTTGATTACCTGTTTTATTAAGAGATTTTCTGATGCTTAGTCTTGCTTTAGAAAACAAAAATGTGTTGGTTTTAACAAAAGATGATGCTTCAGATGGAATGGGATATTTCCAAAAATAAAACTTGATGGTGGATCCATCATGGCCGCGATGGGTTCAACATCGGACAAGATGTACCTCTGCCAGGTACCAAACTTTGGGATTGTAAATGATAAAGATGAGACCGGGCGGGTGACTTGCACGAGAAGGAAGTCTCGGTGTAGTGTCTTCGTCTGAGTCGATTAAGAACCATATCGATGTAGGCTTGATGATCGAGGACCTTTTAACTGGCCACATGCCTCGTCATGGGTAAGTTTTGCCTTGGGCAGACTAATACCAGAAAGGCCAACACGCAATGGGAGTGGAGAGATGGCGAGAGTAGCGTGTACCCTCCGTGGCAACAGGCTGGATGGTGGTGTATCTGTGCTCTCGGTTGGCGTGAACCTGGTATGGTCTTAAGAAACCTGGTGGCGAGTTGACATATGCAAGGGTTAAGTGCTACATATGTCATGTGGTTGGAGATCCCCAGCTGGGTATTAATCGATTCGGATCACCGTTACTTCTCGGACATGAAGACTTGGTCACTGACTTACACGTAGCAAACCAACAAAGTAAAAAGGGTTGATAAAAGACAGCTAGTGCAAGCCAAGTGCTTGAACTAGGGTAGAAAGAACTATAGCTGCAAGTAATGACTTAACTTAACAATAAAATTGGATTTTTAAGGATACACTATTAGTAAGCATTTCTGCAAACAGAGTCTTTAGTTCTTGAATAGCCTTACCTTGACTCCCTCAAGCCAGCATATCCTTGAGAGTCTTTTCTTTTATCGGATAAGACTTGCGAAAGTATACTCCGTACTCAGGGTTTTTGAACCCATGTTGTTGTAGGTGAGGAAATAGCAGACTTTTGTTGTTTCTGTTCAAAGGTGGTACCCAAGGAAGAGCCCCAGCTGGGAAGTCACGGGAGGATGTTGGCCTCCCACTTTATAAACAATAAACTTGTGTACGGGAGGGTGTTTTGCCTCCCTAGTCTATAATAATAATACTACTTATGCACTCTTAGTACCCGGTATTGTAATAATAATACTCTCTCTATATTGGATGAATGTAAATTAAGTTATTGTAATTTGCTTCCGCTTATTCTTTCCTCCGATGTGATGTAATATCTGCGTGACGGGTGAAACGCTCTTGGGCGGAATGATGAAGGTACAGTACCGAACTTGTCGAGTGATTATGTGCATCTACAGGGTTGTCCAAGGTCCTTAGGATAAGGACAACTGTAGGTGGGCCTAATACCTTGGGAGGTTCCGTCACAGCTGGTATCGGAGCGAAGCCCATCTCTTCAGATATTACGTAGTATTTCAAAAGAATTTCTAAATACTTACCTAGAAATATTCTTTCATTCTTAACCTTACTACCTTCTGGTAGTCCCTTATAGGATTGGGTAACAGAGTGCAATATATAGGAAGATGGGGATCAACGAAGGCTAATTCCATAATTATTAGACTATGCATGCATCATGTTTAAGAATATACTAATAAATCTTCCCCTCGTATGGAGACACGACATGTACAAGGAAAACAACACGCAAATCTACTGGACCTTTTGGCGTGCCTTGTCATCAGCTAGCCCCAAACATGAAGGGAGTAGTAGTGGCAGCAATGACCCAATTGGAGACCTGGAAGCCAAGGTGGAACAACTTCGGTTAGAGCTACGTCACCGGAATAGGGCATGGGCACAGGACAGCCAGCGTATAGCTGAATTGTCAGCTGACGTCAGCCGCTTGCAATAAGAGATCTCAGAACGGGATTCGGCCATTGATTGTGCCGTCAACTCGCGTTTGATCGCTTGGGACCGCGAAGCAAAAGCTCGAGCTCGTGTGGCAGATCTTAGTGCGGCCCTCAACAACCTGCAAGTGTACTGTAATACTTTACATGAAGAAGTACATGTACTGTATGCTCGATTGCACCCGGACGTGCCTTCCGATGCTGCTACAAGGGGAGCCGGACCATCGGGAACAGCAAGTGAAGAACCTAATGGGGAGTTGGACCTTTTTAGGCCCCCTCCTTCCATGAACCTTACTGACGAACGATCTCCCGCTACAGGAAATGAAGCAACCAAGGATGGCGAAAACTAGAATAGTATAGTTTAGATGTTATACTTATGTAAAATAAGTGCTGAAGTCAAGTTGTACGCTGGAGTCTGTATAATTATTACATTTTGGTAATGTAATATGATGGTGTGTGCTGGCATGTTATATTTTTTCCAAATGTTTCTTTGACTCAGATGCCATCACGGACTCGCACGCATGATGGTTCGGGGACTTCCCGCGGTCGGGAAGATACTCCTAACCCACCACCAGTCCCACTGACTTTGGCCGAGGCTATCGCTGCCCTAGTCAATGCCACTGCGGATAATACACGCTTTTTGCGCGAAATGGCGGGCATTCAGTTCCAACAGCATGGAGGCAGAGCTCCTCCGCAAGGACCGCGTGAAACTACATAATTGGAATTCTCTAAGACTCGACCCCCGCTTTTCATCAAAGCAGAAGAACCCCTAGAAGCCGATGAGTGGGTAAGAGTGATGGAACAGAAGTTTGGGTTGATTCGATGCACGGAGATACAAAAGCCGCTGTTTGCCGCACAATAACTAAGAGGGCCTGCCAGTACTTGGTGGGCAAATTTTGTAGCAATTCAACCGGCTGGACATCAGATCACCTAGGAGGAATTCAAGTTAGCATTCCGGGAGCATTATGTTCCAGAGGGAGTGCTCTATATCAAACAAGAAGAGTTCATCCGGTTAAGGCAAGGGGGAGATACTATAATGCAGTATCTTAACAAATTCAACCATCTAACCCAAAATGCCATCGACCAAGTGAATACAGATATGAAGGAAAAGAATTGTTTTATGAGGGGACTCAATGATAGGCTTCAACGGAAAATGGCAACCTACTTGGACCTTACTTACAGTAGGGCTATCAGTATGGCACTGGCAGTGGAAGCCAAAAATGTAGGACATGGAAAATCAAAGGGGTTTGGAGGTGAAAGGTCAAGTCAAAGGCCTAAGAAGAGAACCAGGTTGGTGATCCGACCTTTTAATCAAAATCGTTTGTTGGGGACTTGTTCTCAAATGCTTCGGATTAAGAACAAGGCAACATAAAAAGTGTTAAATGATAAAGTCCTTCGTCCTTTGAAACATTATTTCCCTTCGGGATATAATGTGTTCCGGACGAAGGTCACAAACAACATATCTTCGTAAGCACAATAAATTATGACGAAGAACTTACATGCAACATAAAAAGTAATATAAACATTTAAATATTATCACAAAGTCATTTCTATTTTTTTATCATATAAAAATAGAAATGACTTCAGATTACAAGTGTACCTTCGGATTGCAGGAAGGCAAAAGTACAAAGATGACGGAAAGCAAATGCCAAGTCAGCGTGAACAGTACGGGGGTACTGTTCATCTATTTATAGGCGTGGGACGTAGCCCATGAAAAATTACATTCATGTCCATTACATTTGCTAATGACTTATGGGAATCTATTAAGGCCTAAGTAGTCTTTTCATCTTTAAGTCGGTTCCCCTTTCTGCTATCGCGACGAAGCTTTCTGCGCATAGCTTCGGCTGTGCACCATTCTTCGTACAGCTTGGTAATCAGCTTCGTACAGCTTGGGCTTCGTTCTGACCGTACTCCATGTTCATGATCCAAGTCCGAAGATACCTGTTCATATAATTCACTTGGAAAATATTGTCAAATCATGTTTTTGAGGACCTTCGGAGGACGAAGGCCCCCAACATCGTTCTTCGCCTCGCCCAACTTCCTATCTCTTCAAGCAGCCTGTTTTTATTCGTCCCACTGCTGCCCCCGCTCCTACCAATCAGCCGAGTGCCCTGGTACTCGTTTCCCTGCTCTCCCTAGTTCTTCCACTGGTTGCTTCAGCTGTGGAAAGTCTAGACACTTCATCAAGGATTGTCCATACCCGAAGCAAAATAAAACCAACTTCCAACAGAACTCTGGGAATTCCAACCATGGAAAGGGGAACACGGCTAATGCTTCAACGGGCAAGAATTTCAAGAAAACTGGACGGATTTATTATACCCAAGTGGCTACAACACCTGAGGGCGAGTCGGTAATTATGGGTACGTTCCTTGTTGCCAATTACCCAATAGTTATTCTCTTCGATTCTGGTGCATCACACACCTTCATAAGCAAGAATTTTGTGGAAAAGCATTGCATTCCTTGCACTGAATCAAGGGAAGGATTTATTATCCATTCACCCAGGGGATGGATATTCACTAAGGAAGTAGCCTTCCACATACCAGTAACATTGGCCGGATGGGAATTTCCTACCAACATGATTGTTTTAAAGGGGGCAAGACATAGATGTAATTCTGGGCATGAACTGGTTAGCCTAGCATAAGGCCATCATCAATACAGACTTAAGGACTATCAAATTGAGCGATGGCCATGAAGAGATTCAATTGTCCATCCCCGTAGCTGTCTCAGCCAAACTATCTGGGCAAGTTTATGAAGCTATCGTACAAGAAATCTAGGATATTCCGGTGGTATGTGAATTCCCGGATGTCTTTCCTGAAGATTTGCCTGGGTTGCCTCCAGAAAGGGATGTAGAGTTTGTGATTGAACTAAAGCCCAGTACAACTCCTATATCCAGAAGGTCGTACCGAATGCCACCTAATGAATTGACAGAACTCAAGACTCAACTCTAGGACTTGCTTGAGAAGGGGTTCATTAGGCCTAGTTCATCACGTTGGGGATGTCCCGTAATTTTCATCAAGAAGAAGGATCTGACACTTCGAATGTGCGTGGACTATAGACCCCTTAATGAGGTCACTATCAAGAACAAGTACCCTCTTCCTCGGATCGATATCTTATTCAATTAGCTTACTGGAGCTCGGGTATTCTCCAAGATTGACCTCAGGTCAGGTTATCATCAGATCTGTATTCGACCCGAAGACATACCCAAGACCGCATTCACTACACGGTATGGATTATTTGAATATTTGGTTATGTCCTTCGGACTGACAAATGCTCCAGCCCACTTCACATACTTAATGAACTCGGTATTTATGCCTGAGTTAGACAAATTTGTGGTGGTCTTCATTGATGACATCTTGATATATTCCAAAAATGAAGAGGAGCATGCCAAGCACTTATGGATTGTGCTAACATGCTTAAGAGAGCATCAGCTGTATGCTAAGTTTAGCAAATGCACGTTTTGGTTGGAAGAAATCCAGTTTCTGGGACATGTATTATGTGCAAAAGGAATTGTGGTCGATCCTAGCAAGGTCCAAGATATTCTAGAATGAAAACCGCTAACTACAGTACATCAAGTCTGAAGTTTCCTTGGACTAGCTAGATATTACCGTAGGTTCATTCTGGATTTCTCCAAGATTGTTAAACCTATCATAGGTTTATTGAAGAATGTTACTAAGTTTGACCGGTCCTCAAAATGCAATGAAGCCTTCGAACAACTGAAGGTGTTATTGACCACTGCTCCGGTATTGGCTCAACCGGATATAGAGAAGCCTTTTGATGTGTATTGTGACACATCAGGCAGTGGACTCGGATGTGTCCTAATGCAGGAGGGCCGAGTCATAACTTATGCTTCAAGACAACTATGCCGGTATGAGGAGCACTATCCATCTCATGATTTGGAATTAGCTGCAGTTGTTCATGCCCTCAAGATATGGCATCATTATCTACTGGGAAATACTTGCCATTTATATACAGATCATAAAAGTCTAAAATATATCTTTACCCAGTCAGAACTGAACATGAGGCAGAGAAGATGGCTTGAGCTGATTAAAGATTATGACTTAGAAATCCACTATCACCCAGGAAAAGCCAATGTGGTGGCAGATGCACTGAGTCGCAAAGCTTCGTGTCATTGTTGATAGAGCTAGAGTGCCCGATCTTTCGGTGAGTGGAGATAATTCCGATTTGGTGGAAGTAGACCCTCACAATCCGACTAAGACGAGCGATCCCGAAGCGCCAATGCAATTGCTGAACCAACTTCCAATGGTTACCAACCTTGCTGATGCGAGATCGGCCTGATCACGATGATCGTTTCCTGTGCGCAATCGAAGAACGAACAAGAAAAAGATGCGAGCAATCTTAATATCACTCGAGGTGGAGTTTTGAATCACAGAGGACAGCACGTATTTGTGCGTGTTCTGGGGTAGCTAAAGCTAGATGTAAAACAAAACTCGCAGAACAAAGGAGGCGCAGCCCCTAGAGGCGGCCAACCCTAGGTCGTCCACTATGGGCCGCAGTTGGGCTGGTCGTCGATTCTTCTTCGCCCTCATTCTTCAGTAGCATGACGAAGTTAAGATCTCTGGCACGGGCCCGAGTGATTGGCCCAGCTAATGAAGGAAGTGGCGCTTGATGTGGAGGTGCTGCTGGTGTAGTCGTACTCATAGTGATGTCCTCATCATCCTCCCCTTCTTGAAGTGAAGTCGTCCTCGACGGCAACTCCTCATCCTCGGCCATATATGGTTTCAAATCTGCAACATTAAAACTAGTGGAAACACCAAATTCTGCAGGCAGGTCAAGGATATAAGCATTATCATCAATCTTTGTTATCACCTTAAAAGGACCAGCAGCACGAGGCATTAATTTAGAACGACGCAAAGTAGGAAACCGATCCTTTCTCAAGTGCAACCAAACCATATCACCTGGCTCAAAAGTAACAAGTTTTCTTCCTTTACTACCAGCAACCTGATTTTTTGCATTAGTAGCAGCAATGTTTTGTTGAGTTTGCTCATGGAGGTTAATCATTTGTTCAACATGTGAAACAGCATCTATGTGTGGGGCGTCCGCAGCATCAAGCAAAAACAAAGCAATAGGCGCCTTAGGAATGTAACCATAAACAATTTGAAAAGGGCACATCTTCGTAGAAGAATGTGTTGCATGATTATAAGCAAACTCAACATGAGGCAAGCAATCCTCCCAATGTTTCAATTTTTTGTCTAAAACAGCCCTAAGCATGGTAGACAAAGTTCGATTAACTACCTCAGTTTGACCATCAGTCTGAGGGTGACAAGTGGTGCTAAACAGCAATTTAGTTCCCAATTTATTCCACAGAGATCTCGAAAAATGACTGAGAAACTTAGCATCACGATCCGAGACTATTGTATTGGGAATACCATGCAAACGAATAATCTCTCTAAAAAACAATTCAGCAACATTGCTAGCATCATCAGTCATATGACAAGGTATGAAATGAGCCATTTTGGAGAATCGATCAACAACCACAAAAATGCTATCCCTCCCCTTCTTAGTTCTAGGCAATCCCAAAACAAAATCCATCGAAATATCAATCCAAGGGGAAGTAGGGACAGGCAAAGGCATATACAAACCATGGTTGTTCAACCGTGACTTAGCTTTCTGACAAGTAGTGCAGCGTGCAACAAGGCGCTTAACATCAGCGCGCATCCGAGGCCAAAAGAAGTGGGCAGCCAACACCTCATGTGTCTTGTAGATGCCAAAGTGCCCCATGAGACCGCCTCCATGCGCTTCCTGTTCCAACAAAAGACGAACCGAGCTAGCTGGAACAAACAGCTTGTTAGCGCGAAATAGGAATCCATCCTGCATGTGAAATTTGCCCCATGGTTTCCCATTAATACAATGGCCAAAAGCATCTTTAAATCAGCATCGTCAACATATTGATCTTTCACAGTGTGCAAACCAAAGATTTTAAAATCTAACTGTGACAGCATGGTATAGCGACGAGACAAAGCATCAGCAATAACATTGTCCTTCCCGTTCTTGTGTTTAATAATGTAAGGAAAAGACTCAATGAATTCTACCCATTTAGCATGACGACGGTTCAGATTTGTTTGGGTACGAATATGTTTTAAAGCCTCATGATTAGAATGAATTATGAACTCACGATGCCAAAGATAGTGCTGCCATGTATGCAAAGTGCGCACTAAAGCGTAAAGCTCCTTATCATAAGTAGAATATTTCAGACTAGCACCGCTTAATTTTTCACTAAAATAAGCAACTGGTTTTCCTTCTTGTAACAAAACAGCACCTAGCCCAATTGATAGAGCTGGAGTGCCCGATCTTTCGGTGAGTGGAGATAATTCCGATTTGGTGGAAGTAGACCCTCACGATCCGACTACGACGAGCGATCCCGAAGCGCCAATGCAATCGCTGAACCAACTTCCAATGGTTACCGACCTTGCTGATGCGAGATCGGCCTGATCACGAAGATCGTTTCCTGTGCGCAATCGAAGAACGAACAAGAAAAAGATGCGAGCAATCTTAATATCACTCGAGGTGGAGTTCTGAATCACAGAGGACAGCACGTATTTGTGCGTGTTCTGGGGTAGCTAAAGCTAGATGTAAAACAAAACTCGAAAAACAAAGGAGGCGCAGCTCCTATATAAATAGAGAGAGGGGGCGCAGCCCCTAGGGGCAGCCAACCCTAGGTCGTCCACTATGGGCCGCAGTTGGGCTGGTCGTCTATTCTTCTTGGCCCTCATTCTTCAGTAGCATGACGAAGTTAAGATCTCTGGCACGGGCCCAAGTGATTGGCCTAGCTATTGAAGGAAGTGGCGCTTGATGTGGAGGTGCTGCTGGTGTAGTCGTACTCATAGTGATGTCCTCATCATCCTCCCCTTCTTGAAGTGAAGTCGTCCTCGACGGCAACTCCTCATCCTCGGCCATATATGGTTTCAAATCTGCAACATTAAAACTAGTGGAAACACCAAATTCCGCAGGCAGGTCGAGGATATAAGCATTATCATTAATCTTTGTTAGCACCTTAAAAGGACCAGCAGCACGAGGCATTAATTTAGAACGACGCAAAGTAGGAAACCGATCCATTCTCAAGTGCAACCAAACCATATCACCTGGCTCAAAATTAACAAGTTTTCTTCCTTTACTACCAGCAACCTGATTTTTTGCATTAGTAGCAGCAATGTTTTGTTGAGTTTGTTCATGGAGGTTAATCATTTGTTCAACATGTGCAACAACATCTATGTGTGGGCGTCCACAACATCAAGCGAAAACAAAGCAATAGGCGCCCTAGGAATGTAACCATAAACAATTTGAAAAGGGCACATCTTTGTAGAAGAATGTGTTGCATGATTATAAGCAAACTCAACATGAGGCAAGCAATCCTCCCAACGTTTCAAATTTTTGTCTAAAACAGCCCTAAGCATGGTGGACAAAGTTCGATTAACTACCTCAGTTTGACCATCAGTCTGAGGGTGACAAGTGGTGCTAAACAGCAATTTAGTTCCTAATTTATTCCACAGAGATCTCCAAAAATGACTAAGAAACTTAGCATCACGATCCGAGACTATTGTATTGGGAATACCGTGCAAACGAATAATCTCTGTTGGTGAGTTGTTCTCAAATGCTTCGGATTAAGAACAAGGCAACATAAAAAGTGTTAAGTGATAAGTTCCTTCGTCCTTTGAAACATCATTTCCCTTCGGGATATAATGTGCTCCGGACGAAGGCCACAAATAATATAACTTCGTAAGTTATGACGGAGGGTTTACATGCAACATAAAAGGTAATATAAACATTTAAATTTTATCACAATGTCATTTCTATTTTATTATCATATATCAATAGAAATGACTTTAAATTACAAGTGTACCTTCGGATTGCAGGAAGACAAAGGTACAAGGATGACGCAAAAGCGAATGCCAAGTCAGCGTGAACAGTACGGGAGTACTGTTCATCTATTTATAGGCGTGGGACACAGCCCATAAAATTACATTCATGCCCATTACATTTGCTAATGACTTATGGGAGCCTATCAAGGCCTAAGTAGTCTTTTCATCTTTAGGTCGGTTCCCCGTTCTGCTACCGCGACGAAGCTCTCTTGCGCATAGCTTCGGCTGCGCACCATCCTTCGTACAGCTTGGTAATCAGCCCGTCCTTCATCTCAATCCCCCTTCGTCTGGCTTAGGCTTCGTCCTGACCGTACTCCATGTTCATAATTCTGAGTCCGAAGATACCTGTTCATATAATCCACTTGGAAAACATTGTCAAATCATGTTTTTGAGGACCTTCGGAGGACGAAGGCCCCCAACAGTAGCCCCTCGCAATATTAATTTGTTAATGATACATTCAGATTGCGATATGGACGAAGGCCTTAAGCCGAAGGTCCGAAAAAACACCTTCCCTTTGCTAGAATAGCAAAAGTCACTGACACGCGGGACCACACAGTTTCCGTTATATCGAGTGTATAAATAGAGGCCCGCCACAATTTGTTTGGTACGCTTTCTTGCCATCTGCTCCCGCTTACTAAATTTTTAGCTCTTGCGCACTAAGATTTGCTGATCTTTTGGTTTTGAAGCTTCGGCCTTGAAAACAGTTTTTAGTGTTTCTGAAGATGTCTGAAGATAAGAAGGTCACTGATGAGATGAAGCTGAGTCTCGACGAAGAGAAGAACTTGGGGTTCCTTATAGCGATGGCAGAGACCAATAC
The DNA here is from genome assembly GCA_029449295.1 of Zea luxurians. NCBI lineage: Eukaryota > Viridiplantae > Streptophyta > Magnoliopsida > Poales > Poaceae > Zea > Zea luxurians. The sequence continues at coordinate 30,923,057 of JAOPSE010000029.1, read as the reverse complement.
AGAAAAAATCACCAAGGATATTCTGGAAGATTTGTCTGAAGATACTGGTGACAGCGACAGTTATGATGCAGAAAGCTGTGGGGGAGAGTCCGAAGATCGACCATGGCGGCCAAGTCACACGGTTTTCGGGAAAAGCACTGTTAAGCAGAGCCATATTGACAATATGAGGGGGAGATATTTTCGAGATATATCTATTGTGAGGGCTGATGCTGGAGAAAAAACTTCTCCCACCCCCGAAGAAGATGAAGTCGTAATCTTCCGAAGCTTTCTCAAGGCTGGGCTTCGATTCCCCCTGAGCAGCTTTGTTGTCGAAGTCCTGAAGACATTTCAAATCTATCTTCATCAAATTACTCCCGAAGCTATCATAAGAATGGGGATCTTTGTCTGGGCTGTAAGAAGCCAAGGTTTGGAACCAAATGCTAAAAGCTTTTGCAACATTCATGAGTTGTTATATGAGACGAAGCCCTGGGGGAAAGAACAATATCACAACAACTTTGGTTGCTACAGCTTCGGTGCCCGCACCGGGTCAAGCTGCCCCGTGCCAACCTTTCGGAAAAGGTGGCCCGGTGCCTGGATGACAGAATGGTTTTATGTAAAGAATGACCTGACAGCGTAGGAAGATATTAAAAGTATCATTATGTGTCCTATTTGGCAACGCTTCGGTCTCCGAAAACCGAAGATTGAAATGGATGAAGCAGCCGAAGAATGCCAAAGAGCCTTCGGCGTAGTCTGCTCTTTTATTGGGACAAGGGACTTGGTCCAAGAGCATATTGCCTTCAGGGTATGGCCACTTACAGGAAAGTGGGAAATGCCGAAGGAGACCATCAAAGAGTCTGACGAAGGCGGACTGGTCAGACTGAAATACACATTCAAATACGGGGATAAGTTTGTTGAACCTAATGACGACTGGTTAAAAAGCATTGAAACGTTAAGTGACGAACTGCTTGGGGCATATTCGAAGGCCGAGAACACTGCATTATCGGCGGCCTTCGGGGGCCGAAAGAAGAAAAGGCTCAACCGGGTATTTGATGCAGTCGGGTTTGTCTACCCTGACTATCACTATCCGGTACTGGGTCGCAAAAGAAAAAATACTTCTCCTGCGACAGAAGTTGCCACGAGTGCCACTAGTGAGCCAGCGCCGGAAAGAAAAAAGATGAAGGTGCTCACCCACCGGGCGCGTTTTATTGAGCCGGCCATAGTGCCTGAGTTTATTGGTGAAGTCTCTTTGGCCACTGAAACTACAGAACCAGCTCCAGTGCCGAAGATAGAAGATAAAACTGAAGCGCCTTCAGCAGAGAAGGCAGAAAAACCAAGAATTGAAGGACAAAAAATATTGGAAACCTTAAGTCCTTCAGCAAATGTAGAAACCATAAAAAATCAAAAGGGCCCATCGGTGACCCCAAAAAGAAAAAGAATGGTGAACGTGCTAGATGTCTTGGAGACAATTAAGTCTTCAAGCACAACTCCAAAGAAGACTGTTGAACTTGCTGAAGCGTCTACTGAAGCTTCGAAGCAACAACTTGAAGCTGAAGCTGGGCCTTCAGAGCCCACCAAGGAACAATCCTTGGAAACCGAAAAAATAAAAATATCAGAACCAATTTTGGTTGAAGAAATTGACACTGCCGCCCCCAAAGCTCCTTCCAACATATGCGATTACATCGTGCGACATGCTTCGGGGAAGAAATTATCTGAAGAAGAGACTTATGAAGCCAATCACTATGCCAGAGAGTTAAGATATCCGAAGGGGGCAGTAGTGTTCAATGGGACAAATGAAGATGACTTCCTATACTGCCTCCCTGATAACAAAGGATTAACTGTCTGCCGGGAGATGGCTAGAAGTATGGGGTTCCCGAAGCTCGAAGCTGGATTATGTGCTATGACGAAGGAGGATCTCGCGGACAGTCTTGCGTACAATAGCCTAAAGGTATGGGAATTGGGCGCTTGAAAATTTTTTAATTCGTAACTCATTCTTTTATTCTTATAGCAACTTTTTTATATATAGGGTTTAATCCTAAGCAACGCATTAAGAGCACAAAGGAGTGCCGAAGATGAGAGCTATGAAATTGCGTTCAACAACCTACGGTCAGAAGTTATTAAACTGAGAAACGAAGCTCTGGAAAAGGATAAAATTCTGCTTACATTGATAGACAAGGTAAAAAAGGACGAAGCTGCCTCAAAGGTCCAGGCCGAAGCCCAAAAACGTGAGATTAAAGATCTTCAGAAATAGCTAGCTAGAGCTAAAGAGGAACGTGTGCTTGAAGAAACAAAACGAGAGCTTAGTGATCAGTTGGTCAATCATTTAGAGTTAAGTGTTAAGGAGCTTCGTGCATCCCAGAGGAAATGCTATGTTAAATCTATAGAATGCGTCAAAAAGATAAAATCCAGCTTCGCCAGCGTTGGCGCATTTTCTAGTGAAGAGAATTTCTCAAGAGGCAATCCCGAAGGTCCACTGGATTGGATCAGTCACGAAGCAGAGGCCTTCGAGGAAATCCTGAGTAGCCGCGGTGACATCTGCGCTTTTTCGGGCGCTAGAGGAGTTGCTACTGTTTTGGAGAAGAAAGGTTGTGAGCATGTAAAATCCTTAGCTCAGTCCGAAGCTGCCTTGTCCTCCGAAGACATCAAAGACCCCTCGACCGAGGCAAGCATGGTTGGCGGTAAATTCTTTACTGATATCTGGGACAACGGCGGCCGAGAAATGGCGCAAGAAATTATTCAAAGGAGTGAAAAAGGCATCCATGATGCTAGGAAAGTGACAGAAGTTGCCGAAAAAAGTACAGAGCCCGAAGGGCAAATAGGTATTAATTAGTCGTTCTTATTGTGTTGTAATTTTCATTTCAAACTTTGTTCGCGGTTTGTGATAGTAATGTAGACATATTCCCTTCCCTCAGAACCTACCGGATCGTCTGCTGACCCTCACACGAAAGGGGATGACGAAATTAAACAAATGGCCGAAGCTATCATGGATAAAGTTGTTGAACAACTTCTAAATGAGGCTGCCGAAGTAGTACTAAGAGAAGACTAGATGTTATTAGAAAAAACATTTGAAATGTGATCTATGTAATATTTTGTACATTTGAATGTAATATACAAGTTTCTTTTCATTATTCAATTTTTTACGATGCATGAAACTTTACATACGTACCGTTTTTAAGCCTTCGGCGAAAAAAACACCTTCCCTTCTTTTCATGCTTCGTGAAGATAGAAAAACTTTTATGCATCACAAAATCCATAGCGCTCTGATGAAAAATATCCAAACTTCGTGAAAACATTCTCCGAAGCTATATTCCGAAGATTTTTACTTTCTCAAAGCATTCTTCCGAAGGTTGATACTGTCCTCCCTTCTTTTGCCATATGCAATATGATGTATGATGCTTATGCTATGCAAAATGATGTGATGATGTTATGTTATGTAGATGAAATTGATTCCGAAGATACACACATATCCCCGTGAAACACACAATCTTTTTATATCAGCGCTGACTTTTCGCTGTAAGCTCTGCATTCCCTTAGGAACGTCTTTGGAGCTTCTTCGCCTTTTACTTAGGCGGTATCAGCGTTGACTTTTCGCTGTAAGCTCTGCATTCCCTTAGGAACGTCTTTGGAGCTTCTTCGCCTTTTACTTTTGGCGGAATCAGCGTTGACTTTTCGCTGTAAGCTCTGCATTCCCTTTGGAACGACTTTTGAGCAGAAAACTTACACTGCGCTCCCTTTGGAACGGCTTTTTGTGACTTCAGCAACTTACTCTACGTTCCTTAGAACGACTTTCTGCTGCTTCGAAGGATTTTTAATAATTCGAAGGTCCTCCTTGTTATCGCAAATTTTTAAGCTTCAGCAACTTAAGCCTGTGGAGAAAATAGGTTTTCCTCGTGGGAAACAACGAAATTATTACATGAAAACTAACAATGTTCTTTGTTACACAGAAAATAGAACTGAATAGAAAAGACTGCTATCAAAGGTAGGATATGTGTCAATAAATGTGCTTCGACTCTGGCACAGTGCTACTGACTGTGCGAGCTTCGGATTGTTCTCTGAAGTCCCTTTGGTGTGGAGCATATTGGCTCCCTTCTGGCTGTTGGCCTTGTTGCAGTGGAGGTGGAGGCGGAGGCTGTTGCCAGGAAGCTTGAGGTTGACTTGCCGAAGCTACAGAAACTGCAGGGTGGTTGTCTATGTATTGTGGGATGTAAGGCGGATGGTACGAAGCAGTATGCATGACCTGCTTCGGCTGAGCTTGTTGCGCTGCAGCTTCGGCTATTTCCTTTTGCTTCTGGATTGTAACATGGCACATCCTGGTGGTATGGCCCTTGTTTTCTCCACAGAACAAGCAAAACATTTTCCTTGGTTGATCTCCAAATCTTCCACCGAAGCCCCTGGCGCTTCTGCCTCTTGGAGCTGGTGGCCGGAAGAAACTTTGCTGTTGCCTCGAAGCCTGTGAGGAGCACTGCGGCCTGTTCTGCTGACTCCCCTTATCATCATTTTGAGTAGAGTTGTGGATGGACCTGACATGCCTCGGATAGAATCTTCCTCCGAAGCCCCTGGTCATTTCAGAAAATCTGAAAGCCTCCTCCCTTCTTTGGCGAAAATCATTGTCGGCACGAATGTACTCGTCCATCTTCTGGAGCAGCTTCTCCAAAGTCTGAGGAGGCTTCCTAGCGAAGTATTGAGCTGAAGGTCCAGGTCGAAGCCCCTTGATCATGGCTTCGATGACAATTTCATTGGGCACCGTTGGTGCTTGCGCCCTCAAACGTAAGAACCTTCTGACATACGCCTGAAGGTATTCTTCATGATCCTGAGTGCACTGGAACAAGGCTTGAGCAGTAACCGGCTTCGTCTGAAACCCTTGAAAGCTGGTTAACAACATGTCCTTCAGCTTTTGCCATGAAGTAATCGTTCCTGGTCGAAGGGAGGAATACCAGGTCTGAGCAACATTCCTGACAGCCATAACAAAAGACTTTGCCATGACTGCAGCATTGCCACCATACGAAGACACTGTTGCTTCGTAGCTCATCAAAAACTGCTTCGGGTCTGAATGGCCATCGAACATGGGAAGCTGAGGTGGCTTGTAGGACGGAGGCCAGGGTGTAGCCTGCAGCTCAGCGGACAGGGGAGAAGCATCATCGAAAACAAAATTTCCATGATGGAAATTGTCATACCAGTCATCTTCGTTGAAGAAGCCCTCCTGATGAAGGTCTTTTTGTTGAGGCCTTCTGTTCTGCTCATCATGAGTAAGATGGCGAACTTCTTCAGAAGCTTCGTCTATCTGCCTCTGCAGCTCAGCTAGCCTGGCCATCTTTTCCTTCTTCCTCTGCACCTGTTGATGAAGCATCTCCATATCCCTGATCTCTTGGTCTAGTTCATCCTCCTGAAGCGTCGGGCTGACGGCCTTCCTCTTCTGGCTTCGGGCCTCCCGAAGAGAGACAGTCTCCTGGTTGGGGTCCAGCGGTTGCAGTGCTGCAGCCCCAGTCGCTGAAGCTTTCTTCGGCGCCATAGCTAGGGTCTATGGCTTCCGAAGGTGTTCAAAAAACTCAAAGTGGAAGTGAGTTCACCGGAGGTGGGCGCCAATGTTGGTGACTTGTTCTCAAATGCTTCGGATTAAGAACAAGGCAACATAAAAAGTGTTAAGTGATAAGTTCCTTCGTCCTTTGAAACATCATTTCCCTTCGGGATATAATGTGCTCCGGACGAAGGCCACAAATAATATATCTTCGTAAGTTATGACGGAGGGTTTACATGCAACATAAAAGGTAATATAAACATTTAAATTTTATCACAATGTCATTTCTATTTTATTATCATATATCAATAGAAATGACTTTAAATTACAAGTGTACCTTCGGATTGCAGGAAGACAAAGGTACAAGGATGACGCAAAAGCGAATGCCAAGTCAGCGTGAACAGTACGGGAGTACTGTTCATCTATTTATAGGCGTGGGACACAGCCCATAAAATTACATTCATGCCCATTACATTTGCTAATGACTTATGGGAGCCTATCAAGGCCTAAGTAGTCTTTTCATCTTTAGGTCGGTTCCCCGTTCTGCTACCGCGACGAAGCTCTCTTGCGCATAGCTTCGGCTGCGCACCATCCTTTGTACAGCTTGGTAATCAGCCCGTCCTTCATCTCAATCCCCCTTCGTCTGGCTTAGGCTTCGTCCTGACCGTACTCCATGTTCATAATTCTGAGTCCGAAGATACCTGTTCATATAATCCACTTGGAAAACATTGTCAAATCATGTTTTTGAGGACCTTCGGAGGACGAAGGCCCCCAACAATCTCTCTAAAAAACAATTCAGCAACATTGCTAGCATCATTAGTCTTATGACAAGGTATGAAATGAGCCATTTTGGAGAATCGATCAACAACCACAAAAATGCTATCCCTCCCCTTCTTAGTTCTAGGCAATCCCAAAACAAAATCCATCGAAATATCAATCCAAGGGGAAGTAGGGACAGGCAAAGGCATATACAAACCATGGTTGTTCAACCGTGACTTAGCTTTCTGACAAGTAGTGCAGCGTGCAACAAGGCACTCAACATCAGCGCGCATCCGAGGCCAAAAGAAGTGGGCAACCAACACCTCATGTGTCTTGTAGACGCCAAAGTGCCCCATGAGACCGCCTCCATCCGCTTCCTGTAACAACAAAAGACAAACCAAGCTAGCTGGAACACACAGCTTGTTAGCGCGAAACAGGAACCCATCCTGTATGTGAAATTTGCCCCATGGTTTCCCATTAATACAATGGCCGAAAGCATCTTTAAAATCAGCATCGTCAACATATTGATCTTTCACAGTGTGCAAACCAAAGATTTTAAAATCTAACTGTGACAACATGGTATAGCGACGAGACAAAGCATCAGCAATAACATTGTCCTTCCCGTTCTTGTGTTTAATAATGTAAGGAAAAGACTCAATGAATTCTACCCATTTAGCATGACGACGGTTCAGATTTGTTTGGGTACGAATATGTTTTAAAGCCTCATGATCAGAATGAATTATGAACTCACGATGCCAAAGATAGTGCTGCCATGTATGCAAAGTGCGCACTAAAGCGTAAAGCTCCTTATCATAAGTAGAATATTTCAGACTAGCACCGCTTAATTTTTCACTAAAATAAGCAACTGGTTTTCCTTCTTGTAACAAAACAGCACCTAGCCCAATACCGCTAGCATCGCATTCAAGCTCAAACACTTTATTAAAATCAGGCAATTGCAATAGGGGAGCTTGGGTTAACTTATCTTTCAAAGTGCTAAACGCTTCCTGCTGCGAATCACTCCAAGCAAATGGCACATCTTTTTTTGTAAGCTCATGTAGAGGCGCTGCAATGGAGCTAAAATCACGAACAAATCTGCGGTAGAAACCGGCAAGTCCAAGAAAGCTCCGAATTTGTGTGACCGCCATCGTTGTAGGCCACTCCCGAATGGCAGCAATCTTGCTGCTATCCACCTCAATGCCCTGTGGAGTAACAACATAACCATGAAACGAGACACGTCGTGTGCAAAAGATGCATTTTTCCATGTTAGCAAATAACTGGGCAGCACGCAATGCATCAAAAACAGCACTTAAATGTTCCAAATGCTCTTTCTTAGATTTGCTATAAATAAGGATATCATCAAAATAAACAACCACAAACAATCCTATGAAGGGCCTCATAACTTCATTCATCACTCGCATAAAAGTGCTGGGAGCATTAGTCAATCCAAACGACATAACCAACCATTCATATAAACCAAATTTTGTTTTAAAAGCCGTTTTCCATTCATCACCCAGTTTCATTCTAATCTGGTGGTAACCACTACGCAAATCAATCTTAGTGAAAATAATGGCACCACTAAGCTCATCTAGCATATCATCAAGGCGTGGTATAGGATATCGATAACGAATAGTGATGTTATTAATAGCACGACAGTCTACACACATACGCCATGACCCATCTTTCTTGGGAACAAGTAACACAGGAATAGAGCAAGGGCTAAGAGACTCACGAATGTATCCCTTGTCAAGCAACGCCTGTACCTGGCACTGAATCTCCTTCGTGTCATCCGGATTTGTACGGTACGGTGCGCGGTTCGGAAGCTGTGAGCCGGGGATGAGGTCGATCTGGTGCTCAATGCCATGAAGCGGTGGGAGACCCGGTGGTAAGTCTTTGGGAAAGACATCAGCGTACTCCTGCAAAAGGTTAGCAACCATAGGGGGAATAGCTAAAGATGGTGCATCATCAAGTGAAATGAGGACACTAGAGCATACAAGTTCATAGCATGGCAAATGAGCACCGTGTAGATCATCAAAATCAGCACGTGTAGCAAGTAAAATAGGAGCCTTCAACTTGATTTCAGAACGAACTGAGGGTGATGGATCAAGTTGTTTAGCAGTTATAGGAGCTCGGGCAAGATCATCTTTAACAATTTGTTCAGGAGTCATTAGATGTATAATTATTTTCTGACCCTTAAAAATGAAAGAATAATGATTCGAACGACCATGATGCAAGCTATCAGTATCATATTGCCAAGGTCGACCAAGTAACAAAAAGCATGCTTCCATGGGAATAACATCACAATCAACAAAATCAGAATAAGCACCCATGGAGAAAGGAACACGCACGGAACGCGTGATTTTTATTTTACCACCATCATTAAGCCATTGAATGTGATATGGGTTTGGATTCTTACGAGTGGGTAACGACAACTTTTCGACCAACATGGTACTCGCCAAATTGTTGCAACTGACGCTGTCGATAATGATGCGAATTGACCGCTCCTGCACAACACCCTTTATATGGAACATAGTGTGTCGCTGATTCTTCTCGGGCAAAGCGACCTGTGTACTAAGAACACGCTGCACAACAAGACTTTCATACCTATCAGCGTCACCCGGGTTGACATGTACCTCCGCCTGAGCTGCATGTTTAGTGGCAAGTAGTGCATGTTCAATTTCTTCAGAATCACTAGCGGAAGAGTACTCAACATCGTCACGAATGAGCAAAGTGCGCTTGTTTGGGCAGTCTCGAATCACATGGCCAAATCCTCTACAGCGATGACACTGAATATCCCGTGTACGACCTGTGGGTGGGGCAGTGCTGGCTGGTTTGGTCGTCTTCTCGCGTGGAGTAGTGGTGGACGTGGATGGCGCAGGGGGAACTGGTGCTGAGGTGGATGTCAAGCTTCGTCCTGCAAAAGGGTTAGAATATGTCTTCGAGCGGCGTCCCTGCACTTCACGTTCAGCTTTGCAAGCATATTCAAATAAAGTAGTCATATCATAATATTCCTTATAATCAAGTATATCCTGGATTTCGTGGTTTAAACCACCACGAAAACGTGCCATAGCAGCGTCGTTGTCCTCCAATATCCCACAACGAATCATACCTTTTTGTAACTCCTAGAAATAGTCCTCAACAGATTGAGAACTTGCTGAAAACGCTGCATTTTATTAAGCAAATCACGAGCATAATACGAAGGCACAAATCGATGTCGCATCGTAGCTTTCAACTGATCCCACATTTTATACTCACGCCACCAAATTAAAGCAAAATCAGTAAATTCGCTAATAGCAGCTTTAACCTGAGAATGTGCAGCAATATCATGGCATGAAAATTTTTGTTCAACCTCTAACTCCCAATCAAGATATGCAGCAGGATCATATTTGCCATTAAAAGGTGGAATTTTAAATTTAATCTTAGAAAATAAGTCATTAGCGGGATGACGAACCACACGGCGTGCATGACCACGGCGATCTCCATCGTCCTGCTCAGTGTCACCGCCGTAGTCCTGCTCCATCTTTGTGGTCAACGCATCAAGGCATGCCAGGATGGTGTCGAGTGTGGTGCGAGTCGCCGTTTGAGCAAGGTCAAGCTGGTTGAAACGCTCGGTCGTCGAAGTGACCGTTGAATCAAGCCATTCATGCATCGTCCTAATGTCAGCAGCAAGTCCATCAACTTGTCCCCTTACTTCCAGCAACTGGGCATCCACCGTGTCGTGTGCTCCTGCCATAGTTAGCGCAAACACCAAAACACCAAAAGGAGAAAAACCGACGACAATAGGGAAATGGTGGTGACAACTCGCTCAATGAAATGTTGTTATCAAATTCTTATCCGTTCTTACCAAGCCACAGTGGTGAACTGCAACCAACAGGTGGAACCGGTGAAATATTGGATGAGCAATTGCCTGGAGAAACAGAAACCTTCTCATCGTAGAAATATGTGGAGTTTTGGGTAGGCTGTACTCAAGTCAAGGATTAGCACGATCAAACAATAATGCAAAGTTGAATTATAGTGCAAAAGACGAAACTATATTGCTGGCCACAAGTGCAAAGAACGGATGGAACTAGCAAAATGGTAGTACCGTAAATATTGTATTAGCGAGGCCAAAAAGGCACTAGTAGGAATCACAGGTGATTTTATTTTTCTTTTTTGTATGATTTTTTGATATTTTTCTCAGCACAAGGAGCAACAAACTAGGAGCTACACGAAATTTCACCTAAAACAGAGTTCAGATGTGGTCTACAGAAAATCAGGAAGTTCTCTGAAAAGCGTGCGAGAACTTTGACAAATTTTTTTCTTTATTTTCCTGAATTTTTTTGACAATTTTGTCGAAACCAAACAGACCGAAGGTGAGTTTGGCCTGTCTCAGAATGGTGTCAACAAGCTCCTGTAAAAATTTCAGATTTTTTGAACAACCGAGCGAAAAGTTATGCCCGGTTTAAGGAAGGTATGTTTAAAACGACCGAGATGAGACAACCGCTTTGTATCCTTTCTCCTTCGTTTTCTTTTTTTTTGTTTTTGTTTTTTTTAACGTAACCGAAGGAGAAAAACAAGGAAGCGGCGTTGACTCGGTTTGTTTTTTTCTGTTTTTTTTATGTAACCGAAGGAGAAAAATAAGGAAGCGGCGTTGACTCGGTTTGTGGCGTTGACTCGGTTTGATGTAACCGAAGGAGAGAAACAAGGAAGATGGTTGCGGCGCGCTAGGGTTTGATGTAATTGAAGGAGAAAAACATGGAAGATGGTTGCGGCACGCTAGGGTTTGATGTAACCGAAGGAGAAAAACAAGGAAGAAAGAAGGATGGAGAGAAAAAACACAATGCGACCAACAACAAATGATGCGAAAGCACACAAATTCAACAATGCAGATTATTGAAAGAAGGTGCGAGGCTCAAAAGGGTGCTGGTATAAGGTCTAACTTGAATTTTTATGTGGTTTTGTGGACTGTAGGAGAAAAAACACTCGATAAACTCACCGATCAACCTGGAAATCTGATACCACTTGATAGAGCTGGAGTGCCCGATCTTTCGGTGAGTGGAGATAATTCCGATTTGGTGGAAGTAGACCCTCACGATCCGACTACGACGAGCGATCCCAAAGCGCCAATGAAATCGCTGAACCAACTTCTAATGGTTACCGACCTTGCTGATGCGAGATCGGCCTGATCACGAAGATCGTTTCCTGTGCGCAATCGAAGAACGAACAAGAAAAAGATGCGAGCAATCTTAATATCACTTGAGGTGGAGTTCTGAATCACAGAGGACAACACGTATTTGTGCGTGTTCTGGGGTAGCTAAAGCTAGATGTAAAACAAAACTCGCAGAACAAAGGAGGCGCAGCTCCTATATAAATAGAGAAAGGGGGCGCAGCCCCTAGAGGCGGCCAACCCTAGGTCGTCCACTATGTGCCACAGTTGGGCTGGTCGTCTATTCTTCTGGGCCCTCATTCTTCAGTAGCATGATGAAGTTAAGATCTCTGGCACGGGCCCGAGTGATTGGCCCAGCTAATGAAGGAAGTGGCGCTTGATGTGGAGGTGCTGCTGGTGTAGTCGTACTCATAGTGATGTCCTCATCAATTGTCTTGCGGTGAGGACCTCTAACACCACACTATGTCAAGAAATGGAAAAGTTGAACCTGGGAATGGTACAACATGGAACCTTGACACAATTAAAGCTTGAGTCAGTTCTCCTACAGAGAATTATTGATGCCCAGAGAACCGACAAGGGTGTGAAACATATTCATGAGAAAATAGAAGCCGGCAAAGCTAATTGTTTCAGAAAAGATGACCAAGGAATAATATGGTTTAATGATCGCATAGTTGTGCCTAAAGATGCTGAGGTCCACCAAAAAAATTTTGGATGAAGCTCATCTTAGTCGATATTCCATTCATCCTGGAAGTACTAAGATGTATCAAGATTTAAAGCAACACTATTGGTGGACAAAAATGAAAATTGGTATTGCACGCTATGTGGCAAGATGTGACATCTGCAGAGGTGTCAAAGCAATACATATGAAGACCGCTGGACCATTACAATCCTTGCCTATCCTAACTTGGAAATGGGAGGATATTAGTATGGACTTTGTTGTGGGATTGCCTAGGACAACTAGAGGTTTTGACTCTATTTGGGTTATAATTGATCCGCTTTCATAGATAGCTCATTTTCTGCCAGTCAAGACATATTACCCGGTCATCACCTATGCCCAAATATATATTGCTCGCATTCTTAGTTTACACGGGGTTCCAAAGACAATAGTGTCGGACCGCGAACCACAATTTGTATCCAAATTTTGTGAAGAACTTCACAAGTCTTTTGGTACTAAGTTGCTCCACAGTTTGGCCTATCATCCTCAAACAAGTGGAGAAACTGAAAGAGTAAATCAAATACTTGAAGACATGTTACGGACATGTGTCCTGGAGTTTCCACAGAAATGGGATGACTGTCTGCCATTGGCAGAGTTTTCCTATAATAACAGCTATCAAGAAAGCATTAAAATGGCACCCTTTGAAGCATTGTATGGACGACGGTGCCGAACACCCTTAAATTGGTCAGAACCTGGAGAAAGGTGGTTTTTCAGGCCTGACCTGGTTAAAGAGACGGAAGAAAAAGTCCAACGGATCATACACAACTTAAAAAAGGCACAAGCTCGGCAAAAGAATTATGCGGATAAGCGACGTCAACCTTTAGTCTTTCAAGTTAATGATTATGTATACTTGCAAGTGTCACCAATGAAGGGTGTGAACCGTTTCGGGGTAAAAGGGAAACTGGCACCCCGGTATATTGGCCCATTTCTTATTCTTGAATGATACGGACCAGTGGCATACCGACTTCAACTGCCAGAAACATTGTCTGCAGTGCATAATGTGTTCCATGTATCTCAATTGAAGAAGTGCCTTCGAGTTCCTGATTGAACCATCGATGTGGTAGATGTTGCCTTGGAACCAGACTTAACTTATTCAGAACATCCCATTCGAGTTTTGGATCAGAAGGACAAGATCACCCGAAAAAGGACTCTTAAATTCTATAAGGTACAATGGAACCAGCATACTGAAGATGAAGCTACTTGGGAGACTCAAGATTTCTTAGAAAATAATTTTCTAGGTTCTTAGCTTCATGCTGTAGATGTGTACATTTGACTGTAAAGTGGAAAAAAACCCATACGACCCCCTGCTCTGTAAGACAAGTAAGGAAATAAAGATGTGACATGTTTCCTTTTCCATTACTTACCCTAGGACCTTAAATCTCGGGATGAGATTCTTTTATGGGGGGAAGGATGTAACACCCCCGGTGTTACTAGCACTAAAATTTGAGCATATCATCATGTGCATTGACATTTCATGTGTTTGTCACAGCTAGAATGCATTCACTAGGTAAAAGTTTCAAACAAGTTGTGATGATATGACTTGAAGAGTGTTTAACCTTAGGGTAGGATACTGGACCCTGGAATTAGGGCTTATGAATGAAAGTGAAGCCCAAATGAGTAAAAATCTCAAAAGTCATGAAGAATGTTCACAAGATATCAAAGTTGATGAACTTTAGTGGCACAAAAACCCTAAAGTACTCAAAACCCTAAAAGAAACCCTAGAAAACTCTAAATGGAACCCTAGGGGGTTAAATGTAAATTCTAGGCACTTGTGGACCAAAGTGCAAATATAAAAGTGATAGAACACCACAAACCAAGTAATTTTCGTATTGGAGAATTTCCAAGTTGTATGATGAAGTTTGGACTTATTTGCAAAAAGTACCCCATGAACCGTATATGGTTAAGTCTGAATTTCAGTTGAATAGGGTCAACTTTGGAGCTCTATATCTCTAAATTCTTAAGGATTTTGCCCTAGGTCAATATAGCAAACTTGTATAACTATGATAGGGGTACAAGTTTGCTTAAGTGACTAAGCCTTGGTCACATACAAAATTTGGAGTAAAATGGACTTAAAGTCTGGCTGTCAGTCACCACTAAAGACTGAAGTTGGTTTAACAGTGAACCCTGAAGAACTTTGGAGTTGATTAGAGCTTAATCAAGTAAGTAAATGGCCAAAGTTCCTATAATCGAATTGTAGCTGGATTATAGATTAACAACTTTGCTACAGAAGGATTAACAAGTTGCCATATAGAAACCAGAGATCAAAGCCTTGCAAATTGCTCTGTCAGGCACTCTGAATGGGGTTTCCCATTGTACAGTAGACTGACAAAGATCTTCAGGTGCATCACCCCTCGCTGTCGGTGACCTGCGCGTCGTGATCTGTGCCGGTGCTACGATTCGTGCTCTCTGGTGAGGAGATAGTCGCGGGGGGTAAAGATCTTGGCACCAGATAGGCTTGGACCCGGTCACTTATGGGTTCACCTTACCCACTTGGCCTGTGGCCGGCCGAGATGAGCCTCGCCACGGTGCGCCACGTGCCTAATAGCTTTAACACATCGCAGTGAACCATAGCAGCAAGTCTGTCCATCGCCGGAGGCCTTGCCACGGTGAAAGCCATGATCAACCGCACCAGTGCACTTCTCCTCTCTCCGGCCGCCATCGCGCCTTCTCAAAATCAGACACCACCACCGTAGGACTCTATAAATTGCTACCCCAGTGAGTTCCGCTAGGTAATTACGCATCCGACGCACCAGTCCTTGCCTCGGTGTAACACCCCAGTAATTCCAGAGTTCTTCTCAGTGCTAACTCAAGAACCATTATTTCATGTGAATCAAATTGAGAAAAAGACTTCAAAAACTTGAGAATAAAAGTCCAACTAATTCTTTTGTCCTAGGGCTCATGCCTAAATCATATGATGCATTCAAAATGGGAAAATGATAAAACCCTAGAACAACCCTAATTAGGCCATTTAAGTAGAGAGGAAGGAATTGGTAATAAGACCATGAAAACATGGAATCATGGCTTAGGCCAATTATAAAAGTTGAAATACACTAATTAAGCTACAACAATTGTTATAAAAGTTTGGCCTAAATAGTTGATTAAAATCCCCAAAAAGGCCATCCAAGTGGAAGCTCCCTAGGGAAACTCTGAAATTCAGATTTCTCAATTTTAGCCTTCACCTAGAACTTGAGCACGTTCACCTTGATCCCTAGGGAAACTCTGAAATTCAGATTTCTGAATCCTCAAGTACCCATTGACAAAATTGTTCTAAACTAACCCCTCTGCAATGTGTGTGAAGATGGCATTGAGATTCATGCCCTAGACACGTCAAACCCGGGATTTCCTCTCGGAGTTCAATAGTGAGACAAACCCAGACGCGCCTATAAGACCACCCCAGACACGCCTCACCTCACTCCGCACTCACCTTCGCTGGCCAGACACCACCCTTAGCTCCGGCGAGCTCTGCGCCACCCGCCCGAGCCACCCGAGCGTCGGCCACCGTAGCCAGCCATTTCCAGAGACCTTCAGCCTCAACCGAGCCTTTGGACAGCTTCCCCGAGGAGCCGTGAAGCTTCTCCAAGCGAGAATCGAAGCCCTGCCTCACCGAAACAGCAAGATTATCGTCGCTAGACTTCGGTCGCCCGCTGCCGCGCGTAGATCGAGCTATCCTGTGAGCCATTCTTCAATTCCTCGCACCCATGCCTTCCCTAGCATCTAGTGAAGCTCACTGACCAGTTTAATTGAACTCTACCGCCCTGGATAGGCCGGAGGCCTTGTCGCCGACAAGCTCCCCCGCCTGCGCACGTGGATCAGCCTACTCCGACCATCCTCGGAGACGATATGCACATCGGCGTTACCCTCACGATCTCCCCTACACCCTCGACCGCTTCACCAGAGCAATCTCGCCGCCGGTAAGCCCCTCCACCCTTTCCTCTACCGCAGGTACTGTATAATTAGGAGAAGGACCTCGGGTTAGGTTTAGCAAAACCCTAGGGGTTTTCTGAACTGTCAGTGGCACTTTTGCATAGTGACCCGAGGACTAGTCTATAAGAAAACTTACAAACTTTCGCCAGGGACCCCGATGCAAAGTTAGTTTCCATTTAATTATTTCTGAATATCCTTTTTAATGAACAGAGAACTTAGGAAATTCATAACTTGAAGAATATTTATCTGAAATTAGTCAAACCAATTTTGCTAGATTCAAAATAATATAAACTATCAGGCAAAAATAGCAAACCTCATGTTTTGTATATTAATTTTTAGAGTTTTGAATTAAATAAGGAAATTGTCCAAACCTTATTAAAATGAAGAAAAGTAGAAATACTCCTATAAGAAAATTTGCAGAAATGCAAACCCATCATAGACACTGCTTAAAAATACTGAGCACCCAGTATATAAGATTAACTCAAGATTTTCTATTAAAAACTATATCTGTCCAAAACTTGGGAAATTAAGAAAGGCAATAGAAAATAATAAACAGAGAAGGATCATATTTTTCCTAGTATACTTAAGTGATGAGGAACCTAGAAAAAATACAGAAAACCCTAGTCCAAGGATTAAATAATTCATTAGGCAACAAGGAACCAAAGAAAACCATGATTAAAAATATTAGACCCATTTCAAAAATGGTAAGAAAAATTTAGTAGACTCCTAACTACTAGGACACCACTACAAAAATAATAAACACCCCAACCCATCATAATAAGTGGGTTGAAAAATTAAGACTTGATTTTGGCCCATGTTCTAATTAAATCATAAGAAAGTCTAAAATTGTGCAACAGTAGTCAAATGAATTTTTACCAAATTATTGATGAAGTAGACTACCAGAGAAAAATGCAAAACCTATTCAAAAATACAAGATAGCACCCATTACCCCTACCCCATGAAAAGGTCCATATAATCCAAGAATTTCTACCCCCTCTTCCCTTAAGCAAAAAGTTGCAAAATTCTAGAATGATTGCTCTTGCACAAAGAAGAAGATGGGAAAAATTAGAAATCTGTTGTTTGACATTTTTCAAGTATAGTGGTAGTAGAAAGCACCCCATTGGCCAGAAAATTTAGAAAATCAAAGTAAAATAACCAATAAGTATTAGTGGCTAAAATTTGGTACACACTCATACTATTGCACCTAAATGCCAGAAAAAATAAGCCTTAGAGAATAACCCACTGTTAAAGGAGAGTTGTAGTTCAAAGCACTCCCTCTGTCCTAAAATTTGATGCTTTTGTACAGAGAGAACCCTTCACTTTTTAAGCCCTAATTCTTGAGACAGCGCGTTATACACCAGTGAGAAGCTACTGTAAGTTTTACAGAATTTTTGGAAATTTATAAAACCAACTTGTAGTTCAAACCCACTTTAAAGGCATAAAAAGAAAGGAAAAGAAGAGATAAATTAGAAAAATAAAGAACCTCACCTAATGAATTCAGCTAGGAATCTTATTAAAAATTTCACTAATAGCATCAAGAGGAAAATCAGTGGAACACTAAGATAATCTGGCCATTCAACCTAACCAAACATGACCTAAAGGGCTAAGTGTACCACCAAAATTTCCAGTAGTAAGATTAAGCCTTCCCTCATTAATTTGATCTTTCACCATCAAATTTTAATTGCTAAATTGCATATCATGCCATGCATGTATCTTACTCATTGCATTCATTAGATTGCAACCTCGCTGACAGAGAGTACGTGCTCATTCCTGAGCAAGGAGCTATCCACGAGGAAGATGAGGAGCTAGCTCCCGAGCCTGCCATCGAGGATCTCCCTGCAGCCCCAGCAATGAAGGCAAGCCCCGGTTTTATGCATAACCAATTTATATATGCTACTTTACTACACTTAATGTTTGTAGGCTTGCGATGTGCACTTAAGTGTAGGAGTTGCTTGAAACCCTTAGTTGCATGAATTCAGGATTCCTTTTTGAGATGGATACTAGTATGCTAGGTCGAGTAGCTGCTTTGGTAATTAGGACCTCGGTAGAAGTCGAGTGATTTTTCTAGCACTCGCGCGAGGTCAGGAATTGATTGTATTCATCTTGATAACGGGATCTATGATGGTCTATGGATTTGGATCCAGGGTGGAAGCCTTGTCCATGAGACGGGAAAAGGAACTAAGGATTAATGTGTGGATACTTGAGTCAAGCGTTTCAATATACTAAACACATGTCGAGAAATATGGTAACCGGTAAACCTAGTACCTGAGTGAAGCCGGGCGCGGACTTTCCTCCTCACTTGTCCTAAGACTGGGTCTCCCATGGTAGCTATGGTGGGTACAAGTGCGGCCACTGCATGGCGGCAGCCGGGGTCAGTGGAGCATTGTATGCCAAGGCGGTGAGCCCTGGCCACGAACAGGGAATCGATGGGGACGATTGATATGTGTGGGGACGGAGTGCCCCTACATGTCTTGTGTTTAGGTTTACCTTGCAAGGTATAAAAACTCGATTCGAATCGTCTGCTTCTCGTAGCTAAAGAGACTGCTTGACGCCTTATACTACATTGAGTAAGAAGTGAAATGAGGTTTTACTTGAGATAACATGTTGATTGTATTAAATGATTGCTACCATGTATGCTTAGAAGGAGCAAACTTAGCTAAAAGTAATGATACTAGAATTGGAAAAGCTAAAATTGATTTTAGACTCAGCTAGTGCTTTTGGCAAACCAAACCCCTCAGCCAAACAGCTGCTTGGTCTAGACATAGAGGAGTAGATTCCTCACACCGGGTATGTCTAGCTGAGTATTAGTATACTAAGCCTTGCTTGTGGCATAATTTTTGCAGGTAAGCTTTATGGTATGGTTGATGGTGTGACTTGGCCTACCACCCTACCACCGGGTTGGACGGTCGAGTGGGATGCTGCTCCAGCAGGAGAGGAGCAGGAGGAGTAGTGGGCTAGGCCTTGCCCTATTCCTCATCTTTCGACGATATTGACTATCCACTGCAATTTATCTTATGAACTCATTTCAATTTACATGAAAAACTCTGATACTTTAATTTGAGGTTTCCTGTTTTATTGTATTCCTCTGCGACTCACCATCGAGTGGGTTAGTGGTATTTGATCCTGGATGAGTGGCTTTATCATACTAGATCTGAGGGACTGACGGATTATTCCGATTTAAGTGTGTCGCGACCTCTAAGGCGTGACTTGGGCACTTAAGCTGGAATAATTCGGGCGGTTCTACCATAGCTGGTATCGGAGCAATTACCACCACAGAGAAAGCAATAAATCGTGAATACCAACTTTTCAAAGATAAAACTTGCTTAGAAACCAGTATTGGAATCGTCAGGACTAGAATGCTAGACCTAGGACGAAAGGCCTTAGGAATTGTGGGGACAACAGGTGGCTAATTAAGTAGGCCCTATGGGCTAGTCTTAGGATTTTAGGGATGCCCTAAAAAGCACCCTTCTGATTCGGTGAGGAGACGCTCTTTTCAGCATGCATGCATTATAAAACTAAAAGGATTAGAAATTAAAGGGGTAAAAATTTGATCTAACCCGCTTCCTTTTAACCACCTAGGCTCTTTCATTTTCTTTCTTCCACCATAACCTTTACATCTGACACTCTTCCACAGATGACTTCACCCACCCCCGCCAGTGGAGGAGACACTCATTTTAGTTTCGATTTCCTTTCTCACGAGGGTTTTCCTTCCATCTTGTGGGAGGTGCTCAACTCCGCCGGTTACCCTACACCCCCTTTGTACACAGTGCAGCTGTACGAGGAGCATCAGGTGCCATGTTGCCGAGTCTGGTAGAATCTGGAGGCACACCCCCTTCAGCCGGGTTGGCGTTCCCTTGACTCCGAGACTATTGGATTCAGGGCAGACAACACCACCGAGGCGGCAGCTATGAAGACTCTGACGACTTTCTATGGCTACCATCCCTTGGAGATAGTGATGCACCCACTGGGACTCTTCTCCACTGAGAAGAGGGATGACCCCATGTGGTGCAATCGTGTGAGCCATGTGAAGGACGTGTGGGCTATGTATCCTGACTTAGTTGGGAGGATCACTGTTCAGTGCATGAGCGCATTGTACCGCCTACAGGCCCTGCAGAGCGACGCTATGGCACATCTTGCTAACCTCGCTCAGACCACTAAGCTCACGCTCGACAGCCGAGAGGACTTCGTGGTTGACCTGTCCTCAGAGTTGGTGGAAAAGGACCTACAGGTGGAACGGTTGAGCCAGCGCATCACCACCCTGGAGCAGCAGGTGGAGATCTAGGACAACACCAAGGATGTCCTGGAAAACCAGCTCCATGATGTGCAACAGGAGCTTAAGGAAGCTAACGACCACTGGACATGCACCACCTGGAGATGGAGGCCAATGAGGCCGGAAGCGAGGGAGAGGAGGCTCCAGAGGAGTTAGGACCAGCCCCTAGTACCAATGTGACTGCCTCCCAGATGCCCCCTTTCGCCCGTATCCAGTGTCGCTTCCACTACTCAGGGTTGATGGGTCATTTTGACGCTTTAGGAGGATAGAAACCCACGCGAGCTTAGTTGACATCAGATTTTGGACTAGGCTTACGGGTTCCTTCCCCTAAATTGATGTAACCCATGAGAACTTATGCGATCAATGAAGTGATTGTAACCATGTTATCCTCGTTCGAATTAATGTTATGTATGACATTTCCTTTCCATATGATATAAAGCATATTGTTCGGATTTATGAATTGGGATAACAATGGCGGCAATCTCTATTTTCAGATGGCATCTAGGCAGCGTCACGGGCAGAACAAGCAAGTTCCCCCGCCACCTCCTCTAGCTCCCTCGGTGCAGGAGCTAATGGCTCAGCAGAACGAAATTCTGCGACAACTCTTGCAGCGCCAGCCCCACCCTCAGCAGCATGGTGGAGGCGAGCCGCAGCGACCTCCAGCCGCAGTGACCTACCAGGAGTTCTTGAGCATGTAGCCGCCCTTGTTCACCAAGGCAGAGGATCCGTTGGACGCTGAAGTGTGGTTACGCGTCGTGGAGTCCAAGTTTCCCCTCCTCACGGGAGACTGTCCTGATGACACCAAAGCTCGCTTTGCCATGCAGCAGCTTCGCGGACCTGCTCGGACATGGTGGGACCATTTCCGCGCCATGCTACCTGCTGGTCATGAAGTTTCTTGGGAGTAATTCAAGACTGCCTTTAGTGGACACCACATTCCAGTTGGGATTCTTGACCACAAGTTGAATGAATTCCTGGCACTTAATCAAGGGACCCGTACTGTGTTGCAGTATGCCCAGGCCTTCAATGACCTGTGCCAGTACGCGGGGTATCATGCTGACTCTGATGAAAAGAAGAGAGACCGCTTCCGCAGGGGTCACAACACCATGTTGCGTGAGCGTCTCAACACTGTTCGGGCTGATAGCTTAAATGAGTTGGTCAACTTGGCCATCTCACAGGAGGACTGTATTGTAGCTAACCGAGCAGAGAAGAAGAGGAAGACACCAATGTTAGGACCCTCAGCTCCACCCCAGAGGTTTCAGATTGTTTCCAGCAATCAGAGCAGAGGATTTCAGCAGCAGGCAGGCAGATGGGTGATCCGGCCACCTCAACAGCAGCCAGCACCCAACCGCTTTCCAGCTCCCACTCCAAGGAACATTCAACCTCAGTAGCAGCAGCAGTTCCGCCAGGGAAATGGGAACAAGTGCTTCACTTGTGGCAATGTGGGCCATTATGCCAAGAATTGCCCAAGGAATCAGCAGAGGCAGATGCCAGCACCAAATCAAGACATAGGAAGAAAGCAAAAGGTGCAAGTCAGGCAAGGGAAGCTCAACTTCACTACTCTGGAGGACTTACCTGAAGGATCCCCCATCATGACTGGTATCTTTTCAATTTTTAATCAACATGCATTAATTATGTTTGATTCTGATACATCTCATAGCTTCATTAGCCAGAAGTTCAACGTTAAATTCCAACTGCCTTTCTATCATACAAAAGGGTCTTTCATGATAGCAACACCTGGGGATAAAATTGCAACGAACCAATTAAACTGAAATGTGCCTAGCTTGCTGGGAAGTAGAATCTTCAAAACCACACTCCTGATTTTGGGATTAGAGAGGGTATGGACATCATTCTCGGAGCTGACTGGATGACTCAACCCCGAGTGGTGTTGGATGTAGCTGCCAGAGCTCAGGAAATCCGTTCTCCTACCTTCGGAGACCTTGCATTGTATCTACCCAGCCAAGATTCTACTCGATCATGTGCTTTTGCTATGATAGAGTTGCCCTTGAAGATGATTCCAGTGGTCTGTGAGTATGCAGATGTTTTTCCTAATGAATTGCTAGGAATGCCACCAGACCGGGATATTGAATTCGCCATCGAGTTGCAACCAGGAACGACACCTATTTCCAAGAGACCTTACCGGATGCCACCCGCTGAATTGACAGAATTGAAGAAGCAATTGCAAGAATTGTTAGACAAGGGTTTCATCCGCCCAAGTACTTCGCCTTAGGGATGTCCGACTTGTTTGTGAAGAAGAAAGATGAAAGCTTAAGGCTATGCATAGATTACCGCCCACTCAATGCGGTGACTATCAAGAACAAGTATCCTTTGCCTCGTATTGATGTTCTTTTCGATCAATTGGTCGGAGCTAAAGTGTTTTCCAAGATAGACCTTCGCTCCGGCTATCATTAGATCAAGATACGAGCAAGTGATATTCCGAAGTCTGCCTTCTCAACCAGATATGGGTTGTATGAGTATTTGGTGATGTCATTTGGGCTGACTAATGCACCAGCATACTTCATGTATCTAATGAATTCTGTCTTCATGCCTGAACTGGACAAGTTCATGGTGGTTTTCATCGATGATATCTTGGTGTACTCAAATGTCACACCCGGTTTTAGAAGGCAAACCGAATGCGAACCATGTACGTGCTAGGATCAGCAATTCACGTACACAACAGTTACATAACATGGACATCATCACACAGTGCTCAAATAGTATTAAAAAGGGAAATAATAGTCGATTACATCATATGTCTGAGACATCCACATAGTCTTTACAATAATCAAAGTGCAGAAAAGAAACGTAGATAAACGCGGCCTTCACAGGTAGCCGACTGGGGGTTGCCGCTAACCCACGCCGAGTAGTGGTTGCAATGCTGACAACCTGGGGATGGGGGGGTTGGTGTGTAGAGCAAGGGTGAGTACACATCAACATACTCAGCAAGTATCCTGTTTGGCTGTAGTGGACTAGCTTTATGTGTGGGTAAGTCAAGCAGTTGCTTTTAGTTGGTCAGATTATTATTGTTACTAGTAGAGAAAGCCAAGTTTTAGATTTAGCCCAGTACCACTTACCATTACCAGAGTCAAAACCAAGAACCATCAATCTCATTGCCACCTGCAAATCCGAACATCTCTGATCAAGTACCACTAATCACTGGAGCTCCCTTGGCCACTCATAACCGCGAGCACGGCTGATATATCAGTTTTCAAACACTCTGCAGAGGTTGTGCACTTTACCCACAAGCCGTGATTCCCTTTCTGCCCGGAGAGAGCTACTCCCCATTGACCACTACCTAGGTGGCCCAGTAGGGTATCACTACGTAGCCTTTACAAAGATTCCCCGGGGCTGTAGCCTCCCGTTAGGTTTCCAAAATGCACCGCACTCCTCCCCAAGGGGGCGAACCCAAGCTTGGCAGAGCGAGCCGCATACATCGAGCCCCATTGACGGCACGACGACTAAGCGAACTACACCCCGGATCCTCTAATTATTTAGCTAAGGGCCCATTCCACCCTCATGGTTGCACTATTTTCCCGGACGGTCATCCAACGAACAGGTCCTTACGGAGAGGCACTCGAGAAACCGCTCGAGCCCCCTTGAAGACCACAAGTATAACATCATAATAAAAGTGGGGAAAACAGCGTATCATTGATAATTCTCATCATGTTCATTGATTAGAGTTGAGCAATAGCATAAGATTAAGCAATAATAATCCAACCCAGATAGGTAACTAGGACATGGATAACAAAAGCTAGTCAATCCTTAGGTATAACTGTGAAATGCGGGAGGTGAATTAAAGAATGTATAGGACAGAGATAGGTCAAGGGACACTTGCCTCCACAAACAGGCTGCTGCTCAGGGGCTTCTCCTGCGAGTTCTTCGGGCTCCTCAACCAGATTGTTCTCTATGCGAGCACAAATATACATACATCCACACATTTAACACAAAAGAACAATACACCATACAATAGAATGCAGTAAGTAAACAGACGTTTCACGCGGGCTCGCAACTACGGTTAAGAAAGAAAGAGAAAAAGACAGTCGAGAAACGATCACGTTACATTATTATAAATTAAACCACTCGCTCAACAGAAGGGCATTAGTTTGGATACTACGTTTTAGTATAAAATACAGTCATGTTTCATGTTTTAATCGTTATAGATAGATAAAGATGAATGAAAGGGAGGGGTCACATGGCAAGACGTACGACACAACACATTAAATCGAATTAAGAAATCAACGACTCATCGCGCGACCGAGCGCACAACGAGACACTTGCATTAATTATAAAGAGACGTTGAGCATCGTGCGGCGAAACGCACGACGGCATACGTCAACAGAACTGAGTTTAAAGTGGAACGTCGCGTGACTGGATGCGCGATGTCACACATTAAACAACCTGAAATTAAAATGGATCGTCGTGCGACGAAGCGCGCGACGCAGCACATTGATAAATATAAATTAAAAGAATTGTTGCGCGATGAAGTGCGTGACGCAGCACGTCGACTAAACAGATTAAAGTAGATTAAAACGAGATTAAGTGCAGTACGATTACAGTCGTACGCGCGAGAGCACGCTACGTGTGCCGATGATGAGGACATCCTCCACTATTACCCATTGGCAAAGACGCAATTGGCCCAGTTGGCCCAATTGTAGTCGGACGGCGACCGTGTGAGCCTCAGAATTATCCCACCTCGCTTAACTTAGGAGGAGGAAGCCACTTTAAAAGGGAGAGCCACCCTTCCCCCATTGGACTAGTCTTTTGGGGCGATTAGGCCTTTCCCTGAGTTGGGTGTGCTTAATGAACTGTTGGGCTTCGGGCAACCCTAATTTGTTGGGCCTCGGCCAACCCCACCTGGGCTGGGTGTATCAGCCGAGGGCACGCAAATCGCGCAGGCACGCGTGGCGCAAGGCTGCCGAGGCACGGCTTCGGGCAAGGGCGCGCGATGGCGCGGTCGAGGGCACGGACGGGACGCGGGCAGGGAGGGGCTCGCCGGGGGGCGGCTGGGGGAGGGCTTGCCGGGGCATGGCTCGCCGGGGCAGGGGAGGGTGTGGGGTTGGCGGGGCACGGCGCGGCAGCTAGGGCTCACCAGGCGCAGGGCCGGGGAGGGGCTCGACGGGGGCGGAGCGTGCATGGGGGAGGGAGGGCGTGGGGTCGGAGCCGCCGAGGAGGGGAGGGCACGGGCGCGGCCGAGGGGGAGGGAGGGCTCGCCGGGGCGCGAGCAGGGCGTGGCCGCGAGGGGCGGCGCGGGGGCGGGACTCGCCGGGGCCGAGGCCGGACGCGGGGAGGGAGGGCGCGGGCGGCCGAGCTCGCCGGGGCGCGGGACGAGGCGGCGGCGCGGCCAGGGCGCGGGACGCGCACGGGCAGGGAGGCCGCGTAGGGGATGAAGAAGGGGAGGGGAGGGGAGAGAGGAAAGGGAATGGGAGGGGAAAAACTCACCTCCGGGGATCCAAACTCCGGCGATCTCGACTCCAAACCCTAGGGCACCACGGGGTGAGAGAGAGAGGTGGAAGAAGGAGAGGGATGTTACTGCGTGGGAGAAATCAAATGAGCCAAATGGATCTAGGGGGAAGGGGCGCCAGGGGGAGGGCAGGGGCACCAGGGGTGCGCGGGCCGGGACGGGCCGCACCGGGCCGGGCTGGGTCACATCGCGGATCAAAACCCACGACACGCACGACCATTAAATGGACTCCAATCACGAACCAAAATCCGAAACAGAACGAGAGGAACACGCGACATCAGACAAAGAAATGCGCTTCGGCTTGATGCAACACCCATGACACTTAGGTTTTGGTTTATGCATGACACGGACACCTGCCACTATACTGGTTTGAAATTAGGAAGAAGTAGCGAAACAGGAAGAGAAAATTGAGTAACGGCCGAATTTGGTGAGAGAAAAAACGAAAAAATTCTACCCCAAATTCAGGGCGTTACATTAAAGAATGAAGAAGAGCATTTCCGTCATTTGCAAGTAGTGCTTCAACGTCTGCGAGAGAATCGTCTTTATGCCAAACTGTCTAAATGTGATTTTTGGATATAGGAAATCAAATTCTTGGGTCACACTGTCTCTTAGACAGGCATAGTTGTTGATCCGGATAAGGTGCAAGAAGTGATGAACTGGAAACCGCCAACAACTGTCCGTCAGATTCAAAGTTTCTGGGATTGGCCAGTTATTATCGAAGATTCATTCCGGATTTCTCTCGAATTGCGAAGCCCATGACTGAATTGTTAAAGAAAGGAGACAAGTTTGTTTGGGGTCAGAAGTGCGAAGATACTTTCCACACATTGAGGCAACATCTGACCACAGCACCGGTGTTAGCGCAACCCGACAGCGGCAAGTCATTTGATGTGTACTGTGATGCCTCTGGCACTAGACTGGGTTGTGTTCTGATGCAAGACAACCGAGTCATTGCCTACGCATCAAGAGCACTCAGTCCTCATGAGCAAAATTATCCCACTCATGACTTAAAGTTAGCAGCCGTAGTTCATGCATTGAAGATGTGGAGACACTATTTGATGGGAACCTGTCACACCCGGATTTTAGGGGCACCAAGACCCGGGCGCGAACATAATCACCAGGTGTGCTAGGACCAAGTCTCACACATATGATGAATCATGGCATAGGATCGAATGTCACATCTTTACTATATAATAGGAGTTCTATACAAAATAAATAAGTAATTACATTATAAGGAGACTACGGTCCAGCAACCCAAAGTTGACTGGGAGATGACGACCTAGACCTCTCACGAACTTGCCACAACATCCTCCATGCGCCTCATCCTGCGGTACCTGTTCTTGACCTGTGGGGGGTGTGAGACAGCAAGAGTGAGCTCACATACGTTCATCGCTCAACAAGTTGTGGGGAATAATGTGCATGAACTCGCCAAAGGTGGGAGCTCACGTGAAGTGTAAGGCTTACCAAAGAGGATGGTTAGAGCTGAGCATTGCTTTTAAAGTTGGTCAAAATTTTATTAGCAGTTACTAAGTATAAGTAAATACCAACCCAATTAAGAAAAGTAATAACATCACATCCGAGCTGCTCATGACCGTGAGCACGGCTAGTATACCAGTTTTACACTCTGCAGAGGTTGCGCATCTTCACCCACAAGTCATGTTACCCATCTGCCAAGAGATCACGACTTCCCATACACCTCTACCGAGGAGGTGAGGTAGGGTAACACTATGAGGCCTTTACAAAGTTCCACTAGCTTCAGAAAACCCGCTACAGTTTATAGGAAGCTCCAATGTAGGGATCCCCCGCATGATCGCCATCGCAGCAAAATCATCCCAAGGACCTCCCTACACTGACCACTCCCCTACTGCCCTTGCCCCTTTCGGGTAAGGTAGTCTTCCACTAGCTTTCCTAATTAATCAGCCAAGGGCGTCCCATTAAACCCTTGCGGTAGCACTGTTTTCCTGGGTGGTCGCTCCATGTTCCAATTAACATAATGATCTTATCATGAACAGTAATAATAAACAGATAATAAAAGTGTGATCATGTATCTTCATACCCAAAACCACATAAAGCACTAGCAAGTACTACCCAAAAAGTTCAGTGGTAAACAAGGCACAAAGATAGACAAACTAGGGTAACCTATTGGGTCCCATCAAAATTAACCTATGCAGATCATTATGATTAATTAGAACATGAGTGGGTAAAAAGAAGTGATCAAGGGCACAACTTGCCTGGCACTTGAGATTCCAATTACCAGGGTGATTCTTCAGATCCTCGTGACCTCACTGCTAGTCGTAGCAATACAAACAAACAGTGTATAAGCAAAATTAACATCACACCAAACATAAGAATAACTGAATAATAATAATCTACGCGCCGCTACAAGATCACAGAATCGAGAACCACTAAAATCGGAGCTACGGTTAAGAAGTTATAGTTTATAAAAGATCTATGTGATTTAACCGTCACATTATATTATAATTTGGTTATTATAACTCATATGAGAGGTTATTCTATAAATAATTATTTCGACTTTAAACTAAGTCATTATTTGATCAAAGATCATCTAGTCAAATTATAATCATAAAATCAAAGGTTAATCCAATTAACATATAGGATAAATAAATATCTAATTATAAAAGTATGAGACATGGTATAATCAATATTGTTACTGTGTAGAAAATAATTGTACGGGACTAACGCAACTTGAATGGTTCAAAGCGGAGTTAAAACAGATGATATATGAATTTTACAAGTTTCTAGATATATAAATATTATTTTTATACCTAAAAACAATTTCTAGGATTTATTTTAATAGAGTTTGGACCAGGAAAACAAAATCCCGAGAGTTCCGGGTGAGTCTTGCAAATAACAGGACTGATTTCCTATACCCTTTCTATTAGGTGTGACTGCGGGTTGATTTTAATAAAAATCAGGGGCTCTTATGTAAAACTTCGCGTCAAAGAGGTATCGCTCACTCTAGGCCATGCGATCTGAGATGGACGCACGGGATTAGATCCAGCCCCCACGAATCGATACGCAATGGTAGCCACGGAATCGGAGATCGACGGTCCGTATTTAACGAAGGCCAGTCCATTCCTACCCATCCGATCCCGATCGGACGGATCGCCACAACCCCGGTTGAACCGTTACCCTTTATCTAATCGTCACCCTTCATTAGAGAATCGACGGCCAGAGGCTTTCCCCCCCATTCAACATCGACACATGACGGCGCCGCCGCACCCATTGCACGGTGGAGCACACCGATGAGGAAGTTCCCTGGCTTCCACGGTGCCCTATTTCGCATGATACTACGCACCGAATAAGTAGGGGAGTATGGCAAACTCGGGTGGGCAATCCTTACCGTGAATCGTCGAGAGGTGTCAATGATCTGTGGTAGGAAGCGGATCTATGGCGGCGGCAAGGTTCGGCAAGAAATTTCGACCGCCCCGAGACACGATCCCCTAACCGCGCCTGCAAGCAGCTTCACCAAGTCCCTGCGACGCTACACAATCTGGTTTCGATGCCCTGACGACACTGATAGCAGGTCGACGACGCGGTGGCCTGGTTCCCACGGTGGCTGGTTCCTCCCTGTTTGCTTGGCCAGCGAGGTTATGAACAAGGCGCCGATGATGCGGATCCAGGTAACGGGCTCGATTTTATAGTGCTACGGGCGAAGTCCGACCGGTGGTGCCCGACCGGTGAGGTTCTGTGGATTAAGCGCGCATTCACGGTTTTCTGTTGTGGCATTATCGCAAACACAAGTGGTGCGCGATGGTGTTCCAGCCTAATGCGAGGGAAGGGGCAAACCTGTCGACGCGGCCCCACACGACAGTAAGCCGGAGCATGCAAGCGCACGAGCAGGGAGACTGACGACGTGGCCCACATGGCAGAGACACGGCGCGTAGTGGAGCCTGGGCTAGCTAGCTAAGGGGTTTCGTGGGCTGCGCGAAAGGGATGTGAGGCGAAGTGGGCCAAATTGGTGACTGTCGGCCCAATGGTGCACAGTTTCGTTTTATTTTAATTTTTCTCCACTATTTCCTTCCCTTTTGATTTAAAACTTTGAATTTCAATTCTAATGTTGTTGTGGATTTGTTTTTCCCAATTAAACATGTTCTTTGAACATACCAGTATTAATTTCGTTTATAAATTTATTTTGTATTTTTATAGTATCTCTTTTCTTTATTATTTTCCCTTTCTCACTTATAGATTAAGTCTTAATTCTAATTTTGAACTTTAATGATTCTCATTGATGTGATCACTATTTTTTTGTAAATGCACACACACAACTCCAGCATGATGTATGATATTTTTTATGTTATTAGCTAATTACTCACCTAAAATGAGGTTATTCACATGCTACATTAGGTAGAGGCAAATATATAAGTGATTCAACTCCATCTTCATTGTTTACATTTTTGGGCATTACAAATCCTACCCCCCTTAACAAAAATCTCGTCCTCGAGATTTGTAAGGAAAGGAATACAAAATGATTGGCTTGTAATTCAACTTTTAGTCTATAATTGTTTCAAAAATCCAGAGTATTTTATAGTCAATAGTGGGTGATTAGGAGACGATAGGTATCTAGCTACTTATTAGGTAGGATATAAGAGATGGATAGGTTAGGGCAAGAATAGCTTGGGGTAAGAAAGTTTTTGGTGAGAAAGAACTTCTTGTTGGGTGGTAATGCATCTCAAAGTCGAGTTTGACTTCTCTCCTTCCTTGACGAGGTTGATCTTGTCCTTTTTGGATTTTAGTCTCATTGATTCGAGTTTAGTGTATTTTGTCGGATTTTGGGAAAATATGGTTAATATAGATGTAGGTGAGATAGACTACATGGTGTAGGTCAAAAGTTTGTTTGATGTTAGGTGGGGATAGACAGATTATGCAATCCATCAAGATTCTATTGGTTGGGTAAGTTATGTAACTTGTTATATAGGTCAAGTTGTTGTGTATGGCCAAGTCGATCTAAGTCACCAATTTAGCTTAAGTGAATTTGGAATATGGCCTTATCCTTTATACCAGCATTAAGTAACTCACACTAGATTAGATCATATTAGATTAGATAGGATCTAGATTAGATTGGAATAACTAGATAAGATCTATTTAATTTGGATTAGATCCTGGTTGTTACATTGGTGTGGAATAATTATGCTTACTAGGGCAAGATGAATCCATAAGGATAAGGTAGAATCTTTTGAGGTCAGTTAGATCTACTAGGGCGACATCAGATCTTTTCAAGATGAGTATCTTTTTAAGATAAGATGGATCTATGAGTGTAGGATAGAATCTTTCAAGATGAGATGGATATTGTTAGGCTAGATACTTTATTGAGGGATAATCTAGTTTGTCTAGTTAGTTTTATAAGCATTATGTATATGCAGATGTAATTGTGGACATTACTCCACAACCCATCACACTCAATCAAAGATCCAAATCAAACAAGTATCATAAGAACAAACACTCAAGTGTATAGATACCAAAAAAATAGTTTTGTTTTTGTTCCTAAGATTAGGTATCCTATTCCTAAAAGTCACTTTAGGTACGGGATTTCAAAGTGTGGAATCCATATTTGTCTTTAGAAAAGAAAGGATAAGAGTAATCAGAGTAAGGCGGAAATAGATGAGAAAAAGATCAAGAAAAGTTTAGAAAGAATCAGAGTAGCAAAAGGTAAGTAGACAATGGTTGTCCAGTTCTATCTAGATTTCGTCCTACAATCAACATTCCTCTGATACCACTTCTGTCACACCCGGATTTTAGGGGCACCAAGACCCGGGCGCGAACATAATCACCAGGTGTGCTAGGACCAAGTCTCACACATATGATGAATCATGGCATAGGATCGAATGTCACATCTTTACTATATAATAGGAGTACTATACAAAATAAATAAGTAATTACATTATAAGGAGACAACGGTCCAACAACCCAAAGTTGACTGGGAGACGATAAACTAGACCTCTCACGAACTTGCCACAACATCCTCCATGCGCCTCATCCTGCGGTACCTGTTCTTGACCTGTGGGGGGTGTGAGACAGCAAGAGTGAGCTCACATACGTTCATCGCTCAACAAGTTGTGGGGAATAATGTGCATGAACTCGACAAAAGTGGGAGCTCACGTGAAGTGTAAGGCTTACCAAAGAGGATGGTTAGAGCTGAGCATTGCTTTTAAAGTTGGTCAAAATTTTGTTAGTAGTTACTAAGTATAAGTAAATACCAACCCAATTAAGAAAAGTAATAACATCACCTGCGATGCAATGCATATGACAAATTGAATTTAGTTCCATAAATTAATCATGTGAGGGTCCGAGCTGCTCATGACCGTGAGCACGGCTAGTATACCAGTTTTACACTCTGCAGAGGTTGCGCATCTTTACCCACAAGTCATGTTACCCATCTGCCAAGGGATCGCGACTTCCCATACACCTCTACCGAGGAGGCGAGGCAGGGTAACACTATGAGGCCTTTACAAAGTTCCACTAGCTTCAGAAAACCCGCTACAGTTTATAGGAAGCTCCAATGCAGGGATCCCCTGCATGATTGCCATCGCAGCAAAATCATCCCAAGGACCTCCCTACACTGACCACTCCCCTACTG
This sequence comes from Zea luxurians, assembly GCA_029449295.1. Lineage (NCBI taxonomy): Eukaryota > Viridiplantae > Streptophyta > Magnoliopsida > Poales > Poaceae > Zea > Zea luxurians. The sequence goes on along the minus strand of JAOPSE010000029.1, from coordinate 30,890,702 downwards.
CCCTTGCCCCTTTCGGGTAAGGTAGTCTTCCACTAGCTTTCCTAATTAATCAGCCAAGGGCGTCCCATTAAACCCTTGTGGTAGCACTGTTTTCCCGGGTGATCACTCCATGTTCCAATTAACATAATGATCTTATCATGAACAGTAATAATAAACAGATAATAAAAGTGTGATCATGTATCTTCATACCCAAAACCAAATAAAGCACTAGCAAGTACTACCCAAAAAGTTCAGTGGTAAACAAGGCATAAAGATAGACAAACTAGGGTAACCTATTGGGTCCCATCAAAATTAACCTATGCAGATTATTATGATTAATTAGAACATGAGTGGGTAAAAAGAAGTGATCAAGGGCACAACTTGCCTGGCACTTGAGACTCCAATTACCAGGGTGATTCTTCATATCCTCGTGACCTCACTGCTAGTCATAGCAATACAAACAAACAGTGTATAAGCAAAATTAATATCACACCAAACATAAGAATAACTGAATAATAATAATCTACGCGCCGCTACGAGATCGCGGAATCGAGAACCACTAAAATCAGAGCTACGGTTAAGAAGTTATAGTTTATAAAAGATCTATGTGATTTAACCATCACATTATATTATAATTTGGTTATTATAACTCATATGAGAGGTTATTCTATAAATAATTATTTCGACTTTAAACTAAGTCATTATTTGATCAAAGATCATCTAGTCAAATTATAATCATAAGATCAAAGGTTAATCCAATTAACATATAGGATAAATAAATATCTAATTATAAAAGTATGAGACATGGTATAATCAATATTGTTACTACATAGAAAATAATTGTACGAGACTAACGCAACTTGAACGGTTCAAAGCGGAGTTAAAACAGATGATATATGAATTTTACAAGTTTCTAGATATATAAATATTATTTTTATACCTAAAAACAATTTCTAGGATTTATTTTAATAGAGTTTGGACCAGGAAAACAAAATCCCGAGAGTTCAGGGTGAGTCTTGCAAATAACAGGACTGATTTCCTATACCCTTTCTATTAGGTGTGACTGCGGGTTAATTTTAATAAAAATTAGGGGCTCTTATGTAAAACTCCGCGTCAAAGAGGTATCACTCACTCTAGGCCATGCGATCTGAGATGGACGCACGGGATTAGATCCAGCCCCCACGAATCGATACGCAATGGTAGCCGCGGAATCGGAGATCGACGGTCCGTATTTAACGAAGGCCAGTCCATTCCTACCCATCCGATCCCGATCGGACGGATCGCCACAACCCCTGTTGAACCGTTACCCTTTATCTAATTGTCACCCTTCATTAGAGAATCGACGGCCAGAGGCTTTCCCCCTCATTCAACATCGAAAAAATTTAAAAAAAACAGCAAAACATTTTTTAAATTCTAGGAACAACTCTCCAACCCTACCCTATTACCTTACCTGTTGCCCTATCATTTTTCACTATTATTTTGAATCAAACTTATATATGTTTTGTAAATGGTGAGATTCGAACTCGCAACCTCTCTCTCGCGCATACCCTCCTATACCACTACACTACTGCACCAATTATGTTTATATTACGTTTCCATTCCCCATGTACTATAACAAATCGAGAGTAATTTGATTATTTAAGGCACTAAATGAGTTCATTTGAAAATGTGACCAACTATAAAGTTGCATAACTTTTTGAGATCTAAAAGTTTTATTTTAATAGTTTCTACATCCGAGACCGTTTTTAAAATTTGAATTTTAAATTTAAAAACTTCACATGAAATTTTCAATGATAAGATGATTTCAAATCAAAAAATTGTCAACTACAAAGTTTCATTACATTTCAAGACCTACAACTTTTATTTTGGTGGTTTTTCCATGCGAGACAGTTTGAAAAATTCAAATTTCACAATTCAAATATAGTTTTGCATAACAAGATGATTTCAAACTAAAACATTGTCAACTACAAAGTTTCATAACTCTTCAATACCTACAACTTTCATGTTGGTGGTTTTTCCTTTCGAAGTCGTTTTCAAAATTCAAATTTTAAATTTTTTAAATTCAGACGTAGTTTTCGTTGACAATATGACTTCAAATGAAAAAGTTGTCAACTATAAACTTTTATAACTTCTCAAGATCTACAAAGTTTATTTTGGTTGTTTGATAATTTGTTTATCTCAGATGATGGTTCTAACAATATGCACAAATTCTATACGTCTCTCTCGTAGTTTCATAAACTACGAGAGAGATATAGGTTTTTTGAACAAATTTATTTTTATTTTGTCATATGAAGAAATGTTCAATATATAAATTGTACATTATGATGAGTTATACAAATTTGTAGTTGAAAACTTTTTCATTTGAATTAATTTACTACTTTAAAATGTGAATTTTAAATTGTCTTTGCCTAGTGTTGGAGAAAAAACACTCGGCAAAGAGCTCTTTGCCGAGTGTTGTATTTGTGACACTCGGCAAAGAGCCCTTTGCCGAGTGTCAAAAAAAGACACTCGGCAAAGAAACTCTTTGCCGAGTGTCAAAAATAAAACACTCGGCAAAGAGCTTCTTCGCCGAGTGTTTTCTTTTACCGAGGGTTTTTTGCGTGGCACTCGGCAAAGAGCTCTTTGCCGAGTGCCCGAAATAAAACACTCGGCAAAGAATATGGCACTCGGCAAAGAGCCAAATTCCGGTAGTGGGTGCGCGATGTTGTTCCAGCCTAATGCGAGGGAAGGGGCAAACTTGTCGACGCGGCCCCACACGACAGTAAGCCGGAGCATGCAAGCACACGAGCAGGGAGACTGACGACGTGGCCCACATGGCAGAGACACGACGCGTAGTGGAGCCTGGGCTAGCTAGCTGAGGGGTTTCGTGGGCTGCGATGGAGGGATGTGAGGCGAAGTGGGCCAAATTGGTGACTGTCGGCCCAATGGTGCACAGTTTCATTTTATTTTTATTTTTCTCCACTATTTCCTTCCCTTTTGATTTAAAACTTTGAATTTCAATTCTAATGTTGTTGTGGATTTGTTTTTCCCAATTAAACATGTTCTTTGAACATACCAGTATTAATTTCATTTATAAATTTATTTTGTATTTTTATAGTATCTCTTTTCTTTATTATTTTCCCTTTCTCACTTATAGATTAAGTCTTAATTCTAATTTTGAACTTTAATGATTCTCATTGATGTGACCACTATTTTTTTGTAAATGCACACACACACAACTCCAGCATGATGTATGATATTTTTTATGTTATTAGCTAATTACTCACCTAAAATGAGGTTATTCACATGCTACATTAGGTAGAGGCAAATATATAAGTGATTCAACTCCATCTTCATTGTTTACATTTTTGGGCATTACAGAACCCACTGCAACATCTTCACAGATCATAAGAGCCTCAAGTATATCTTTACTCACGCTGATCTCAACATGAGACAGAGAAGATGGCTAGAGCTGGTCAAGGACTATGACCTAGAGGTACACTACCACCGAGGGAAAAGCTAATGTAGTAGCTGATGCCTTGAGTCGGAAATCGCAATGCAACTATATATTGATGGATTCTCGCATCAACACCCTGTGTGATGAGTTGAGCAAAATGAAGATTGAAGTGATTCCTTCTGGTGCTTTGTCTCACATTTCCGTGGAGCCAACTTTGCGAGACCAGATAATCATGGCCCAACTCAGTGACAAGGGAGTGCAAATCATTAAGGAGAACCGCCATCAGAAGACAGAGAAGTATAAGTGTTTCCGCCAAGATGGGAAGGTTATATTGTGGTTTGGAAGCAAATTGGTGATTCCTAAAAATAAGGATCTCAAGAAGAAAATCTTGGATGAGGCTCATCTCTCCAAATTCTCCATGCATCCAGGAAGCACCAAAATGTACCATGATCTGAAGCCCTTGTATTGGTGGACCAGAATGAAGAGGTAAATAGCCCAATATGTATCAGAATGTGACACATGTCAGAGGATAAAGGTAAGCCACTTAAAATCAGCTAGTGCCTTGCAAACCCTATCAATACCTTCATGGAAATGGGATGACATCAGCATGGATTTTATTGTGGGTCTGCCTAACACCTCTCGACATCATGATTCAATTTGGGTCATCGTGGACCGATTGACAAAAGTGGCACATTCTCTTCCTGTGCACACCACCGATAAGGCTCAAAAGTATGCAGAGTTGTATATTGGCCGAATCGTGTGTTGGCATGGGTTACCCCGGACAATTGTCTCTGACCGAGGAGCCCAATTCGTTGCCAGATTTTGGGAACAACTGCAAGAGTCTTTGGGAACCAAGCTAATAAGAAGTTCAGCTTACCACCCACAGACTGATGGTCAGACCGATAGGGTAAATCAAATTCTTGAAGATATGCTAAGGGCTTGTGCGATCGATTGCGGCAAGAACTGGGATAAGTACCTCTCTTTGGCAGAGTTTCCTTATAACAACAGTTATCAATCCAGCCTAAAGATGGCACCTTTCGAAGCCCTATATGGAAGAAGATGTCGAACACCCCTCAATTGGTCTCAGCCTAGAGAAAGAGAAATTTTTGGACCTGACTTAGTGACTGAAGCCAAAAGGAAAGTCAAGCTAATCAGGAAGAATCTAGAAGCTGCTCAGGCCAGGCAAAAGAGTTACCACGATAAGAGAAGAAAACCTCTCCAGTTTGAAGTGGGAGATTTTGTATATCTGAAAGTATCACCCACCAAAGGAGTGCAGAGGTTTGGGATCAAAGGCAAGTTAGCCCCTCGCTACATTGGACCTTATGTGATCGTGGAAACATGTGGACCCGTGGCATACAAATTGAAGTCACCTCCAAAAATGCCTGCCATCCACATTGTATTCCATGTGTCCCAACTGAAGAAGTGTGTTCGATTGCCGATCGAGATCATAGTAGAACCTAAAGTGGAGATAGAGCCAGATCTATCATACCAAGAGTACCATTCCAAGGTTCTGGACTGCAAGGAAAGATCAACTCAGGCTAAATCGATCAAAATGTATAAGATCCAATGGAGTAATCACTCAGAGGAAGAGGCTACTTGGGAGACGGAGGAATTTCTACGTTCGAACTTGCCCAATTGTCTACCTAAGGGAATTGGTATGTAACCATGCCCAACCCCTCCACCTGCCCTTTGAATCTAAATATAAGGAAAATGAACTTAACATAAAAAGAATTAGTTGAAAGACTAAAACAAAGAGGACTTCCTTCTGAAGTTGCAAAGAAGATGACATTCGAAGAGCAGTTACTAAGAAGAACCTTAATAAACAAACCACCAAATTCTAGCAAGCCTTAACCTTCGCTTCACCCCGGAGGACTCTGACCGAATCTTGGGACGAGATTCCTTTAAGGGGGACGGTTGTAACACCATAGTAATTCCTAGAGTTCTTCTCAGTGCTAACTCAAGAACCATTATTTCATGTGAATCAAATTGAGCAAAAGACATCAAAAACTTGAGAATAAAAGTCCAACTAATTCTTTTGTCCTAAGACTCATGCCTAAATCATATCATGCATTCAAAATGGGAAAAATGTTAAAACCCTAGAACAACCCTAATTAGGCCATTTAAGTAGAGAGGAAGAAATTGGTAATAAGACCATGAAAAACATGGAATCATGGCTTAGGCCAATTATAAAAGTTGAAATACACTAATTAAGCTACAACAATTGTTATAAACGTTTGGACAAAATAGTTGATTAAAATCCCCAAAAAGGCCATCCAAGTGGAAGCTCCCTAGGGAAATCTGAAATTCAGATTTCTGAATTTCAGCCTTCACCTAGAACTTTTGCACGTTCACCTTGATCCCTAGCTCAAATCCTCAAGTCTCCATTGACAAAATTGTTCTAAATGAATCCCTCTGCAATGTGTGTGAAGATGGCATTGAGATTCGTGCCCTAGACACGTCAAACCCGGGATTTCCTCTCGGAGTTCAGCAGTGAGACAAACCCAACTTCATCCCTCCATATCTTTTGATCCAGTCAGCAAAACCCATAAGCCTCCACACACTAATGACAAAGGAATGTCAGGGGAAGAGATCTCTCAACGGGATCATGGCCATAATCGTGAAGATTTGGAGACAATCCGCGCTTGAACTTGACCTCTCTCTGCGCTGCCTCGTGCTCGACATCGTACCCAAGCGCCAGAGCACGCACTGGCGCTCGCCCGTGCACACCCTGAGCGCGTGTCAAAGCCACCCCTCGGCCGTGCTCGCCCACGCCTTTAAGACCACCCCCAGACACGCCTCACCTCACTCCGCACTCACCTTCGCTGGCTAGACACCACCCTTAGCTCCAGCGAGCTCTGTGCCACCCGGCCGAGCCACCCGAGCGTCGGCCACCACGGCCAGCCATTTCCAGAGACCTTCAGCCTCAACCGAGCCTTTGGACAGATTCCCCAAGGAGCCGTGAAGCTTCTCCAAGCGAGAATCGAAGCCCTGCCTCACCAGAACAGCAAGATCATCGTTGCCGGACTTCGGTCGCCCACTGCCGCGCGTAGACCGAGCTATCCGGTGAGCCATTCTTGAATACCTCGCACACCTGCCTTCCCTAGCACCTAGTAAAGCTCACTGACCAGTTTAATTGAACTCTACCGCCCTGGATAGGCCAGAGCCCTCGCCGCTGATGAGCTCCCTCGCCTGCGCACGTGGATCGGCCTACTCCGACCATCCCTGGAGACGATCCGCACATTGGCGTGACCGTCACGACCTCCCCTACACCCTCGGCCACTTCACCGGAGCAATCTCGCCGCCGGTAAGCCCCTCCGCCCTTTCCTCCGCCGCGGGTACGGTATAATTGGGAGAAGGACCTCGGGTTAGGTTTAGCAAAACCCCAGGGGGTTTCTAAACTGCCTGTGGCACTTTTGAATAGTGACCCGAGGACTAGTCTGTAAGGAAACTTAGAAACTTTCGCCAGGGACCCCGATGCAAAGTTAGTTTCCATTTAACTATTTCAGAATATCCTTTTTAATGAACAGAGAACTTAGGAAATTCATAACTTGAAGAATATTTATCCGAAATTAGTCAAACCAATTTTGCTGGATTCAAAATAATATAAACTATCAGGCCAAAGTAGCAAACCCCATGTTTTATGTATTAATTTTTAGAGTTTTGAATTAAATAAGGAAACTGCCCAAACCTTATTAAAATGAAGAAAAGTAGAAATACTCCTGTGCTAGGCTTAAGAAAATTTGTAGAAATGCAAACCCATCTTAGGCACTACTTAAAAATACTGAGCACCCCAGTTATAAGATTAACTCAATATTTTCTATTAAAAACTATATCTATCCAAAACTTGGGAAATTAAGAAAGGCAATAGAAAATAATAAACAGAGAAGGAGCATATTTTTCCTAGTATACTTAAGTGATGAGGAACCTAGGAAAAATACAGAAAACCCTAGTACAAGGCTAATCTAGGGATTAAATAATTCATTAGGCAATAAGGAACCAAGGAAAACCATGATTAAAAATATTAGACCCACTTCAAAAATGGTAAGAAAAATTTAGTAGACTCCTAACTGCTAGGACATCACTACAAAAATAATAAACACACCAACCCAACATAATAAGTTGGTTGAACAATTAAAACTTGATTTTGGTCCATATTCTAATTAAATCATAAGAAAGTCTAAAATTGTGCAACAGTAGGCAAATGAATTTTTACCAAATTATTGATGAAGTAGACCACCAGAGAAAAATGCAAAACCTATTCAAAAAATACAAGATAACACCCATTACCCCCTACCCCATGAAAAGGACCATATAATCCAAGAATTTCTACCCCCTCTTCCCTTAAGCAAAAAGTTGCCAAATTCTAGAATGATTGCTCTTGCACAAAGAAGAAGATGGCAAAAATTAGAAATCTATTGTTTGATATTTTTCAAGTATAGTGGTAGTAGAAAGCACCCCATTGGCCATAAACTTTAGAAAATCACAGTAAAATAACCAATAAGTATTAGTCGCTAAAATTTGGTACACAGTCATACTATAGCACCTAAATGCTAGCAAAAATAAGCCGTAGAAAATAACCCACTGTTAAAGGAGAGTTGTAGTTCAAAGCACCCCCTCTGCCCTAAAATTTGATAATTTTGTACATAGAGAACCCTTCACTTTTTAAGCCCTAATTCTTGAGACAGAGAGTTATACACCAGTGAGAAGTTACTTTAATGTTTACAAAAGTTTTAGAAATTTATAAAACCAACTTGTAGTTCAAACCCACCTTAAAGGCATAAAAGAAAGGAAAAGAAGAGATAAATTAGAAAAATAAAGAATCTCACCCAATGAATTTAGCTAGGAATCTTATTAAAAATTTCACTGAAAGCATCAAGAGGAAAATCAGTGGAACACTAAGATAATCTGGCCATTCAACCTAACCAAACTTGACCTAAAGGGCTAAGTGTACCACCAAAATTTCCAGTAGTAAGATTAAGCCTTCCCTCATTAATTTGATCTTTCACCATCAAATTTTAATTGCTAAATTGCATATCATGCCATGCATGTATCTTACTCATTGCATTCATTAGATTGCAACCTCGCTAACGGAGAGTACGTGCTCATTCCTAAGCAAGGAGCTGTCCATGAGGAAGACCAGGAGCCAGCTCCCGAGCCTACCATCGAGGATCTCCCTGTAGCCCCAGCAATTGAAGGCAAGTCTCGGTTTTATGCATAACCAATTTATATATGCTACTTTACAACACTTAATGTTTGTAGGCTTGCGATGTGCACTTAAGTGTAGGAGTTGCTTGAAACCCTTAATTGCATGAATTTAGGATTCCTTTTTGAGATGGATACTAGTATGCTAGGTCGAGTAGCTGCTTTGCTAATTAGGACCTCTGTAGAAGTCGAGTGATTTTTCTAGCACTCGCGCGAGGTCAGGAATCGATTGTATTCATCTTGATAACGGGATCTATGATGGTCTATGGATTTGGATCCAGGGTGGATGGGTCCATGAAACGGGAAAAGGAACTAACGATTAATGTGTGCATACCTAAGTCCAGCGTTTGAACGTACTAAACACATGTCGAGAAATATGGTAACCGGTAAACCTAGTACTTGAGTGAAGCCGGGTGCGGACTTTCCTCCTCACTTGTCCTGAGACTGGGTCTCCCATGCTAGCTATGGTGGGTACAAGTGCGGCCACGCACGGCGGCAGGTGGGGTCAGTGGAGCATTGTATGCCAAGGCGGTGAGCCCTGGCCGCGAACAGGGAATCGATGGGGACGGTTGATATGTGTGGGGACGGAGTGCCCCTACATGTCGTGTGTCTAGGTTTACCTTACAAGGTTTAAAAACTTGATTCGAATCGTCTGCTTCTCGCAACTAATGAGACTGCTTGACCCCTTGTACTACATTGAGTAAGAAGTGAAATGAGGTTTTACTTGAGATAACATGTTGATTGTATTAAATGATTGCTACCATGTATGCTTAGAAGGAGCAAACTTAGCTAAAAGTAATGATACTATAATTGGAAAAGCTAAAATTGATTTTAGACTTAGCTAGTGCTTTTTGCAAACCAAACCCCTCAGCCAAACAACCGCATGGTCTAGAGGTAGAGGAGTAGATTCCTCACACCGGGTAAATGTAGATAAGTATTAGTATACTCAGCCTTGCATGTGGCATAATTTTTGCAGGTACGCTTCAGGGTATGGTTGATGGTGTGACTTGGCCTACCACCCTACCACCAGGTTGGACGGTCGAGTGGGATGCTGCTCCAGCAGGAGAGGAGCAGGACAAGTAGTGGGCTAGGCCTTGCCCTATTCCTCATCTTTCGACGATATCGACTATCTGCTACAATTTATCTTATGAACTCATTTTAGTTTACTTGAAAAACTCTGATTCATGTAATAACTCCGGTACTTTAATTTGAGGTTTCCTGTTTTATTGTATTCCTCTGTGACTCACCATCGAGTGGGTTAGTGGTATTTGATCCTGGATGAGTGACTTTATCAGACTAGATCTGAGGGACTGACGGGTTATTCTGATTTAAGTGTGTCGCGAACTCTAAGGCGTGACTTGGGCTATTAAGCTAGAATAATTCGGGCGGTTCTGGCACACTTGGATTATCCACCATAGCCTCTCAATTTCTCTTTTCCCCCAAATCTGTTTTCCACACCACCGCGAACACCTCGCCGTGCCCAGCTCTCTGCAGGTCAGTTCAAGCTTCTTTGCTTGATGTTCTAGCCTCCCTTAAGTCCCCTTCTACTCGTAGACCCATTTAATTGAACTTGATTGCCCTGGATCACCAAGAACACGTCGGGTTGTTCTCGGTTTTCGCCATCATCGTGAACAGAAGGATTCTAGGCTAGAATCGTGCAATTCATATAGGGATTAGGGTCACCGGGGGTGAAATTAGGTGTCGAACAAAGGAGAGGCCTAGCTGTTGCGCTGTGAAGAAATAGAAGTGAAGGGGCCTAACTGTGAACGTCAGAGACATAGATGAATAGTGCGCAGGATTCTTTACCGGTTATTTGAATGACCAAGGTCCTCTGCGCAAAATGGACATCGCGGGCGCGGGCGCGTGTTTCTCCCGTCTGCGAGCCGGCTTGAGCTAAATTGAGCCCAACACTATTCATTGTTTCTCTTTTTTTCTTTTTGCTGAAAGATTAGGGAATTTATAGACAATTCTAGAAAAAATGATAAAAATATGAGACCAATTTTATTGGACTCTTAAATTCTTCTAGTATTTAACAAAAGTAGTTCCAATATTTTTAGTCCCAACTATGAATTATTTATTATTTAAAAGGGCCTAAACCTAGACTTTTGTAATTTTAGAAATTACTAGATAGCTCCAAAAATCATAAAACATTTTGGGTAAACTAATTTGATAACTAGAGCCCATGGGTGAAGTTTGACATGTTTTGGACATTGTTTGATCCCAAAACCCAAAACCCTAGCTTTTTAGAATAGAATTGCCTAACCCTACTAGGGTATTAGCCCAGAAAACCATAGTTACCCAGGTGTACCGTGAAGGAAAGTTGTATTCAAGATACCCCTTGATGTATCTCTAGTATAATTGCATAGTCATAGCATCACATAAGCATTCATGTATATGTATGGTTATGTATACAAAACAAAGAAGGAGTAAGTGTCAGAGAAGAAGAGACTGCACCACCAACTGAGACTCCACCTGCTGGGAATTGTTTTTATTTTGATATCTATGGAACAGATCCCTAATCCCCTACAACACAAGGCAAGCCCCGGTGCATTTACCTTTTCCTTATGATTAATGTTTTATTATGATCATGTTTCAATTACGTTATTACTTAATTACTATTCATGATAAGATCATATTGTTAATTGGAACATGGAGAACCACCCGGGAAAACAGTGCTACCACAAGGGTGGAATGGGACGCCCTTGGCCAAGTAATTAGGAAAGCTAGGGAGAGATTACCTTGCCCAGGTAGGGGCAAGCGGGGAGGCATCGCTGCTAGAGTATAGGGAGGTCCTCGAGTTGAATTGTCTGTAAAGCATTTCAGACGATGGATTCGTATGCTTCCTTCTTCCTGAATCCGTAGCGGGTTTTCTCGAACTAGTGGAACTTTAGAAAGGCCTTGTAGTGCTACCCCGCCTCGCTTCCTTGGTAGAGTTGTATGGGGTCTGTACAACCCCATGGCAAATGGGTAACACGACTTGTGGGTAAAGATGTGCAACCTCTGTAGAGTGTAAAACTGGTATATCAGTCGTGCTCATGGTCATTAGTGGCTCGAACACTCACATGATTAACTTATGGAATTAAACTCAATTTGTCATTTGCATTGCAATGTGGGTGTAGTTGTTAATCTTGATCTCTTATTTGATTGGGTTGGTATTGACTTATACTTAGTAACTGCTAATAAAATTTTGAAGAACTTTTAAAGAAATGCTCAGCTTTAACCATCTCCTTTGGTAAGCTTTACACTTCACATGAGCTCCCACCTTTGATGAGTTCATGCACATTATTCCCCACAACTTGTTGAGCGATGAACGTATGTGAGCTCACCCTTGCTGTACTAGCATCCCCCAGGTCAAGAACAGGTACCACAGGATGAGGCGCATGGCGGATGTTGTGATGAGATTGTGAGAGGTCTAGGACGCAGTCTCCCAGTCAACTTTAGATCGTTGTCTTTGTATGATGTAATTATTTAACTATTTTGTACAAAACTACGTTATATGTTAAAGATGTGACATTCATTTCTGTACCATGAATCATCATATGTGTGAGACTTGATCCCAGCACACTTGGTGAATGTCCCACCCAGGTTTCGGGGCACCAAGACCCGGGCGCGAACATAATCACCAGGTGTGCTGGGACCAAGTCTCACACATATGATGAATCATGGCACAGGATCGAATGTAACATCTTTACTATATAATCGGAGTTCTATACAAAATAAATAAATAATTACATTATATGGAGACAACGGTCCAGCAACCCAAAGTTGACTGGGAGACGATAGCCTAGACCACTCATGAACTCATCACAACATCCTCCATGTGCCTCATCCTGTGGTACCTATTCTTGACCTGTGGGGGGTGTGAGACAGTAAGAGTGAGCTCACATACGTTCAAAGCTCAACAAGTTGTGGGGAATAAAGTGCATGAACTCGCCAAAGATGGGAGCTCATGTGAAGTGTAAGGCTTACCAACGAAGATGGTTGAAGCTGAGCATTGCTTTTAAAGTTGGTCAAAATTTTATTAGCAATTACTAAGTATAAGTAAATACCAACCCAATTAAGTAGTATAACAGAAGTAACAACATCACCTGCGATGCAATGCATATGACAAATTGAATTTAAGTTCCATAAATTAATCATGTGAGGGTCCGAGCTGCTCATGACCGTGAGCACGGCTAGTATACCAGTTTTACACTCTGTAGAGGTTGTGCATCTTTACCCACAAGTCATGTTACCCATCTGCCACGAGGTTGTACGGGCCCCATACACCTCTACCAAGGAAGTGAGGCAGGGTAACACTACGAGGCCTTTACAAAGTTCCACTAGCTTCAGAAAACCCGCTACAGTTTATAGAAAGCTCCAATGCAGGGATCTCCCGCCTGACCGCCATCGCAGCAAAATCAACCAAGAACCTCCCTACACTTACCACTCCCCTACTGCCCTTGCCCCTTTCGGGTAAGGTAGTCCTCCACTAGCTTTCCTAATTAATCAGCCAAGGGCGTCCCATTAAACCCTTGTGGTAGCACTATTTTCCAGGGTGGTCGCTCCATGTTCCAATTAACATAATGATCTTATCATGAACAGTAAATAACAACTGATAATAAATAATGTGTATCTCAATGCCCAAATCCACATATAGCACTAGCAAGTACTACCCAAAAAGTTCAGGGGTAAACAAGGCATAAAGATAGTCAAACTAGGGTAACCTATTAGGTCCCATCAAAATTAACTTATGCAGATCATTACAATTAATCAGAATATGACTGGGTAAAAAGAAGTGATCAAGGGCACAACTTGCCTGGCACTTGAGATTCTATGTACCAAATTGCTCTTCAGGTGACTCGTAACCCCGCTGCTAGTCGTAGCAATACAAACAGACATGATATAGGCAAAATTAACATCACACCAAATGTAAGAACTGAATAATAATGATCTACGCATTGCTACAAGTTCGTGGGATCGAGAACCGCTAAATTCAGAGCTACGATTATTAAGTTATGAATTTCTGAAATTATTTAGTGCTTAGAATAGATTAATCCTAATGAACAATTTTAATTCAAGTTTCATGGCTAAACAGTGTTACTAGTTGATAGACAATATTAATACAAAATTATTGCAACTGGAATTACTCAATTTGGAGTTAAAATGAATTAACTATGAATTTTCTAAGTTCTCAAGTATTTTTTATATTGTTTTTATACAAAAATAAATTTGCAGAATTAATTTAATAAGGAAATAAGATCTCTTAGGCTGCGGCTACCTTTCTCTAAAAGGTAAAGGGTCTATTTGCAAAAACCTGGACCCGACTGTGATGTTCTTTGAATAAGTGTGGACGGCGGGTTGGTTTGGATAAAGATCGGGGTCTTTCTGCAACTTTCGCACGGTCGAAGGGGTATGGTGACATCTAGGCCATGCGATCCAAATCTCACGGCCCAGATTACATTGAGCCAACACCGAAACGGTACGCATCGGACACCGCCTGATTGGCAACCTACGATCTAGATTTAAAACAACCCGAATCGATCCCTTTCGCCCGATCACACATCTGTGGCCCAGATCAGATGGTGCGAAGGGACACGTCACGACTTCATCTTGGCTGTTAAATCCCTATCCGACGTCCAGCGCACAACCCACCCAAATCTGAGGACCCAGGTGGTAGCGCCGCCCATTCTATCGGCGGAGACCTCGTTGATGAAGGGTGATACGATGCCCAGGTGCGTATTGCTCAAAGAGGATAGGCGCTAAGCGATCCTACGGACGCAACGGAGCTGTCGGGGGGCTCACGAGAGGCAGGGGCGACGAAGCGGGGGCGGTCCACGTTGGAGGTGGTTCCGCGGCACTTTCGGGTGTCCGGCGAGCAATTGCCTAGACGCCGAAGGACCGCAGGCCAAATTGATGGTTTCCGGGACTCCACAAAACAATGGCGCTGCCGCAGAGTACCACACCGATGTCTAGGCAACCTAGTCGCGCGCGCGCCGACAGCGGACTGCCCGCTCCGGTGGTCGGTCTACCGTGACTGCTTCCACAGGTTGTGTGAAGCATGGAGGAGAAGGATAAGGGAAAACCGGTGCTATGGTTTTATAGATGGGTGAAGTCTGGGTTGCTAGGTCGGGAAGAAGCCGCGATTCCCGCGCGGAGGTTGGGATCGTTGCGCATGCCGCGGAGAAGATAACACCAGTTGCGCAACGTAGAGGGTCCACCGTGGCGCGCGAGCGGAACAAGGGGAAGGAGACTGGCGAGATCCGAAGGCTAGGGAATGTCCCAACAACCAGACCGACGAGATCGCAGAGAAGTCGCGACACTTGTTGTGGTGGAGAAGATCAACCTGACGACTCGGGCCCACAAACTAGGGACAACTAGAAACATCATTGGGTGCGTGTGGCGCGGATGGTTTTTCTGACACGCGGGACCCGCATCGCAGTGGCAGCAACGAGCCAGCGCGCATGGTGAAGTGGGATTTGGGCCAAGGAAAGTTGAGACTCGGCCCAAGAGGGGGTTTCTGTTTTTTTCTTTCTCTTTTTTCTAGTATCCTCTTTCTATTCCAAATTCAAATTTCCAGTTCAGTTTATCTTTCATTCAAAAATTCAAATTCTTTTAACTGCATGATCTACAATTATGTATATATATTTATTTTTTATTTACTTATTTCCCTTAATTGAGTATGCACAAAGAAGGGGAATTCAATTAATTCCCAAAACATTTTTTTTATATGAATACATGAATTTATTTATTTTATTATTATTATTATTATTATTATTATTATTATTATTATTTTGCCTTATCCAAATTTTAGGGCTTTACAAATCCCCCCCTTAACAAAAATCTAGTCCTCAAGATTTGTAAGAAAAATGAGGTATACCCATATTGTCTCAAAACTTATGCGCAAACAAAATCTCAGCATGATGCATATCTTATTAGCAAAACACAAGGTCAAATAGACCTTATTATTATTCCTAAAATAGTAAAATACTAATTACTAGCTAAACTAATATTTAGGTCTTATAAATAGTAAAATATATGTATCTATATTTATGTTTATCTCTATTCTTGTTGTTCATTGACTTCTTCACCAACTACTTCATCTTCAACTAGCTCTTCTTCTTGAATTTCAAGTTCACCGGTTCAACTTCTACTTCTGCATGATGAACTTGTCCCCGGTTGACAGATAGGGGCTGACTCTTTCCTGCCGAAGCCTAACCTTGCTTTATTGGAGCTGGCGTAGTGTAGGCAGCCCTGTTGGGACAGTAGTTGGCGTAGTGTCCTGGTTGTCCACACTTGAAGCATGCCCTGTTGGTGGATGTGTTAGGAGCAATAGGTCCTGCTGGGGTGCTTGCATGCGGAGGGGCAGTTGGTGCCCGTTGAGGTTGTTGTCTGGAACTGCCACTAGCTGGTGTACTTGGAGTGGTAGTATAGCGAGGACGGGAACTACTTCCAGCCTATCCTTGGTTAGCAGCCCTTCTTTTCTCTCCAAACATACACCTCTTGTTTTCTACAGCAATAGCTTTGTCAAGTAGCCTTTGGAAGGATGGGAATGTGTGCGATACCAGTTGATATTGCAAGGGTCCAATCAAACCGTCTAGAAAGAGCTCCTGCTTCTTCTCATCATCCTCAACATCCCTAGGAGCATATCGAGATAACTGAATGAACTTGTCCCTATATTCACTCACAGACATACTTCCTTGCTTAAGGGATTGAAACTCCTTCCTCTTAATCTTCATGAGTCTAGCAGGAATATGGTAATTCCTGAATTGAGTAGAGAATTCTGCCAAGGTAATTGTGTCGACAGCAGCATGAGCAGCGCAGTACGCATCCCACCAATCCGCAGCGGGACCAGTAAGACGACCTGATGCGTAGAGCACTTTCTCTCTGTCCGAGCACTGAGCTATGTTGAGCATCTTCTCAACAGACTTTAGCCAGTCATCTGCTTGTAGTGGATCCGCGGAGTTGGAGAAGGTTGGTGGCTTGTGACTCATGAATTCCCGGTGCTTATCCCGGGGTGGAATTAGTGGTGGTGGTGGAGGCAGTGGTGCTTGTTGTTGTTGCTGTTGCACCCTTCTCTCTTGACGTATCTCCTCCCGCTCTTGGCGCATCTCCCGGCGTATATCCTCTCTTTCTTGGCACATCTCTTGACGCTCCTGTCGCATCTGAGCGTGCATGTCTGCCATATTGTCTGCCATTTGCTGCATTATTTGCATCTGGGTTGAAATAACTGGCAACACCGACTGGTGGAGGATTTGGGGGATTCATCTCTACTTGTTGTTGTTGTCTAAGCACCCTTCGGTTATATGGATTGGCAGGTAGATCATTTCCTCCTCCCTTCCTGGTATTGACCATCTGAGTTAGAAGCATATAGTAAGATAGTTTTGCAAGGGAATCATTTGGTAGGCAGAATGAATAAGCTAATAGTTGGTTATGTACTGAAGATTCTTTGGCAGGGCTTGACCAGATGTTTTATGTCAAAACTGGGGTAACTAGTTGTATGAGGTGGATGTCACAAGGTAAGATAGAATATGTCAAGATGAGATAGATACAGAATACTAGATACATTTTAATGGGAATAATCTAGATTGTCTAGTTATTTTATAAATACTATCCTTTACGCCTAGATATATATGCAGATGTAATTGTGGACATTACTCCACAACCCATCACACTCAATCAAAGATCCAAATCAGACAAGTATCATAAGAACAAACATTCAAGTGCATAGATATCTATAAAAATAGTTTTGTTTTTGTTCGTAAGAGTAGGTCTCCTATTCCTAAAGGTCACTTTAGATACAGGATTTCAAAGTGTGAAATCCACATTTGTCTTTTAGAAAGAAAAGATAAGAATAATTAGAGTAAAGCAGAAATATATGAGAATATATTAAGAAAAGTTTAGAAAGAATCAGAGTAGCAAAGGTAAGTAGATAAGGGTCGTCCAATTCTATCTAGGTTTCGTCCTGCAATCAACACTGCTCCGATACCACTTCTGTCACACCCGAGTTTCGGGGCACCAAGACCCGGGCGCGAACATAATCACCAGGTGTGTTGGGACCAAGTCTCACACATATGATGAATCATAGCACAGGATCGAATGTCACATATTTACTATACAATCGGAGTTCTATACAAAATAAATAAATAATTACATTATAAGGAGACAACGGTCCAGCAACCCAAAGTTGACTGGGAGACGACGGCCAAGACCACTCATGAACTCATCGCAGCATCCTCCATGCGCCTCATCCTGTGGTACCTATTCTTGACCTATTGGGGGGTGTGAGACAGCAAGAGTGAGCTCACACACGTTCATAGCTCAACAAGTTGTGGGGAACAATGTGCATTAACTCGCCAAAGATGGGACCTCATGTGAAGTGTAAGGCTTACCAACGGAGATGGTTGAAGCTGAGCATTGCTTTTAAAGTTGGTCAAAATTTTATTAGCAATTACTAAGTATAAGTAAATACCAACCCAATTAAGTAGTAGAACAGAAGTAACAACATCACCTGCGATGCAATGCATATGACAAATTGAATTTGAGTTCCATAAATTAATCATGTGACGGTCCGAGCTGCTCATGACCGTGAGCACGACTATTATACCAGTTCTACACTCTGCAGAGGTTGCGCATCTTTACCCACAAGTCATGTTACCCATCTGCCACGGGGTTGTATGGGCCCCATACACCTCTTCCAAGGAAGCGAGGCAGTGTAACACTACGACGCCTTTACAAAGTTCCACTAGCTTCAGAAAACCCGCTACAATTTATAGAAAGCTCCAATGCCGGGATACCCCGCCTGACCGCCATCGTAGCAAAATCAACCAAGGACCTCCCTACACTGACCACTCCCCTACTGCCCTTGCCCCTTTCGGGTAAGGTAGTCCTCCACTAGCTATCCTATTTAATCAGCCAAGGGCGTCCCATTAAACCCTTGTGGTAGCACTGTTTTCTCGGGTGGTCGCTCCATGTTCCAATTAACATAATGATCTTATCATGAACAGTAAATAACAACTGATAATAAAAGTATGATAATAAATAATGTGTATCTCAATGCCCAAATCCACATATAGCACTAGCAAGTACTACCCAAAAAGTTCAGGGGTAAACAAGGCATAAAGATAGTCAAACTAGGGTAACCTATTAGGTCCCATCAAAATTAACTTATGCAGATCATTATGATTAATCAGAACATGACTGGGTCAAAAGAAGTGATCAAGGGCACAACTTGCCTGGCACTTGAGATGCTAGGTACCAACTTGCTCTTCAGGTGACTCGTAACCTCGCTGCTAGTCATAGCAATACAAACAGACATGATATAGGCAAAATGAACATCACACTAAATGTAAGAACTGAATAATAGTGATCTATGTGTTGCTATGAGATCGTGGGTTCGAGAACCGATAAATTCAGAGCTACGATTATTAAGTTATGAATTTCTGAAATTATTTAGTGCTTAGAATAGATTAATCCTAATGAACAATTTTAATTCAAGTTTCATAGCTAAACAGTGTTACTAGTTGATAGACAATATTAATACAAAATTATTGCAACTGGAATTACTCAATTTGGAGTTAAAATGAATTAACTATGAATATTCTAAGTTCTCAAGTATTTTTGATATTGTTTTTATACAAAAAATTTCCAGAATTAATTTAATAAGGAAACAAGATCTCTTGGGCTGCGGCTACCATTCTCCAAAAGGTCAAGGGTCTATTTGCAAAAACCTGGACCCGACTATGATGTTCTTTGAATATGTGTGGACAACGGGTTGGTTTGGATAAAGATCGGGGGTCTTTCTGCAACTTTCACACGGTCGAAGGGGTATGGTGACATCTAGGCCATGCGATCCAAATCTCACGACCTAGATTACATTGAGCCAACACCGAAACGGTACGCACTGGACACCGCCTGATTGGCAACCTACGGTCTAGATTTAAAACAACCCGAATCGATCCTGTTCGCCCGACCACAGATCTGTGGCCTAGATCAGATGGCGCGAAGGGACACGTCACGACTTCATCTTGGCCGTTAAATCCCTATCCGACGTCAGGCGCACATCCCACCCAAATCCGAGGACCCAGGCGGTAGCGCGGCCCATTCTACTGGCGGAGACCTCGCCGGTGAAGGTCGATACGGTGCCCAGGTGCGTAACGCTCGAAGAGGATAGGCGCTAAGCGATCCTACGGACGCAACGAAGCTGTCAGGGAACTCACCAGATGCAGGGGCGACGAAGCGGGGGCGGTCCACGTTGGAGGCGGCTCCACGGCACTTTCGGGTGTCCGACGAGCAATTGCCTAGACGCCGAAGGCCTGCAGGCCAAGTTGATGGTTTACGAGACTCCACGAAACAATGGCGCTGCCCCAGAGTACCACACCGATGTCCAGGCAACCCAGCCGCGCGCGCCGGCAGCGGACTACCCGCTCCGGTGGTCGGTCTATCGTGACTGCTTCCACAGGTTGCGTGAAGCACGGAGGAGAAGGACAAGGAAAGGGAAAACCCGCGCTATGGTTTTATAGATGGGTGAAGTCCGTGTTGCCAGGTCAGGAAGAAGTCGCGATTCCCGCGCGGAGGTTGGGATCGTCGCGCATGCCGCGGAGAAGATGACACCAGCTGCGCAACGTAGAGGGTCCACCACGGCGCAATAGCGGAACAAGGGGAAGGAGACTGGCGAGATCCAAAGGCTAGGGAATGTCTCAACAACTAGACCGACGAGATCGCAGAGAAGTCGTGGCACTTGTTGCGGTGGAGAAGATCAACCTGACGACTCGGGCCCACACACCAGGGACAGCTAGAAACATCAGTGGGCGTGCGTGGCGCGGATGGTTGGTCTGACACACAGGGCCCGCATCACAGTGGCAGCAACGAGCCAGCGCGTGTGGTGAAGTGGGATTTGGGCCGAGGAGAGGGGAGACTTGGCCCAAGAGGGGGTTTCTATTTTTTCCATTCTCTTTTTTTCTAGTATCCTCTTTCTATTCCAAATTCAAATTTCTAGTTCAGTTTATCTTTCATTCAAAAATTCAAATTCTTTTAACTGCATGATCTACAATTATGTATATATATTTATTTTTTTATTTACTTATTTCCCTTAATTGAGTATGCACAAAGAAGGGGAATTCAATTAATTCCCAAAACATTTTTTTATATGAATTCATGTATTTATTTATTTTATTATTATTATTATTTTACCTTATCCAAATTTTGGGGCTTTACAGTGAAGTTCGTGCCTAGGTTTTGGTCCCCTAAAATCCGGGTGTGACACCACTATCGAGCTTCCGGCCAAAACGACGTGGGTCTCGTTCCCTTCGGTTTACTGTGGTGGCTGTGACACAAACTCGGTTGTCACGGTCTCGCAAGACTCTTGCCCCACTTGGTACAATTACAACGACTCACGCAAGAGCCGAGGGGTTATGTGGTTTTTCTAAACTCACTCAACTAACTAGGGTTCACCTAGAGCAAGTGCATAAGCGGTCTAACTAAACTAAGCACTTCACAAAGCACCTACGCTAATCACCGAGTGATTCTATTAAGCACTTGGGTGTATGAGCACTTGGAAATGTCTACAATATGCCTTGGTATGTTGCTTGAGCTACCACACACCCAAATGGCCGGTTGGGGGGTATTTATGGCCTCCCCCACAATTATAGTCGTTAGACAGAAGCAAAAGTCGGCCGTTGGGGGTCTGCAGCAGTTGACCGTTGGAACCGACCATTACGTAGACTATCTGGTGCACACCGGACAGTCCGGTGCTACACCCCGAGAGCACCCGGTGTGGGCTTCTCTGCGTAGACTACCCAGTGTCACACCAGACAGGTTACTGTTCACTGTCCGGTGTGCCACCAGTGCGCTGGCTAACTGCCCACTTCATGGATTTCTTCGTTGTTTCTTTTTGGGCTTCTTTTCCTCTCGAGTCTTGGAATTCTACGCATATTTTATGTTTTCTTTTGAGGTGTTGCATCCTCAGTGTCTTAGTCCAATCCTCTTCATGTCTTGTGAACTATAAACACAAACACTAGCAAACATATTAGTCCACAGGTTATGATGATCATCAAACACCAAAACCTTTTTAGCCAAATGGCCCAGGTCTATTTTCCTTACACCGTTCTCTTTGGCGGCATAGACGAAGAAATCTTGGGATGCATCCCCGATCGCACCGGAGCAAAAATTGTGAATAACTTAGCAAAGAGTGTCGGATTCCCGAAGCTTGAAAGGGATATTAGCAATTATAGAAAATAACACATCACCGACAGCTTGTTTTACTCAAATTTTAAGGTATGATTTTCTGTTGTTCCTCCTTCATCCAATTTAGCTTTAAATGTTTTTAGAATGAAATCCTAATGCAACTTCGTCTTTGCAACAGAGTCTGCTTTTGAGGAAAGCTTTGAAATTGCAACAAGAGAATGAAGATAAGAAAAACAAGTTTTTTATCAACGATTTGGAGAAAAAGATTGAAAATCTTGAAAATTCTTTGAAGGAAAAAGACTCTTTGCTCAGTATTGCCGAAGGCTCTCTCGCTGAAGCTTGTCTTCAAAACAAGAAACAAAGCATTCAAATTTCAGATCAAGACGCGAGAATTGAAAGTTTGAACAAAGAGCTGGAGAGAACAAAAACAACTTTGCAAGATAGCACAAGCCAATTCAACCGTAAATCCAAAGCTTTAAACCTGAAAGTCAAAGCCAAAGCCGAAAAGGACTTTAAACTTTGTGAAACACTGAAAACACTTCGGGACAGATGCTTCGGCTTCGCAACCCAATGCTCCTCTCGGTTAACAGGCATTTTTAACTCTATTGGGGCTACATCCGAGGAAGCCAATCATTCTGGCAAAGATATTCTGAAGGCACTCAAATGGATTGAAAAAGAAATTGAAGATCTTGATGAAGTCATAGTTGGCCATGGTGCCTTCTGTGCACTAGTGGCTGCCCGTGGAACGGCTGCCATTTTCACCAAGGCTGGATACAACCACCTGAAAACTGTCAACAAACCAACCTTTGGCCTCGTGGCATCAGACTTGGACAACATCCCAACCGAGGCTAGAAGTGTAGGCAACAGATTTATCACTCAAATCAGGATGAAGGGTGGCCGAGAGGTTGCTGGAGACGAAACTCAGGCACTAATTGACAAGGTATAAATATTCTCCTACTTTGGTGCATCATGCTTTATAGTGTTTGTCACATTATGTTTCATATTATCTTTTTTACACATTGTTGTTTCCAAGGCAAGACTGATGAAGATTGATGAACCGAAGCTTATCCCAATAGTCCTGAAGAATGCTCTGAGGTCGTCTTGTAATTATGCCAATAGTCCTGAAAGATGCCCCTGGAGCTCTTTTTTGTAAATGAAAAACATTATATCCATCAAAAAAATTGTCGAACAATGTAATATCTCGGTAAACATTTATAACTACCTTGCAATATTACCTTTCTTTTGCTGTTACCTGCTTTGCTTTGGATGAAACCAGAATTACCATTTTTTGAGCCGAAGGCGAAAAACACCTTCCCTTCTTTTTGTTCACAACGAAGCATTTTAGACTTCTCGTTACTTTCTCATGTGAAGTGCCATGATGCGATGAAGCTAGAAATGACTAATGAATGCTTGGATGAATGCGAAGTATGATGTGATGTAATATGCAAGTGCATCCCGAAGATAACAAAATTCACACATAAACACGCACACAGACTCTGCATCCCCTCAGGAACGACTTTGGAGTCTCTTCATCTTCATTTGGTGATATTTTAGCTCTGCATCCCCTTAGGAACGACTTTGGAGCTTCTTCACCTTTATTAGGTGGTATCTTAGCTCTGCATCCTCGTAGGAACGACTTTGGAGCTTCTTCACCTTTATTAGGTGGTATGTTAGCTCTGCATCCCCTTAAGAATGACTTTAGAGCTTCTTCATATTTTTTACACTCGATAGTTTAATCTCAGATCTTTACATTTTACATATGGGGAAATATTTGTCCTTGTATTAAATAGGGCTACGAAAAGAAAATGAAAATTACAACCTATGACCCCATTAAAAACCTTTCTCCCCTCTTGAAAGGAAAAAAGGATACCATAGGAAACGAAAAATTACATGATTGTTACACATAGTATCTCAGAAGTTCATCTGCATTCTAGGATCTTGGAATATCATTCCCATCCATGTCTCTTAATGTGTATGATCCTGGTATTAACAAAGATGCTACCAAGAAGGGGCCCTCCCACTTGAGCTATAGCTTCCCCATAGTTTTTGGGTTAGCTATTCTTCGAAGCATCAAATGTCCTAGCTTAATGTTCTTTAATCTAACTTTCCTACCCTGCCACTTTGCTGTTTTGGCTTGGTATTTATCAATATGATCTATTGCCTGAAGCCGGACCCCTTCTATAGAGTCTTTTGACACTTTGCAAGTATCTTCATCCTCTGCCAAAGCTAGAGTCCTTATTGATCCTGTCTCTGCTTCTTTCAGAGTTATTGCTTCATCACCGAACAAAACTTTAAATGGGGGTAAAACCCGTTGATCTTGAAATGACAGTATTATGATTTCACACCACCTTTACTAGTTCATCTGGCCACTTTCCCTTTGGCAAATTAAAGATTGATCTCATTATTCCTGTGATAATGATTCCATTTGCTCTTTCTACTAAGTCGTTGGATTCTAGATGTCTTACCGATGCAAAGTGTATTTTTCTTCCTATCTAATCACAGAAAGTTTTGAATGCTTCGGAGTCCAACTATGCTTCATTATCAATTGTGATGGCCTTTGGCACCCCAAACCAACAAATGATATTTTGCCAGAAAAACTTTTGGAATGTGGTTGAAGTTATTGTAGCTAGTGGCTCGATCCATTTTGAGAAATACTCCACTGCTACTACAACATAATTAGATTCCCTTCGGCTGGTGGTAGTGGTCCCAGTAAATCTAGTCCCCATCTGTACAATGGCCAAGTGAGCTATATTAATTGCGTTAGAGATGAAGGTTGCTTTTGGTCCCTCACACACTTCTAGCAATTCTCACATTTTTGCACTAGTTCTGTTGCATTCGAAGCAACCTTCACCCAGTAGAAACCTTATCGGTTTTAGATCATGGTACATCTTGTTGCTTCCTAGGTGTATAGAGAATTTGAAGAGGTGAGCCTTGTCCAGAATTTTCTTTCTGAGTTCTTCATTCTTGGTAACTACAAGTTGGTCTTCGAACCATAATGTTCCCTTACTAGCCTGGCGAAAACACTTATACATTTCAATCTTCTGATTAAGCATTTCCTTGATGATTTGCAATCCTTTATCGTTGTGCTAGGCAATAATAATTTGGTCTAGCAGAGTTGGTTCAATGGAGATAAAATCCAAGGTGCTAGAAGGTACTACCTCTATCTTCAACTTATTCAACTCATCACACAATGTATTAACACGCGAATCCATGGTTAAACAATTGCATTGTGCCTTTCGACTTAGGACATCAGCTACCAAGTTGGCCTTTCCAGGATGGTAGTGCACCTCTAAATCATAGTCCTTGATCGATTCCAGCCATCTTCTCTACCTCATGTTAAGATCAGCCTGGGTGAAAATATACTTGAGGCTCTTGTGGTCGGCGTAGATGTTGTAGTGAGCTCCCATCAAGTAGTGTCTCCATATTTTTAAAGTATGGACTGCGGCTGCTAACTCCAGATAATGGGTAGGATAATTCTTCTCATGTTGCCTTAGTGCTTGGGATGCATAGGAAATAACTTGGTTATATTGCATCATAACACAACCCAATCCAGTGCCCGAAGCATCACCATACACTTCAAATGCTTACATTGTCTGGCTATGCTAACACTGGTGCGATGGTCATATGTCTTAAGGTATGGAAAGCCTCTTTGCATTTCTGACTCCACTTGAATTTCACTCCTTTTTTCAACAATTCTATCAATGGTTTGGTGATCCTGGAGAAATCCGGAATGAATCGACGA
Source organism: Zea luxurians (assembly GCA_029449295.1). NCBI lineage: Eukaryota > Viridiplantae > Streptophyta > Magnoliopsida > Poales > Poaceae > Zea > Zea luxurians. Next base: position 30,865,179 of record JAOPSE010000029.1, on the reverse strand, counting down.
TAGTATCCAGCCAATCCTAGAAAACTCTGAATCTAGCGGACGGTGGTATGAGGTTTCCAATTTATCATCTCCTGCACTTTTCTCGATCGACGACAATTCCTTCTTGGGAGACGGTATGTCCCAAGAATTTAATTTCCTTCAGCTAGAAATGACACTTTGAGATATTTGCATACAGTCAATGATCTCGCAGACGTTGGAGTACTATGTATAGGTGGCCAGCGTGTTCCTCTTCATTCTTGGAGTACACTAAGATGTCGTCAATGAAGACCACCACAAACTTGTCTAACTCAGGCATGAACACTGAGTTCATCAAGTATGTGAAGCAGGCTGGCGCATTGGTCAACCCAAATGACATTACCAGATATTTATAGAGCCCATATCTAGTTGAGAAAGCTGTCTTCTAAATCTCACTCGTCCGGATCTTGATTTGATGGAGCGAAGATCTATCTTGGAAAACCTTTGGCTCCAACCAGCTGGTCAAAAAGAACATCAATACGAGGCAAAGGATACTTATTCTTGATAGTCACTGCATTGAGATGGCGGTAATCTATGCACAACCTTAGGCTCTCGTCCTTCTTTTTTACGAACAAAGCTGGACATCCCCAAGGTGAAGTACTTGGGTGGATGAATCCTTTGTCCAGCAGTTCTTGCAATTGCTTCTTTAACTCTGCCAGTTTAGCCGGTGGCATTCTCTAGGGTCTCTTGGATATAGGTGTAGTACCCGGCTGTAATTCTATGGAAAACTCTATGTCTCGGTCAAGTGGCATTCCCGGCAACTCATCTGGAAAGACATATGCATACTCACAAACTACTGGGATTCTATTCAAGGGTAGCTCTATCATGGAAAACATACATGATCGAATGCTTCCTTGGCTAGGTAAGTACAAGGTAAGCTCTCCAAAGGTTGGAGAATGGATTTCAAGAGCCCTTGCAGCTATATCTAGTAGAACCTGGTGTTGGGCCATCCAGTCAGTTCCTAAAATGATTTATTCACTTTCCAAGCCCAAAACTAGGAGTGTAGTTTTGAAGGTTTTACTTCCTAACTGGATAGGTACATTATGGTTCATTGATAGGTTGCAACCTTGCCCCGTAGCGTTGCTATAATAAAGGCCCCTTTGATGTGATAGAAAGGCAATTGGCATTTGACACTGAATTTTGCACTAATGAAACTATGTGATGCACTGGAGCCAAATAGAATTATTGATGGTTGACTTAAAACTGAGAAAGTACCGATAATGATGGGTGCTCCCTCGGGTAGATCTTCTAGGGTGGTGAAGTTTAGCCTTCCCTACTTGACTTGCACTTTTTGCTTCTTGCCCTTTCTAGGAGCTTCCACTGGGCCGGGTCTTGGTTGATTGCATGGGCAATCCTTAGCGTAGTGGCCCGTGTTGCTGCAAGCGTAACATATGTTTCTAGTCCCTTGCCGGAACTATTGTGGCTGCTGCTGAGGTTGATTGTTCCTCGGAGCAGGTGGTGGAAAAGGGTTTGGTGCTTGCTACTGTTGGGGTGGCCTGATCTCCCATCTGCCTGATTGCTGCTGAAATCCCCTGCTCTGGTTGCTTTAAACAATTTGGAACCTTTGGGGTTGCATCGAAGATCTAGTCATTGGTGCATTTCTCTCCTTTTTGGCTCGGTGAGCCAGAATACAATCCTCTTGAGAGATGGCTAGGTTGACCAACTCATTGTAGCTATTTGCTCGGATAGTGTTGAGACGTTCCCAAAGTCGTGTTGAGCCCTCTCCAGAATCTATCCCTTTTCTTTTCATCTGAGTTGGCGTGGTATCCGGCATACTAGCATAGGTTGTTGAAAGCTTAGGCATACTGCAGCACCATGCGGGTTCATTGAGTCAATGCCAGGAGCTCGTTTAGCTTGCGGTCCATGATGTCTGCTGGGATATGATGTCCCCTAATGGCTGCCTTGAATTCATCCCAAGTCAATACATGGTGAGCAGGAAGCATGGCGAGGAAGTGGTCCCACCATGTCCTTGCGGGTCCATGGAGTTGTTGGGCGGCGAAACGAGTCTTGGTGGCGTGAGGGCAAGCTCCCGTGAGAAGGGGAAACTTGGACTCCATTACCCTGAGCCATACATCGGTATCCAGTGGATCCTCAGCCTTGGTTAACAATGACGGCTGAGTGCTCAGGAACCCTTGATAAGTGGCAGCTGCTTGCGAACGCTGTTGTTGCCCACCACTGAAATACTGAGGCTGGAGCCGGTGCTGCACCAACTATCGTAGAATTTTGTTCTGCTAAGCCATTAGTCCCTACATCGTTGGAGCCTGCGACGGTGGCGGGGAACTTGCTCATTTTGCCTGCGGCGCGCTCTTGCTACCATTTGTAAAATAGGAATTTCTTTCCACTATTATACTCAAAACCCACGTTTTACAGAGTAACTTAATCATTGTAAGGTAAATGGCAACATAAATTTTGATTTTGAGCTTGAGACTTAATATTGCACCAGGCAATCTTGAACCAATTTGAAACTTAACCTCTAACTTTTTCATTAAGCATAATGGTTTTCCGGGTTACAACATATCAGGAGACTCAACTCTCTAGCCTAGTACATCATGTCGTGCCAAAAGCTAGGCTACACAGAGTACATCTTCCTATCATGTTTCTTCCTAACCCATCTTACCCTGAGTAGTAGAGGCAGCGCTGGCCTCTAGATTGAGCGATGTCTAGACTAGAAGCTATCTCGATCTCCTCGGGGTCCTCCTCGCTATCCTCATCTGCCTCCATCTCTTGCTGCATCTCCTGGTGGTGCATTTCCAAATAAGCATTGGCTTCTTCCAGTTCCACATGCACGTCGTGGAGCTGGTTTTCCAGGACCTCAATGGTGTTGTCCTGGATTGCCACTTATTGCTCTAGCTCACGGGTGTGGTTACCCATCTGCTTAATTTGGAGATCCTTATCCACCAACTTAAAGGATAAATCAACCATGAAGACCTCCTTGTCATCAAGGGTCATCTTAGCAGTCTGAGCTAGCCCAGTCAAATGTGCGATAACATTGCTTTGTAGGGCCTGCAGGCGATACAACACACTCATGCACTAGATAATGATCCTCCCAACCAGGTCGGGATGCATAGCCCACACATCCTTGGTGTGGCGCACTTGGTCACACCACATCAGATCATCCATCTTCTCAGCGGGGAAGAGTCCAAGCGGGTGCATCATCATCTCCAGTGAGTGGTATCCGCAGAAGGTTGTCAGAGCCTTCAATGGTGTTGCCTCAGTAGTGTCATCCACCCTAAATCTGACGGTCTCGGAGCCTAGCGAACGCCATCCTAGCTACAAAGGGTGGGGCTCCATAGTTAGCTAGACCCTACAGCGTGGCACCCGGTGCTCCTCGTACAGCTGCACTATGTATAGAGGCGATGTGGGATACCTAGTTGCGCTCAACACCTCCCATAGAATAGAGGGAAAGCCCTCTTAGGAATGGTAGTCAAAGCTGAAGCAAGTGTCTCCACCATTGGCGGGGGTAGGTGAAGCCATCTTCGTAAGAAGGGTGAGTGTGAGTCTAGGGAAAACACTTAGAAGAGAAAAGGTGTGGTGAGGTGTAAATGGGAATACTTGCATGGGTTGACTTATGTTAACTTAGCTCACTTTCCCTTAGCAATTTTTTATTCTAGTTTTAAGGTGCCATAGGGAAATGTAGTCTTCCTCTTTTGCTAATTTAATTACTAATTTTTATAGTCATGATTAAATATGCATGCATGCTCGTACGGATGTCATCTAATCAAGCATGGGTGCTCCTAAGGCAACCCACCTATTATAGTAACAGCCTGAATGCCTTACTTATATAGCCACCTAGCTACCCAACTATTCCTAAGGCCTTTCGTTCTAGGTCTAGCGGTATAGTCCTGACGATCTAACCAAAACTGGTTTCTATTCAAGTTTTATTTTTTTAGAAAAGGTTGGAATACATGACTTATTGTCTTCTCCGTAATGGTATTTGCTCTGATACCAACTGTGGCAGAACCACCTAGATTATTCCAGCTTAAGTGCTCAATCATCGCCTAGGAGGCAACTATACACTTAAATTGGAATAAACTGTTAGTCTGTCGAATAAAGTCCGATTAACCACTTGACAAGGATCGAGTACCATTTTCTCACACGAATGTGAGACACAGAGAATAACAATAAAGCATGAAACCACATATTAAAAGTACTTGAATTATTACATCATCGGAGTTTTGATAAAAAGAAACATTGTTCTCAACTTTGAAGCAGATAATAATTAATGTCGATAAGTAGGGAGTAGGGTAAGGCCTGGCCCACTACTCTAGGTCCTTTCTCGCCGAGGCGGCATCCCACTCGACCGTCCAACCCAGTAGCAGGGTGGCTGGCCAAGTCACAACAACAACCATGTCTTGCAACAACCCTATAAAAATTATGCCACAAGCAAGGCTGAGTATACTAATACTCAGCTAGACTTACTCGGTGTTAGGAGTCTACTCCTCTACCTCTAGACCATGAAGTTGTTTGGCTGAGGGGTTTGGTTTGCTAAAAGCACTAGCTGAGTCTAAGTCCAGTTTCATCTTTTCTTGTTCTATATTATTTCTTAAGCTAGGTTAGCTTTTTACTAATCATACATGGTAACAAGCAATTAAGGTAATCAACACTTCATCTCAAGAAACCTCATTTCACTTCTTACTCGATGCAGTACAATGGGTCAAGCAGTATTATTAGCTGCGAGAAGCAGATGATTCGAATCGAGTTTTAATCTTGCAAGGTTAACCTAAATACACGACATGTAGGGGCACTCCGTCCCCACACACATCAACTGTCTCCATCAATCCCCCATATGCCGCCCGGGCTCACTGCCTTGGCATGCAATGCCCCACTGACCCTAACCGCCTCCTTGCAGTGACTGCATTTGCACCCACCATAGCTAGCGTGGGAGACCACGTCTCAAGACAAGTGAGGAGGAAAGTCTGTGCTCGGCTTCACTCAGGTACTAGGCTTACCAGTTACCATATTTCCCGACATGTGCTTAGTATGTTCAAATGCTTGACTTAGGTAGCCACACATTAATCCTCAATTCCATTCCCGTCTCATGGACAAGGCATCCACCCAGGATCCATGCCCATAGACCATCATAGTCCCGTTATCAAGGAGAATACAATCAATTCCTGACCTCGCACGAGCACTAGAAAAATCACTCGACTTCTACCGAGATCCTTTAATTTAGCAAAGTCACTACTCGACCTAGCATACTAGTATTCATCTCATAAAAGAAATCCCTAAGTTCATGCAACTATGGTTTCAATCAATTACTACACTTAAGTGCATAGTACAAACCTACAATCAATAATTGCAGTAAAATAGCATATTATAGGTTATGCATAGAACCGGGGCTTGCCTTTAGATGCTTGTGCAGCGGGGAGTTCTTCGGTGACAGGTTCCGGAGCTAGCTCCTGGGCTTCTCCTTGCTCAGTCCCTTGAGCCTGAATCAACACGTACTCTCTGTTCGCAAGGTTGCAATCTAACGAATGCAATGCATACGTTATAAATATATTTATGTAAATGCTATGATATGCAACTTCTTATGAAAGTTAGTAACACTAAGTCTTTTTAGTTGGTGTTATAAATCCTTTCTTATCAACTTGTGGGAAATTAGTTAGGATTAAATTAAGAATGGATGATTACCTTGGTTATTTGTAGCAAGAGTTTTGGATATGCTTTAGGTTACTGTTGGTTTGTTTCATGCTTAAGGATTATCTCTTTTATTCCCTCTTTTCTCCATGTTAAATAAGCTTTTAAATGGTGAGTTGAACTACACCTTGGTCATAGAATTTCCCAAAAATTCTATGAAAATTACAGTAGCTTCTTATTGACTTAGTTAAGTTGTCCTATGAATTTTGGGTTCAGAGGAAATGTGGCCTCCCTTAGCAAAAATGACCACGGTTAGGGCAGAGAGGGCACTTTGAACTACACCATGTAGAAGTGGCTTCTACCCTAAGACCTATTTTTGCTAGTATCTAGGTGCAATAACATGTCTTTGTGCCAAATTTTACCTAAGGATACCTACTAGATGTTTAATGGTGATTTTTTAAAGTTTTGGGGCTAGAAGGTGCTTATAACTAACTTTCCTTTTGAAAAATGTAAAACAACATATTTAATAATTTTTTATAGATTCTTCTTTGCGCAAGAGCAATCATTCCTGAAGTTGACATTTTTTCTCTATTAGGAAAGGTTTCTAAAAATTCCTAAAGTTTTGTATAAAATCTAATGGGGCAGGGGGAACCATAATCTAATGTAGAACTACACCATTTTTATATTTTTCCTTGAAAGTATGCTACTTAAATATACTAGCAAAAATAAATTTCCTACTGTTTAAAATCTGTAGTTCCTAGTTCCATTTTCTAAAGAAAAATGCTGAATATCAAATCTATTTATATATCCTACTCCCTCCATTCATAAATATATGACACCGTTGACTTTTAAAAAACATTAACCACTCATTTTATTCAAAAAAAATTCAGTTATCGTTTATTTTGTTTTGATTTGTTTTATCACTTAAGGTTGTTTGAGTGCGACTTGAAATTTTACTTTTTCAAATAAATATTGTGAATAAGACGAGTGGTCAAAGTTTTGGAAAAAAGTCAATAGCGTCATATATTTGTGAATGGAGGTAGTACTTAACATGGTGATCTGTGGTGCATAACATTTTTGTAGTGGGCTACTGTTGGATAAGCATCTATCATAATTTTCTTAGCCCTAGTGCAAAGTTCCTATTATTTTTGCCATTATTATCACTTATTAATTCAATAACTAAATTAAATAATAAAATCCAGAAACAGTACTGGACTAGGTGTTTTTTCTATTTTTATTCTAAAGTCTAACTCATATAGAGCCTAACAAAATTTTGTTTGGTTGAATTTAAACAAATATCTCTTAAGTTATGCCTTTTTAAGTTCTCTTTAGGATTTAAATTTGAATTTCTAAATGAATAGGAAAATGTCCATTTAGCGCTAGGGTCCCTGCTTTCTTCCCTTCTTTCTTTACAAGACAGTCCTAGGGGCATTATTACCCTGAGTCATGAGCTTAATAGGACACCCCTCGGTTTTCTGGAATCTAAACTCGAGGTCCATTTTCCACCAGAATAGTGCCAAAAGCAATGAATGGAGCGGTGGGGCTTACCAGTGGTATTAGAGCTCTGACAAGTGTCGGGTGAGGTCGGGAGGATTCGGCGATCACGTCGATGGTTGGTTCGTGGCCAGTGGTGGTCGAAGCTGCTCGGTCCTCATGCGCAGGCGGCAGTGATCGGTGGCGGCTCCAAATTCTGGCCAATGATAGCGCTACAGCTTGCTCCAGTCGGCGGGGAAGCCCCACGGGGTTGTTGCGGTACTGTCCCTAAGAGGAATTGGGTAGTGTGTTCTATGGAGGTCGGCCCATGTTCGTCGACGGGTCGCCAAGCTTCAGTGGTGTCGATCCTATGATTCTGATGAGTTGTGACTTCTTTTCTGGCTTGGGGATCTCTTACAGAGCTCTGGCGAAGCTGTCTGAGTGGTAGCGTGGGATATAACACGACCGAGGCGGGTTGATCACGGCGACCGGCGTCGGAGGCAATGGCGGGGCGCGCTGAGCTCGCCGGAGTTGGCAAGGTCTTGAGCAGAGCTCGACACTAGGCTGGAGAAGTGTCAGGGTACTGCCTGAGGGTTTGGGTGTCCTTTATAGGCGCAAGCGCCGGTAGACAAGGGAGTGGCCGACTGCGGTGCCGGGGCGCGGTGCGCGCGCTCGGGTTGGGCGTGCTCTAGCGTGCCATCCCGGGTCGAACACGTGGCCCGATCTTCTCACGCGTGTAGTCGTCGTTTCAAGCCTGATCTTGGCAAGATCTCTATACATGGCATGTTATCCTATCCCTAAGCAAGCTCTTTTGTATGGGGGTTCAAAGATTTCGGCCACTGATCTAAGAGATATGGGGTCTGGAAATATGGACCGTCAGTAGGAGCAGTTCCGAGGCAAAACCAACATTTTGTCTTGTCCACCAGTCTGGACTTGGGCCCACATTTCATCAGAGGATAGTTAAGGTACTTAGGCTCAATTTTGTAAATCTAGGGTATTAGGTTTGAGGCCTAAATCCTAGTGAACATGGCAGGTCTAGTTAGAGGGGCTAAGAATTCAGTAACTCAGAAATCTGTTTTCCCCATTTATCCCCTCACTTGTGTAACCTCTTTGGGTATTTCGCAAAACCTTTATGGTACATCATCCTTACTATCTTTTGTAAGTAATTTGGTGTACTACAACTTTAAGTAATGGTCTATGTTATGATAATATAGTTTAGAAATTATTCTTACTTGTTTCATATTGGTGTCCTTTTTGCTCAAGACAAGGTGTTTTGAACTTTGGTTAGTTTCTTCTCTTTTTCTGGCATGAGGTGATTAGGGTAGGTCTTCCCTTTTTCTAGCATGAGGAAGGGCAAATGAGCGCGGAGAAGAGGAGGGACGCAAGTGTGCTCGACAGAATGGAGTGGGTGCGGCTGGAGCTCACCCACGCGAGGGGGACAAGGCGCGGCGCTCGCCAGGACGTGAGCTCCACGCGTCCATGCGAGCGACACCTAGCGATCCCAATCTGCCTGAGTTGCAGACATGACAAATGTAGAAGGAGAGCTCCGAAGCATCGTCCACTTTAGCCAAATTGCTCCCCTCTCTATTGGCTACGACTTTGCTATAGGGTCTAGGGTGATTAGCTGCTGGATTTTGAATTACAGACCTCCAAACTTGGATTTGTCAGGGCTGCATGAAACAGTGGAAAACTGAAGTCTAGCCCTGTCAAAACATGTCAAACGACTTCAAAATTTTGCCAACTTTTTACAGGGTGTGCCTTGAGTAATTATCTACAACTTTTGTAATTGGAGCAATTTGATTTGAAGAATATTTTTGTATGAGCATGTTGACGTTTTATGAGAGGTACAAAATTGGACTTAGAAAAAATCAGGTTTTTCCTATTTCTTTTAACCCATTTCCCAAACCTTAATTTAGGTTGAACTTCAGTTCTTTTGAAATTGGAGTTCTTATATTTAGTAGTTTTAAGAGTAAAATACTTTACTCCTTAGGTTTTGATTCTTAGTAAAATTTCACTCATTAAGCACAACATTTTCTAAGCCACACAATTACATATAGTTTAAGAAACTTATCACCACATGAAATCAAGAGTTGAAAGATTAACCATAACCAACCTGAATTGTCTAAGTGGGTTTACTTATACACACAAGCACTCAATAATAACCTATTGTCATAGAACATAGGCCTCCTATTAGTTCAAACATGAATTCACTTCACAACAAATAGTGATAGTTTAAGATTCTGATGTAAGTAGTGAATGATTTATGAAGCAAATGATAATGCTTTCACGATGCATATGAAATGTATGAGTATGCATAACACCAGGGGTGTTACAATCCTCCCCTTAAAGGAATCTCGCCCAAAGATTTTAAGATTACTAACTATTGGGGGCCTTCCTCTTCCGAAGGTCCTAAAAACGTGACTAACCATATGTTTTTAGTATGACATAAACTATTACAGGAGGCTTCGGCTTTGGGATGAAGGTTCTCTCATGATAAAGGCGTGTGTAATATGAAGACACAACCCAAATGTGACATGGATGAACGTCGAAGCTATGGCTAAAGGAGCTTCAGCTTGGTATGATAGCAAGCATGAAGGATGGAACTGACCTAAGGGGGAAAAGACTACTTCGTCCTTGATAACTCGCATTATGATTAAGAGTAAATGTCAGGGCCATGGATGTAATCTTATTCGGGCTGTGTCCCGTGCCTATAAATAGATGAACAGTAGCATTGTACTGTTCACGCTGGATTGTAATCTCTCTCTCGTGTCATCTTTACATTGTCACCTTCTGGCGAACCGAAGGTACAATTGTATTATAAATACCATTAAAGTTAATTCTTACATGTGGATATAAATATAAGTAAATTGTGAGGATTTGATCAGTATCTTCCATTCTTTAGTGTTCTTTCCTACTCTTATTTTTATTTATATTCATATTCATATTAACATACTGAGATGATGAAGGTACGTCCTTCATGACCTTCGTCTGAAGATCATTATATCCAAAAGGAAATAATGCTTCGAAGGACGAAGGTCTTTAACCATTAATGATTGTGTTGCCTTGTTCTTGATCTGTAGCATTTGAGAACAAGTGACCAACACTAACCATGTTTGGTAAAAATGGGGGTAAACTTCTCGTAAATAGGCATTTGTCTTCCATGTTACATCACACTCATCGTGGTGACTCCATAGTACTTTATATGTCTTGAGCGTGCTTTTCCTTGTGATCCTATCCTTAGTGTCCAAAATTTTGACAGGTTGCTCTTGATACACTAAGTCTGACCCAATCTTCATATCTTTGGCTTCTACTCTTTCTTCGGGTACTCTGAGACATTTCTTCAGTAGGGAAACATGAAATACTAGAAAGATTGTGCTCATGTCTTCTGGCAACTCAATTTTGTAGGCCACTTCCCCTTTTCTATCAATAATCTGGTATGGACCTACATATCTTGGAGCAAGCTTCTTATTTACTCCAAATCTTTGTACGCCCTTCATTGGTGATACCTTAAGATACACAAAATCTCCGACTTGAAATGTAAGCGGTCTTCATCTTTGGTCAGCATAACTTTTCTGGCGATATTGTGTGGTTTCCATATTCTAGCAAATAACTTGAACCTTCTCTTCGGCTTCAGCGATTAAGTCATTCTCATAGAATTTTCGTTCTCCGGCTTCTACCCAATTTAGTGATGTCTTGCACTGTCTTCCATATAATGCTTCGAATGGAGCCATCTTGATGCTTCTTTGGTAGTTGTTGTTGTAGGAAAATTTGGCCAATGGTAGCCATGATTCCTATGATCCTTTAGATGATAGCAGGCAAACTCTTAACATGTCTTCGAGGATCTGATTTAGCCTTTCGGTCTGCCCCAAAGTTTGAGGGTGGTATGTTGAGCTATGCACAAGCTTAGTTCCCAAACCTTTCTATAATTGTTCCAAAAAATGAGTGGTGAATTGTGTCCCTCGATCTAACATAATGGTGCTGGGGATCCCATGTAAATGAACGATCTCAACGATGTAGATGTCCGCATACTTTGGTGCTCGATAGGTAGTTTTGACGGGTGGAAAATGAGCTGCTTTGGTGAGTCGATCCACAATTACCCAAATTAAGTCATTGCCTTTTTGAGTAATAGGAAGTCCAGTAATGAAATCCATACTTATCTCTTCTCATTCATATTGGTCCACCAAAATTTTGATTTCACATCACATTACATTTTGCTACTACCGAGATGAATTGATAGTTTGGACTGGTGTGCTTCATCTAAAATCTTCATTGTAACTTATGATCCTTTGGCACAACAAGACGATCATCAAACCACAATACACCTCTTTCATCAAGTTTGAAGCGGCTATGTTGTTCACTCTTCATTCCTTCCTTTATATGAAATATACCTTTATCAGATTTTTGCTTCTGGATATTCTAATCTTCTAGTGAGCAACAGATCTGAATGTTTAGTAGCACTGTTGGATGTAGCAAATTAAATCCATCTTCTAGGAGTGGTTGAAGACTATGGCAATGTGACTTCTGACTCAAGGCGTCATCCACAACGTTAGCCTTCCCTGGATGGTAGTGCACATGTAAATTGTAGTCATTGATCAATTCGAGCCATCTACATTGCCTCATATTAAGCTCTGGTTGAGTGAAGATGTACTTTAGGCTTTTGTGATCGGTGAAGAAGTTGCACATGTTTCCAAGTAGATAATTGTGGGGGACAGATATCCCCCGGGTCCACTAGAAGGATAAAAGACCTCACGAAAGGCCCAAAGGCCCCATAATTCGTAAGGTCATCCGCCTCGTGGGCCTGGGAGGAACGACCAGTGAGACAGATCAGCACAAGGCTGGGTCGGTGCAAGCCCAGACAGCCCAACAACATCCGAGCAGTAATCATAGCAGTGACCCGACCTTCCTGCACAGGAGCCCCGTACATCGGAACTGGGCGAGGATGAGTCGGCTGAATTATAGGGAGACAGACTCAGTTAGTTCACTATTATTCTGGCTCACGTTGTTATCATATCCACATGTAATGCCCCACGGTCGAGTATATAAGGCCTAGGGGGCACCCCTTCAAGACGATCGAGAGAGACATCATTGATCACTTAGCCATCCACCCGGCTCTCTACGTTTTCCAGCACAAGAGAGCTCCCTTGTAACCCATCGCATAAAGCATTCTAGCCAGGACGTAGGGTGTTACGCATCTCAAAGCGGCTTGAACCTGTACATCATTGTCTTCTATTTCTCGTGCGCCCAGCACGAACCATCGAGCTACAGTCGGTAACACCGTCCTACTCCTAAAAATCACCTTGGGGGGTAACCCTGGGTGCGCGGTCGGACCCGAAACACCGACAGCTGGCGCGCCAGGTAGGGGGTGTGTCATCGATCCAAGCTAGCTCAATGGCCGTCACCTTCCAGCACAAGATCATCCTCCGCCCCGGATCCATATTCTGCTTCGGTACTATCTCATCTGTAGCAGATGAGGAGGGAATTCTGCATCGCCTCGTGGATCCGCCTGAGAGAAAGCCTTCCTCAGAAATCTCCGAGAAAATCGGGGTGAGGCAGGAAAAAGCGCAACCTCTAGCGCTCCTAAAAAAGATCACCTCCAGCGATACAAGGGTTGAGGGTCCTTCAGCTCGAAGAACTCCGTTGTCCACCTCTCCGACGACAGAATGGACATGGATCACAAGGAAAAAAGAAGCAAAGGATCATCAAGCTGATCTTTCTGTGCCTCCGCTCTCAAAGGAGAACAGAAAGAAGATCGTCGTGACAGCTACTCCATTTTACCCCGACGTCCTCTTCATCGGGAGAGTGGAGTCACCCCCCATCTCCGACGACAAGCCGACTGCACCCGGAGAGGAACCTCCTCAGCGGGAATCCCGCCGACGAAGGAACCGACACCGAAATATCCGGCGACATCACGAGGCCGGAGAGCGGGACCCGGCGCAGCCTGTGTCGCGAGACGAGCTCTCAGAGATAGGAGAAACTCCGGAGGAACGTGTCTTCCGGGAACGAAGGAATTCCGGACGACGTGATCGTCGACGGGCTCAAGAACAGGCCGAGCAGGAGACAAGGCAACGTCGCGAAAATCCACTCTTCGGGCGCAACCGGAACCCCGACTTCGCTCGAGCCATGAACACGCCGAGTGAAGTCGGAGGGGTGTTGGCTCGGATAGCTGATGGCCTCCCTCGGACCCCCGACGCCGAGGGCTATTGGCGACTGTTCACTCAAGCAGCCAATCACCTTCTACCCCTCGCTCACCCGCCGAACGATCTACGACACGCCATCAACAGTCGCCGGGATGCAAGGAGCTCCATCAATGCTTCGCGTGAACGACGACACGAGAACGAGATCTGTCGTCGGGAAGTGTACAACCGAGACCATGGCGTCCCAGCACGGAGTCAAGCTACCAGGACCGAGTCGGCCACGGCTTCAATTGGTGGCACCACCCGGGGACGGTCGAGACACCACGACGACCACTCCCCTCCCCGGGATAGACAACATCATCGATGACAGGAGGACACATGTGGAGTATCAGTACTTACTCCGCGCCTCAGGGCCATTCAATGGCCCCCTAACTTCAAGGTATCCAACGTCGACAAATATGAACCTAAGCAGGATCCAGGAGGCTGGCTGGCCGTCTACACCACCGCTGCCCGAGCTGCTGGGGCGACCGAGGACGTAATGACCGCGTACTTACCTATCGTCCTCGGACAAGACACGCTGCAATGGCTGCGACACCTACCCCGACACTGCATCGACGACTGGAGCGATTTCAGTCGGCGTTTCACCGCCAATTTTCAGTCTCTCTCCAACAAACCGGCGCAACCATGGGACCTAAAATCCATCAAGCGTCGGGGGGACGAAACTCTCCGGTCATACCTCAAAAGGTTCTAGACCATGAGAAATCGTATCCCCGAGGTCGCGGAGGCGGCAGTGATCGTGGACTTCTACAGGGGATCCAATGACTCGATCTTCGTCCGAACCATATTACAGAAGGCACCGACTACCTTCGAGCAACTGTTTTGAGAAGCCGACCTCTACATCACCACCGACGAGCGAGCTCAGGACCTCATCGGAGGAGCGAAGCCAGCACCAGTAGCACCGCGACGCGACACGAAACAATAGCCCGACAAGCGCTGGGAGAAGAGGCCTCGCGAAGAAGTTCACGCCGTCGGATCACCTGCCTCTCGCGCCCGAGGAGGACCTCGTGGAGGCGAACGCACGCTGGACGACATCCTCGACGCCCAGTGCTCGTACCACAAGGACATGCGCCACACCCTTCGGAACTGCAGAGACTTCAAGCACTCCGTCGGGCATGGCTGACCCTTCCAACCTCTACCTCCTCCCCCGCCGCGAGGAGGACTAGGAGAACCGCAACAACCCCAGCAGCAGGAGGAGGGAGGAGGTGGAGCCTTCCCGCATGTCGACAGAGAGGTCAATGTCATCTTCGGCAGACACGGATCGCAGGAGAACAAGAGACAACAAAAGCTCAACGATCGCCAGATACTGGTGGCAACTACCGGTCCTCCCGCCCCATACCGATGGTCGGAGCACCCGATCACCTTCACTCGGGCGGATCAGTGGCTCAACTTCGACCACCCAGGCAAATACCCGCTCCTCGTCGATCCGGTGATCCGAGAGAGCAGGGTGAAGAAGGTACTAGTGGATGGGGGAGCAGCATCAACATCACCTTCCCTCGGACACTCCAAGGCTTGGGAGTTCACCTCAAAGAGCTCCACGAGTTAGACACTCCTTTCTTCGGCACCGTGCCGACTGAAGGAGAATACCCGCTGGGCCACATCTACATGTCGATCACCTTTGGAACTTCGGAGAACTACAGAACCGAGTTCCTAAGGTTCGAAGTGGCAAACTTTGATTGCGGGTACAACGCCATCATCGGGAGGCCTGGATTAGCGAAGTTCATGGCCATTCTGCATTATACCTACATGATATTGAAGATGCCAGGGCCACAAGGGATCATAACTGTGCACGCTGACTTCCAAGGCGCCGCAGAGTGTTTCCAAGTGGCCATTCAGGCGGCCCTCACCACCAAATCATCGAAGACTTCTTCCACGCAGGCGAACTCAAAGCCTAAAGAAGACCTCGCGGTACCCGCGAACGAGGCTCAAGCCGCGACCTCTATGCGGTCGACTGAAGAAACCAAAAGAATCAACCTTGGGTTCACTGATGAACGCAAAACCGCCATCATCAGCTCTAGCCTGGATGACAAATAGGAAGGCGCGCTCGTCCAGTTCCTGCAAGATAACCGAGACGTATTCGCATGGCAACCTGCGGATATGCTTGGAGTCCCAAGAGAACTGGCCGAGCACAAATTAAAGGTCTACCCCCAGGCGAGGCCGATTCGGCAAAAGTTGCGTCGTTTCACGCCCGACAAGAGAGAGGCCATCCGCGCTGAGCTGGCTCGCTTGGTCGCGACTGGATTTATTAGAGAGGTGTTACATCCTGAATGGTTAGCCAACCCTGTTCTTGTACTCAAAAAGAATAAAGTGGATTGGCGCATGTGCGTCGACTATACGGATCTCAACAAACACTATCTAAAGGATCCCTTCGGGCTTCCTAGGATAGATCAGATGGTAGATTCCACCGCTGGATGTTTTGTGTTGTCTTTCTTGGACTGCTACTCTGGGTATCATCAGATCAGTCTGGCAAAAGAAGACGAGGAAAAAACAGCATTCATCACCCCTTTTGGAGCTTTCTGCTATACCTCCATGTCGTTCGGTCTCAAAAACGCTAGAGCGACTTACCAGAGAGCTATTCAAACATGCTTAGCCGATCACTGGGGCAAGCGTGTGGAAGCCTATGTAGACGATGTGGTAATCAAAATAGAAAATTCAGAAAATTTCATCGAAGATTTACAGCTGGTTTTCAACAGTCTATGGCGATATCGATGGAAGCTTAATCCCGAAAAATGTGTTTTCGGAGTACCAGCAGGATAGTTACTCGGGTTCATTGTCAGCCACCAAGGGATTGAAGCTAATCCAGAAAAGATCGATGCTATCATGAGAATGGAAGCACCACGATCACAGAAGAAAGTTCAAAGACTTACCGGATGTATGGCAGCTCTGAGCAGATTTATATCCAGGCTGGGAGAAAAAGGCTTCCCCTTTTATAAGTTACTCAAAAAAGTGGACAAATTTTAGTGGACTTCAGAAGCACAGGGAGCCCTAGATGCATTCAAAAAATTCTTGACGACACCGCTAGTGCTGAAACCACCGCGTCGAGCCACGCCGACTCAACCAGCTGAAGATCTGCTGCTATATATCTCTTGCACGACTCACGTGGTGAGCACCGTGTTGGTAGTCGAGCGAGCAGAAGAAGGACATGCATACCCAGTACAGCATCCTGTTTATTTAATCAGTGAAGTTCTGGGTCCCTCGAAGAAGAAATACCCTTAAGTTCAGAAGCTATTATATGCAGTACTTCTAACTGCATGCAAGCTCTGTCACTACTTCGATGACCACAAAGTCATAGTAGTCACCAGGTTTCCGATAGGAGATATTCTTCACAACAAAGAAGCCATCGGGAGAATAGCCAAGTGGGCCTACGAGCTGGGATCTCATGACATTGAATTTCGACCTCGCACTGCCATTAAAACTCAAGCATTGGTTGACTTCGTATCAGAGTGGACCAAACAACAAGTACCGGATAACCCGAAAACCGCAGAAGTATGGCGAATGTATTTCGATGGCTCGTTAAGGCTGCAGGGAGCAGGCGCAGGGATCCTCTTTACTGCACCTGGAGGCGAACACCTCAGATATGCCCTTCAGTTGTTATTTCCAGCCTCTAACAATGCAGCTGAATACGAAGCTTTGATTCATGGACTGAACATTGCTATATCGCTGGGCATCAAGAGACTGATGCTATATGGAGATTCTCTGGTAGTCATAAGTCAGATAAACAAAGAATGGGATTGTTCGAGCGATTCCATGGGAAAATACTGCACTGTCGTCCGGAAACTAGAAGACAAATTTGAAGGTCTAGAATTTCACCATGTAGAGAGAGATCGAAACACGGCAGCTGATGTATTGTCCAAGCTAGGATCCAGTCGAACTCAGGTCCCACCTGGAGTTTTTATTCAAGAAATATCACACCCAAGCATCTCACTGGATCGGGCAGAAGAATGTAATACTTTGAGCCAACCAGAGTCAGATTCTGATGACTGGAGGGGGCCGATCATCAAATATATAAAGAACGAGGAGGAACCAGGTGACAAGAATGCAGCCGAGTGCATCGCAAGACAGTCAGCCCACTATACGCTCATTGGGGAAACACTATACAGAAGGGGCGCATCAGGAGTCCTCATGAAATGCATTCTCTCAGCTACTGGAAAGCAACTTTTGGATGAGGTCCATGCTGGGCAATGTGGAGTACACGCAGCATCCAGGACCCTAGTTGGGAAGGTCTTCAGGTCGGGTTTCTACTGGCCAACAGCGAAGAGTGATGCAGCCAAGTTAGTCCAGAGGTGCGAAGCCTGCCAGTACTTGTCAAAACAGCAGCATCTACCAGCACAGCAGCTGCAGACTATACCCGTAACTTGGTCATTTGCGTGCTGGGGATTGGATATGATTGGACCTTTCAAGAAAGCTCAAGGAGGATACACTCATGTACTGGTGGCTATCGATAAATTCACTAAATGGATAGAGTTCAAACCCATTGCTTCTCTAACTTCAGCTAAGGCAGTGGAATTCATATAAGATATAATATTCAGGTTTGGGATACCGAATAGCATCATAACTGACTTAGGATCCAACTTCACCAGTTCAGAGTTCTTCGATTTCTGCGAGCAAAAGAGCATTCAGGGTGACCACTATGCCCTACTAACAGAGCAATCGGCTTAAGTCGGCAATGACTTAAGGCGGTGCGACATGCTCACGCTTACTTAACTCGGGGTGAGCACTATGCCCTACTAACGGAGCAATCGGCTTAAGTCGGCAATGACTTAAGGCGGTGCGACATGCTCACGCTTACTTAACTCAGGGTGACCACTATGCCCTACTAACGGAGCAATCGGCTTAAGTCGATAATGACTTAAGGCGGTGCGACATGCTCACGCTTATCTAACTTAGGGTGACCACTATGCCCTACTAACGGAGCAATCGGCTTAAGTCGGCAATGACTTAAGGCGGTGCGACATGCTCACGCTTATCTAACTCGGGGTGACCACTATGCCCTACTAACGGAGCAATCGGCTTAAGTCGGCAATGACTTAAGGCGGTGCGACATGATCACGCTTATCTAACTCAGGGTGACCACTATGCCCTACTAATGGAGCAATTGGCTAAAGTCGGCAATGACTTAAGGCGGTGCGACATGCTCATGCTTATCTAAACTCGGGGTGACCACTACGCCCTACTAGCGGAGCAGTCGGTTTAAATTGACGTTGATTTAAATTGGCACTGCACGCTTGGCACGTTCGCAATCACCCATCTTAGGGCAACTTCTGTGCCCCATGATAAAATTTCAAAACCATCACACTGCATTTACTTCTACAAATGTAGATACTGTTGAATTCTAAACAACGGGAAAACAATAGTAGCATTTAGTACTAAAAGGTGTCCTCTAACAAAACATCCAAGCACATTAACCATGCATTCAAAGCATGCAATGTTTTCCTATTTGGCAATGTTCTTCTCAGGAGCAACCGACGAAGAGGGGTGACTTGAGGAATCAGGAGCAGCGTTCACATCAGCCATTATGTCATCAGGAACAACCACACCAGGTCTCCTCATCAGGATCCGCCCCGCGCGAATAGCTTTATCCATAGCTTTATCGCGCTAGGCCCTCAGAGTAGCAGAAGTCTCTTCAGCAACCTTGACAGCCAACCGAGCGGTTTCTAGCCCCCGAGAAGTAACGGATTTCTTGGAAGCACACAGATCCTTGATGACAGCATCTTTGGTCGACACCAACTGCCTGAGGCGAATCACATCATCCAAGGATTCTTGCAGCTTATAACGATGATTGTCTAACTCCTCCGTGGTGAAGCGATGACTCCTCTCCAAGATGGTCAACGAGTTGTTGGCGTCACGGTATAGCTTGTCAAGGTTGTCACGAGAAGTAACGAGTTGCTGGCGTCACGGTATAGCTTGTCAAGGTTGTCACGAGAAGCGCCAGCACAATCCTTGAGGGTCGAGTTCTCTGCAGCAGCCACCTCTAAGGCTGAAGGTCCCTCAGTCACTTCCATGGGAGCAGTGCAATCCAGACTGTGGCGGAACTGCCCGAGTTATTCCAACTTAAGTGCCTAAGCTCTGCCTTAGAGGCTAGACCACACTTAAATGGGAATAATCCGTCAATCCCTCGGATCTAGTCCGACACGGCCACTGACAGGATCAAGTACCACAATCTCACTCGATGGTGAGTCACAGAGCAAATACAATAAAGCATAAAACCATACATGTCAGAGTATTAAATCATTACATCATCATCATCATCGGAGTTTCTGCAAAAGTGACCATCATTGTTTCGAAGTGCAGCGGAAATAAACTAGCGGTAAATAAATAGAGAGATGGGGAAGCCTGTCCCATCACTCCTCATGCTCCTCCTCAGCCGAGGCAGGGTCCCACTCGACAGTCCAACCCAGTGGCAAGGTGGACGGCCAAGTCACTCCAGCAACCATTTCCTCTAGAGAACCTGTAAAATTATGCCACAAGCAAGGCTGAGTATACTAATACTCAGCTAGACTTACCCGGTGTGAGGAGTCTACTCCTCTACCTCTAGACATGCAGCTGTTTGGCTGTGGGATTTGGTTGCCAAAAGCACTAGCTGAGTTTCAAAATCAAGATTTTAACTTTGTAAAAATTAAGTGTGACTCTCTTAGGGCTAAAAGTGTACTATCTACTCATACATAGTAGCAAGCATTTTTAGCAATCAATATCTTGTATCATCTCAACACAGTTCCACTTGTTACTCAATGTAGCAGCATGGATCAATCAGTCTCATTAGCTGCGAGAAGCAGACGATTCGAATCGAGTTTTTAAACCTTACAAGGTAAACCTAAACACACGACATGCAGGGGCACTCCGTCCCCACACACATCAACCGTCCCCATCGATTCCCTATCAGCAGATCAGGGCTCACCGCCTTGGCGTACAATGCCTCACTGACCCCGACTGGCCGTCGTGCAGTGACCGCACTTGTACCCACCATAACTAGAATGGGAGACTACGTCTCAGGTCGCGTGAGGGGTAAAGTCCACTGCTAGGTTCACTCAGGTACTAGGCTTACCGATTTACCATATTTCTCGGCATGTGCTTAGTACGTTCAAACGCTTGACTCACGGTACCACACCTTAATCCTTATTCCGGTTCCCACCTCGTAGACAACCAATCCCCATGGATTGTTGTCCACAGACCAACACCATTATGATATAAAAATGGATACAACCAATTTCCTGATCTCGCGCGAGTGCTAGAAAATCACTCGACTTCTACCGAGATCCTACTTAATAAAGCAGCTACTCGACTTAGCATACTAGTATTCATCACAATGGGGTTCCTAAGATCATGCAACTATGGTTTCAAACAACTCCTACACTTAAGTGCACAAACAATCCTACAATCATTAAGTGTAGTAAAATAGCATAAATAACAGGTTATGCATAAAACCGGGGCTTGCCTTCCAAAGCAGTGGCAGGCAGGTCCTCTGGTGCAGGCTCTGGTGCTGGGTCTGGGGCTACCTCCTGAGCAGCTCCTTGCTCCGGCACGAGGACGTACTCTCCGTCAGCAAGATTACAGTCTATCGAATGCAATGAACATGTATGTTATGATTATGCAGGATTAATAACATTATGCAAAAAGAAGACTGAGTTAAGGAATAACTTAGGGTTTCTGGGTCATTCGGGGCTTTAAGTGGTTTAGGCTTATTACTCCTAGGTTTAGATGTTTGTTGAGGATAACATAGTGGATTTGCATTGTCCTTACACATTTCAATGGGAAATGTTATAAGGGTTTTAGGGTGACACTAATTACCAGTATTTATTTTCCTTTCTTTAATTTCTACTTATGGTTTTTAGTGTAGGTTTGAACTATGACAGTGGGTTAATAATTTCCAAAAATTCTGTAAAAATTGCAGTGGGTTGCCATTGGCTATCCTAGCTGGTTTTTGGAATTTGAGGCTTAAACTATAAGGGCTATGCTTTAGACAAAAAATAACAAGGGTGGTGTAAAATGGGCCACTTTACACTACACCTCACCATTAGAGTTGAGTTTCTTCCTAAGGGTCATTTTTGTTGGGATCTAACAGTAATACTAAACCTCTGTGCCAAAATCCATAGAAAGTTAATTGGTGATTATTTAATTGTGATTTTCTAAAGTTTAATGCCAAAAAGGTGCTTATAACTAACTTGTCATTTGAAAAATATCAAACAACAGATTTTGTATTTTTTCTCTGTGCATAATAACCAAACATTAGTTATCCCAAGGTTTGGGGTGTCTTTGCCTTAGGGTTATTTTTGTAGGGTTTTTCTAAGTTATCCTTATTTTATTAATTTAAAAGGTATCCTTCTTATTTTATACTAAACCAGGGTATGATATATTTTTCCAGTGAACTACATTAAATAAGTATCCTAACAAAAATAGGGGTGCTCTCTGGTTCATGGTTTAAATTACATTTTCTATTTTTCTTATCTTTAAGCATATTATGGAATAAGGGGTAAAAACCAACTTAACAGAGTGGACAGAGAGGTTCAACATTTTTAAACAGGTCAGTAGGTAGATATAAACTTCTCCAAATTTTTATATCCCTAGTCAAATAGCACAACTATTTTTCTTACTATTATTGAGCCTTTGGCCAAAACTAACATTAAATCAGAGTTTTAAAATCTTCCTTAATACCAAGGGGTTTTATATTTTTCTTAAATAGGTTACATTAATTAGAGTCTGACAAAATTGGTTTGACCAAATTTGGATGAACTAAACATAAGTTATGAATTTTTAAAGTCTCTGTTCAATTTTAAAATAGATTTTAAAAAGAGTTTCCTGGAAAAACAGTTTACACCGGGGTCCCTGGGTTTAAATCAAATCAACCCTCGCAGATCTACCCTTGCGCCACTGTTCCCCTGTGTCTCTGACATTTCACAAAACCCCCCGACCTTCTCTCCCTCTCACCCGCAGTCCTTCCCCCAACTGAAACAGTAACCACGGGAAAGAAAAGGGTGGCGCAGCTTACCGGCGGCGAGGGAGGTCCGGCGAAGGGTGGGGTTGGCTCGGGGAGACTCTGGCGGTCACGTCGAGGTACGGCTTGACGTCGGGGATGGCCGGAATCGCCCGGTCCACGAGCGCAGGCGGGTGTGCTCGTCGGCGGCGAGTGTACCGGCCAAACTACGGCGAACTGGTTCAATCCAAGGGCACGGTGAGCTTCACGGTGTAACGTAGCGACTGTGTGCACAAGGAATCGAAGGATGGTTGAGCGGTTTACCCGGTCCATGTACTCCGGCGGGGTTGAGAGCTCCGGCGAGCGTGGACTGGTTTCTCCGGCGAAGCAATCTCCGATTCCTCGCTCGGGGAGCTTCACGGAGGCGTGCACAGTCTTCTTCGAGGGCTGGACGGGGTTGGGAATGGCTCTGCTGGCCGGTCTACGGTGACAGGGGGATTGGGCGGCCGCGGACTCGCTGCGCACGGGCAAACGGCGACGAGCTAACTCCGGTGAGGTTTTGAGGGTGCGCGGAAGAGTGTATTCGAAGCCTGGGAGGGTTTTATAGGCTCGGGCGCGGGCCCCGGCGCTGGTTTGGCTCGGGCGCGGCGCTGGGCACGCGGGAGCGCGCGCGGGCGTGCTCTGGCGCGGGCAGAAGGCGTCGAACACGTGGAGGTGAGTTTCTTCCATTGTTCAAACGTCTCCAGAGATCGCAAACGTGCGAATCTTGCCATGAATCCGGCGCAGACCTCCTCCTGGCACCTAGGGCTATCTCACATGTGTGAGTTCCAAAGGAAGATACGCCCTAGATCAGGAGATAGACGGGCGCCAAATCTGGCTTGTCTCACTGCCCACCACGCGACAAAACTGATGCCAATCCCTGTCAAACGTCCAAGTCTCGGTCTCCACTTCTTCCAGGGGGTGCCTTAGGTGGTATACCACATTTTTGGTACAGAACCCAAGTGGTTTTGGTGCCATCTTCAAGGTGAACACGGTTGATCCTTAAACTAGGGTTAAAAATGGACTTAGAGAGAAATAGAGAGCTCTAGCTCTCTCTCCACTTGGAGATTTGAATTGGGGTTTCTCCAGGGGTCTTTTTGCATTATTTCCCTCCCCTAATTGCTGGTTACAAGGTTGCTTAGGGTTTGGGTAAAGATTGCCCATGCTTTGCACATTTGCTCACTCTCTTCCCCCCCCTTTACTTAGGGTTTTGGAAGATAGAGTTTAAAAAGAGGTCTAGGGTTCTTCTCCCCTCTTATCCAAGGTAGTAAGTGAGCAAGGATTAGAGTAATGCTTCTTAGGTCATTAGCAACATGGTTAGCACATGATCTCCAAAGTTCTTTGGTGTGGCCCTAAGCCTCTACCACATGTGATCAAAGCCTTTAGTATCAAGGTGGGCTCCAACCAAGGTAACACCTGGGGTGTTACAGCCCTCCCCCCTTAAAGGAATCTCGTCCCGAGATTTTAGGTAGAGTCCCTTGGAGGGTGCTTGAAGGTGTGTTAGTGCTACTCTTCCTTTATGCTCAAGTTTCACTTATTAACTGCTCTTCGAATGTCATCCTCTTTGCAACTTCAGAAGGAAGCCCTTCTTAAGTTAAATCCACAACTTAGACTATCCTTGTTATCTAAGTTTTTCTTATAATTGAATTCAAAGGGCAGGTGGGGGTTGGGTTTTTGGGGTTACATACCGACTCCTTTGGGCAGAAAGTCGGGGAAGCGAGAGCGTAGAAAATCCTCCGTCTCCCATGTAGCTTCTTCTGCTGAATGGTGACTCCACTGAACCTTATACATTCTGATTGATCTTGCCCGAGTTGATCTTTCCTTCTGATCCAATACCTTGACGGGGTACTCTTGGTAGGACAAGTCTGGTTCTATCTCAATGTCCGGTTCCGGTAGCACTTCAGTGGGTAGACGAACACATTTCCACAGCTGAGATACATGGAACACATTGTGAACTGCTGACATGCAGGGTGGCAATTCCAATTGGTAAGCTACGGGTCCACAACTTGCCTTGATCTCATAGGGTCCAATGTAACGAGGGGCTAACTTGCCCTTGATCCCGAATCTCTGGACACCCTTGGTTGGTGATATCTTAAGGTAGACATGATCTCCCACCTCAAACTGTAGAGGCTTCCGCCTCTTGTCATGATAACTCTTTTGCCTGGCCTGAGCAGCTTCTAGGTTCTTCTTGATAATTCTGACTTTTGCTTCTGCTTCAAGTACCAAATCGGGCCCAAAAATTTCCCTTTCTCCTTCTTGAGACCAATTTAGTGGGGTCCTACATCTTCTCCCATATAATGCCTCAAAAGGTGCCATCTTGAGACTGGACTGATAACTGTTATTATAAGAAAACTCTGCCAAGGAAAGACACTTGTCCCAATCCTTTCCATAGTGTAGTGCACATGCTCGCAACATGTCTTCCAAAATCTGATTTACCCTTTCTGTCTGACCATCTGTTTGGGGATGGTATGCTGAGCTTCGTATAACCTGGGTTCCAAGTGATTCCTGCAATTGCTCCCAAAATCGTGCCACAAAAGGTGCTCCTCGGTCGGAGACTATAGTCCTTGGTATCCCATGCAGACGAACTATCTGGTCAATGTAGATCTCTGCATACTTCTCCGCCCGGTGGGTGGTGTGCACTGGCAAGAAATGAGCAGTCTTGGTCAATCTGTCCACAATAACCCATATAGAATCATGGTGCCTGGAGGTATTGGGCAATCCCACTATGAAGTCCATGCAAATGTCCTCCCATTTCCAAGATGGTATGGGAAGAGGTTGCAAAGGGCCTGCTGCCTTCAAGTGACTAGCTTTTATTCTCTGGCAAGTGTCACACTCGGAGATGTACTTGGCAATTTCCCTCTTCATTCTGGTCCACCAGTAAAAAGGTCTAAGATCATGGTACATCTTGTTGCCACCAGGGTGCATGGAGAATTTGGAAAGGTGAGCTTCATCCAGTATCTTCTTTCTAAGTTCAGGGTCCTTGGGAACCACCAATCGGTCTCCAAACCATAAAATTCCCTTGCTGTCCTGACGGAAACACTTGTATTTTTCTGCCTTTTGCTTGAGCATATCTTTGATAACCTGAACACCCTTATCCCCAATCTATGCCTGAACTATTTGCTCTTGCAATGTGGGCTCCACCGAGATATATCTCAATTCACCGGAAGGAACAACTTCCAGGTTCAGCTTACACAGCTCATCACACAGGGTGGTGACTCTTGCATCCATGTTCATACAATTGCACTGGGCCTTTCTGCTCAAAGCATCTGCCACAACATTGGCTTTGCCAGGATGGTAATGCACCTCCAAATCATAGTCCTTGATTAATTCCAACCATCTCCTCTGCCTCATGTTCAGATCTGCCTGAGTGAAGATGTATTTGAGGCTCTTATGATCAGTGTAGATGTTATAGTGAGCCCCCATCAGGTAGTGTCTCCATATCTTAAGAGCATGAACCACAGCTGCCAATTCCAGATCATGTGTAGGGTAGTTCTGCTCATGGGGCCTGAGTGCTCGGGAAGCATAAGCAATCACTCTGTTCTCTTGCATCAAGACACATCCCAATCCTGTACTAGAAGCATCATAATAAACTTCGAAGGGCTTAGTGTTATCGGGTTGAGCCAGCACTAGGGCTGTTGTCAAATGTTGCCTCAATGTATGAAAAGCATCTTCGCACTTCTGGCTCCAAGCGAACTTGGCTCCCTTCTTCAATAACTCAGTCATTGGCTTGGCAATTCTGGAGAAATCCGGAATAAATCGTCAGTAGTACCCTGCCAATCCCAGAAAACTCCTAATCTGTCTCACTGTAGTTGGAGGTTTCCAGTCCATCACTTCTTGCACTTTCTCAGGGTCAACTGATATCCCCTCCTGAGAGATTGTGTGACCCAAGAATTTTATTTCCCTTAGCCAGAATTCACATTTAGACAATTTAGCATAAAGACGATGACCGCGTAGTCGCTGAAGCACGATATGCAAATGCTCAGCATGCTCGTCTTCATTCTTGGAATAGACCAGAATATCATCAATGAAAACAACCACGAACTTGTTCAGCTCTGGCATTAATACTGAGTTCATCAAGTACATGAAATAAGCCGGGGCATTGGTCAGCCCAAAAGACATCACCAAAAACTCATACAGCCCATATCTGGTAGAGAAGGCTGTCTTGGGAATGTCGCTGGCACGGATCTTGATCTGATGGTAACCTGAGCGAAGGTCTATCTTGGAGAATACCTTGGCTCCTACCAACTGATCAAACAGAACATCAATGCGGGGTAACGGGTATTTGTTCTTGATAGTCACCGCATTGAGAGGGCGGTAATCAACGCACATCCTCAAACTCTCATCCTTTTTCTTCACGAATAATGCAGGACATCCCCAAGGTGAAGTACTTGGGCGAATAAACCCCTTGTCCAACAGTCCTTGCAGTTGCTTCTTCAGTTCTGCCAGTTCTGCGGGAGGCATCCTATAGGGTCTCTTGGAGATAGGAGCAGTCCCGGGTTGCAATTCAATTGCAAACTCAATGTCTCTGTCAGGTGGCATTCCTGGCAATTCATCCAGAAAAACGTCGGGGTAGTCACAGACTACTGGGATCTTTCTTACTGGGGATTCTGTCATGGTATAGGCACAAGAACGGGTACAACCCTGATCGGGCAAGTATAATGTGGTTTCACCACAGGTTGGTGAGTGCACTTCAATGGCCCTAGCTGCAATGTCAAGAACTGCCCGATGCCTTGTTAACCAGTTAGTTCCTAATATGATATCCACGCTGTCCAAACCCAAAATGAGGAGGGTGGTTTTAATTATTAGACTACCAAACCTTATGGGCACATGCCTGCTGATTTGATTAGTGGCGATCCTGCCTCCTGGTGTTGAAATTGTGATTCCCCCATTAGTGTGGTGGAAGGGCAATTGACACTTGGCACTAAATTTGGCACTAACAAAGCTATGTGATGCACCAGAATCAAAAAGAGTGATAGCAGGATAATTTAATACTGTAAAGATACCAGTCATGACGGGTGCTCCCTCTGGAATATCAGCCATGGTGGTGAAGTTCAGCCTGCCCTGCCTCACTTGCACCTTCTGCCTCTTCCCTTGGTTCTGATTAACATTCTGCCCCTGCCTCTGCTGATTCCTGGGGCAATTCTTGGCATAATGCCCAGTGTTACCACAGGTGAAACACCTGTTGTCATTTGCCTGGCGGTACTGCTGCTGCTGATTGTTCCTCTGAGCTGGAAACTGGGTGCGGTTGGGTGCCTGCTGCTGCTGCTGCGGTGGTCTGATCACCCATCTCCCTTGCTGCTGCTGGGGTCCCCTGTTCTGCGTGTCGGACACAATCCTGAAGCGCTGTGGCTGAGCTGAGGGTCCTGCCACAGGGGTCTTCCTCTTCTTCTCTGCCTGTCGAGCTATAATGCAGTCCTCCTGGGACATAGCCATGTTGACCAACTCATTGTAGCTGTTGGCCCTGACGGTGTTGAGACGATCACGGAGCTTGGTGCTGAGCCCCCGTCTGAACCTGTCCCTCTTCTTCTCGTCCGTGTTTGCATGGTATCCAGCATACTGGCACAAGTCATTAAAGGCCTGGGCATACTGCAACACTGTCCTGTTGCCTTGAGTGAGTGCCAAAAACTCATTGAGCTTCCGGTCCATGATCCCGGCTGGTATATGGTGTCCTCTGAAAGCTGCCTTGAACTCCCTCCACTCCACCTCTCGGTCCTCTGGCTGCATAGCAAGAAAATGATCCCACCAAGTCCTTGTGGGTCCGCGAAGCTGCTGGGTGGCAAACCTGACTTTGGTGACCTCTAAACAAGCTCCATGGAGCAGTGGGAATTTGGATTCCACCACCCACAACCATACATCTGCATCAAGTGGGTCCTCTGCCCTTGTGAACAATGGAGGCTGGGTGCTGAGGAACTCCTGATAGGTAGCCGCCGCGGGGTGACGCTGATGGTCTCCACCACCATAGTGCTGAGGTGGTGGCTGACGCTGAGCCAGCTGCCTCAAGATCTCATTCTGCTGAGCCATGAGCTCCTGCAGAGTGGGAGGCGGTGGCGATGGAGGAACGTGCTCATTCTGGCCACGACGCTGCCTCCCGGCCATCTGAAAAGCCACATACATGCTTAACACCACATCTCCAAGTTCAAGATTTTATCGCGGAGAAAAAGTTAAAACAACATGATAGACTCCAACTTCAACATAAAGATTTTTAAAAGTCATAAATTCCTCTTTCCAAATTTAAACTGATAGTAGCATCCATCAAACAGGCTTCCAAGAGAGTTTAGCACGATTACATCGATTTGTCCCAAAATGACTCAACTCTATCTAGCCTAGTACCCCCAAGGGCGCAAAAGCTAAGCTAGCCACGAGGAGTCCTACCATTACCAACGTCTAACTCTACTCTGGTCACCTAGTGCGCGAATGAGGCCGCACTCGACTCGGGGGAAGGTGGTCTTCCCGAGCCAGCAGTGTCTACACTGGAGGCAGGCTCATCTCCTCCCTCGATGTCGACGTCCTCGTTGGCCTCCTGGTCCTGGATCTCCTGGTGATGCATGTCCAGGTGCTCGTTAGCCTCAGCAAGCTGCTGCTGAGTGTTAATGAGCTGATCCTCTAAAACCTCGATGGTGTTCTCCCTGGTGCCCACTAGCTCCTCCAACTCATGAACCTCATCAGACAGCTGCTCCACTTGCAAATCTTTTTCTACCAGTTCCTGGGACAAGTCAACCACGAGCTCCTCCCTGTTGTCCAAGGTGATCTTGGTCGCCTCTAGCAGTGCCATCAAATGAGACATTGCCTCCCCACGCATCACTTGCAGACGATACAGGGCGTTCATGCATCGCACCGACAAGTGAGCCGTGTGGCCTGGGTAGAGAGCCCAGATGTCCTTGGCATGCTCCACCCGATCCTTCCACATCGGGTCGTCCTCCTTTTCTGCGGGGAACAACCCAATGGGGTGGGTAGAGAGCTCCAAGGGATGGAACCCACAAAAAGTCGTCAACCCGTGCAGAGCGATCGCCTCGATCGTGTCCTCCGCCCGGTATCCGAAAGACTCGGAGTCCAGAGAACGCCAGCCTGGCTGCAGGGGATGAGGCTCTAAGATCATCCTCACCCTACAGCGAGGCACCCGGTGCTTCTCAAATTGCTGCACCGTGTACTGAGGGGGTGTCAAGTATCCGGCCCCCTGAAGTACCTCCCACAAGATGCGGGGAAAACCCTCTCGTGCAAGTCCGTCAGTGTGGGTCAGTGCATTTCCGTCATCGGAGGATCCGTGGGAAGTCATCTGTGTATGGTTAAGCGTAAGTAAAAGAAAACGAATTATAAAAAAGAACAAGGAAAAATAAAACTCAGCCTTTCTCTAGTTAAATGAAAAGGCACTGGGGACCTAGTTGGTTGTTATCTTGTTTTTAAGTCCTCTTTCTCAGTTATCCATTTGCTTAATTAAGAATGCATGCATGCTCGTCCTGAACGACCTCACAAGAAGATAAAAGGAATAGGGAAGAACTCCCATCCTGTAAAAGTGGCCTGTAGGGCCTAGTTACTTAGCCACCTAGCTACCCTTCTATCATCCTAAGGCTTCACGTCCTAGGTCTATCCTGCTCGTCCTACTATCTATCCAACATTGTTTCTATCAAATTTTACTTTAGAAAAGGGATGGCATTTATGTTTTATTGATTCCTCTGTGGTGGTACAAGCTCCGATACCAGCTGTGGCAGAACTGCCCGAGTTATTCCAACTTAAGTGCCTAAGCCCTGCCTTAGAGGCTAGACCACACTTAAATGGGAATAATCCGTCAATCCCTCGGATCTAGTCCGACACGGCCACTGACAGGATCAAGTACCACAATCTCACTCGATGGTGAGTCACAGAGCAAATACAATAAAGCATAAAACCATACATGTCAGAGTATTAAATCATTACATCATCATCATCATCATCGGAGTTTCTGCAAAAGTGACCATCATTGTTTCGAAGTGCAGCGGAAATAAACTAGCGATAAATAAATAGAGAGATGGGGAAGCCTGTCCCATCACTCCTCATGCTCCTCCTCAGCCGAGGCAGGGTCCAACTCGATAGTCCAACCCGGTGGCAAGGTGGACGGCCAAGTCACTCCAGCAACCATTTCCTCCAGAGAACCTGTAAAATTATGCCACAAGCAAGGCTGAGTATACTAATACTCAGCTAGACTTACCCGGTGTGAGGAGTCTACTCCTCTACCTCTAGACATGCAGCTGTTTGGCTGTGGGATTTGGTTGCCAAAAGCACTAGCTGAGTTTCTAAATCAAGATTTTAACTTTGTCAAAATTAAGTGTGACTCTCTTAGGGCTAAAAGTGTACTATCTACTCATACATAGTAGCAAGCATTTTTAGCAATCAATATCTTGTATCATCTCAACACAGTTCCACTTGTTACTCAATGTAGCAGCATGGATCAAGCAGTCTCATTAGCTACGAGAAGCAGACGATTCGAATCGAGTTTTTAAACCTTGCAAGGTAAACCTAAACACACGACATGCAGGGGCACTCCGTCCCCACACACATCAACCGTCCCCATCGATTCCCTGTCAGCAGATCAGGGCTCATCGCCTTGGCGTACAATGCCTCACTGACCCCGACTGGCCGTCGTGCAGTGACCGCACTTGTACCCACCATAACCGGAATGGGAGACAACGTCTTAGGTCGCGTGAGGGGTAAAGTCCACTGCCAGGTTCACTCAGGTACTAGGCTTACCGATTTACCATATTTCTCGGCATGTGCTTAGTACGTTCAAACGCTTGACTCACGGTACCACACCTTAATCCTTATTCCGGTTCCCACCTCGTAGACAACCAATCCCCATGGATTGTTGTCCACAGACCAACACCATTATGATATAAAAATGGATACAACCAATTTCCTGATCTCGCGCGAGTGCTAGAAAATCACTCGACTTCTACCGAGATAATACTTAATAAAGCAGCTACTCGACTTAGCATACTAGTATTCATCACAATGGGGTTCCTAAGATCATGCAACTATGGTTTCAAACAACTCCTACACTTAAGTGCACAAACAATCCTACAATCATTAAGTGTAGTAAAATAGCATAAATAACAGGTTATGCATAAAACCGGGGCTTGCCTTCCAAAGCAGTGGCAGGCAGGTCCTCTGGTGCAGGCTCTGGTGCTGGGTCTGGGGCTACCTCCTGAGCAGCTCCTTGCTCCGGCACGAGGACATACTCTCCGTCAGCAAGATTACAGTCTATCGAATGCAATGAACATGTATGTTATGATTATGCAGGATTAATAACATTATGCAAAAAGAAGACTGAGTTAAGGAATAACTTAGGGTTTCTGGGTCATACGGGGCTTTTAGTGGTTTAGGCTTATTACTCCTAGGTTTAGATGTTTGTTGAGGATAACATAGTGGATTTGCATTGTCCTTACACATTTCAATGGGAAATGTTATAAGGGTTTTAGGGTGACACTAGTTACCAGTATTTATTTTCCTTTCTTTAATTTCTACTTATGGTTTTTAGTGTAGGTTTGAACTATGACAGTGGGTTAATAATTTCCAAAAATTCTGTAAAAATTGCAGTGGGTTGCCATTGGCTATCCTAGCTGGTTTTTGGAATTTGAGGCTTAAACTATAAGGGCTATGCTTTAGACAAAAAATAACAAGGGTGGTGTAAAATGGGCCACTTTACACTACACCTCACCATTAGAGTTGAGTTTCTTCCTAAGGGTCATTTTTGTTGGGATCTAACAGTAATACTAAACCTCTGTGCCAAAATCCATAGAAAGTTAATTGGTGATTATTTAATTGTGATTTTCTAAAGTTTAATGCCAAAAAGGTGCTTATAACTAACTTGTCAATTGAAAAATATCAAACAACAGATTTTGTATTTTTCCTCTGTGCATAATAACCAAACATTAGTTATCCCAAGGTTTGCGGTGTCTTTGCCTTAGGGTTATTTTTGTAGGGTTTTTCTAAGTTATCCTTATTTTATTAATTTAAAAGGTATCCTTCTTATTTTATACTAAACCAGGGTATGATATATTTTTCCAGTGAACTACATTAAATAAGTATCCTAACAAAAATAGGGGTGCTCTCTGGTTCATGGTTTAAATTACATTTTCTATTTTTCTTATCTTTAAGCATATTATGGAATAAGGGGTAAAAACCAACTTAATAGAGTGGACAGAGAGGTTCAACATTTTTAAACAGGTCAGTAGTAGATATAAACTTCTCCAAATTTTTCTAACCCTAGTCAAATAGCACAACTATTTTTCTTACTATTATTGAGCTTTTGGCCAAAACTAACATTAAATCAGAGTTTTAAAATCTTCCTTAATACCAAGGGGTTTTATATTTTTCTTAAATAGGTTACATTAATTAGAGTCTGACAAAATTGGTTTGACCAAATTTGGATGAACTAAACATAAGTTATGAATTTTTAAAGTCTCTGTTCAATTTTAAAATAGATTTTAAAAAGAGTTTCCTGGAAAAACAGTTTACACCGGGGTCCCTGGGTTTAAATCAAATCAACCCTCGCAGATCTACCCTTGCGCCACTGTTCCCCTGTGTCTCTGACATTTCACAAAACCCCCCGACCTTCTCTCCCTCTCACTCGCAGTCCTTCCCCCAACTGAAACAGTAACCGCAGGAAAGAAAAGGGTGGCGCGGCTTACCGGCGGCGAGGGAGGTCCGGCGAAGGGTGGGGTTGGCTCGGGGAGACTCTGGCGGTCACGTCGAGGTACGGCTTGACGTCGGGGATGGCCGGAATCGCCCGGTCCACGAGCGCAGGCGGGTGTGCTCGTCGGCGGCGAGTGTACCGGCCAAACTACGGCGAACTGGTTCAATCCAAGGGCACGGTGAGCTTCACGGTGTAACGTAGCGACTGTGTGCACAAGGAATCGAAGGATGGTTGAGGGGTTTACCCGGTCCACGTACTCCGGTGGGGTTGAGAGCTCCGGCGAGCGTGGACTGGTTTCTCCGGCGAAGCAATCTCCGATTCCTCGCTCGGGGAGCTTCACGAAGGCGTGCACAGTCTTCTCCGAGGGCTGGACGGGGTTGGGAATGGCTCTGCTGGCCGGTCTACGGTGACAGGGGGATTGGGCGGCCGTGGACTCGCTGCGCACGGGCAAACGGCGACGAGCTAACTCCGGTGAGGTTTTGAGGGTGCGAGGAAGAGTGTATTCGAAGCCTGGGAGGGTTTTATAGGCTCGGGCGTGGGCCACGGCGCTGGTTTGGCTCGGGCGCGGCGCTGGGCACGCGGGAGCGCGCGCGGGCGTGCTCTGGCGCGGGCAGAAGGCGTCGAACACGTGGAGGTGAGTTTCTTCCATTGTTCAAACGTCTCCAGAGATCGCAAACGTGCGAATCTTGCCATGAATCCGGCGCAGACCTCCTCCTTGCACCTAGGGCTATCTCACATGTGTGAGTTCCAAAGGAAGATACGCCCTAGATCAGGAGATAGACGGGCGCCAAATCTGGCTTTTCTCACTGCCCACCACACGACAAAACTGATGCCAATCCCTGTCAAACCTCCAAGTCTCGGTCTCCACTTCTTCCAGGGGGTGCCTTAGGTGGTATACCACATTTTTGGTATAGAACCCAAGTGGTTTTGGTGCCATCTTCAAGGTGAACACGGTTGATCCTTAAACTAGGGTTAAAAATGGACTTAGAGAGAAATAGAGAGCTCTAGCTCTCTCCACTTGGAGATTTGAATTGGGGTTTCTCCAGGGGTCTTTTTGCATTATTTCCCTCCCCTAATTGCTGGTTACAAAGTTGCTTAGGGTTTGGGTAAAGATTGCCCATGCTTTGCACATTTGCTCACTCTCTTCCCCCCCCCCCCCTTTTCTTAGGGTTTTGGAAGATAGAGTTTAAAAAGAGGTCTAGGGTTCTTCTCCCCTCTTATCCAAGGTAGTAAGTGAGCAAGGATTAGAGTAATGCTTCTTAGGTCATTAGCAACATGGTTAGCACA
Source organism: Zea luxurians (assembly GCA_029449295.1). Lineage (NCBI taxonomy): Eukaryota > Viridiplantae > Streptophyta > Magnoliopsida > Poales > Poaceae > Zea > Zea luxurians. The sequence continues at coordinate 30,831,023 of JAOPSE010000029.1, read as the reverse complement.
TGATCTCCAAAGTTCTTTGGTGTGGCCCTAAGCCTCTACCACATGTGATCAAAGCCTTTAGTATCAAGGTGGGCTCCAACCAAGGTAACACCTGGGGTGTTACACAGACTAGCTTACTGACCCTCAAGACCGCGCTCCAAGGTCGATGAGGCACGGGACGCTGCCCGGGATGACCCCAACCCGGCATCGAGCACATCAGCACAAACATCCGTCGCGCCACCATCTGCCGGCTCTGACAACAGATCTTCTAGAACCATGTCTTCAAGAGTTTGATCAAAGTTCTCCAGAGATAATTCTTGCAGACCAATGAGGGCAGACAAGGCAGGAGAAGGAACACCACTACTTTCCCCATTAGCTATGTAATGTCGGTTGTTCTTCTGAATTAGAGGGATTTCATCCTCTTCCTCATCATCTTCATCAACGACACGGACAGTACACCCATTGGGGTCAGCTTCAGCCGGGTCACACCCATTGGGGTCAGCTTTAGCAAATTCAGGCACTGGCACTTCCTCAGCAACAGGAACAGAAGGACTGGCACCCTGATCCAAGCTAGACACCCGACGAAGATGTTTCTTCTTCTTTTTCTCCCCCTCAGCAGGAAAAGAGGCTTGATTGGCTCGGCGAGAACGTTTCGGGCGAACATTGACAGACCTCTGAGCGTCCAAAGCTTTGTCGGCCTCAGGGATGGGCGCCACCACCAATGTTTCAGCAGGAGTGGCGTCAGAAGAATCCTCAGCTAACATATCCAGCATGGCACTTATCTCCACGTCACTTGGATTCAAAGGCACCTCAAAATGAACCTGCCTCTCGTTGTCAGGAATTTCTCCGAGTGAGGCAACCAAAGCACTAACTTCTTCGGGAGAAGGTCGCACTCTAAGGCCCAAACCGCTATAACCAGCAGAAGGATTTGACATGAAACTGGCAAAGGCCTGAGAAGGAGGTGAATTCCAGGCCGAGTATGGAACAGGAGCGTCGATGTTCGACACCTTGCCTCTGAGTATCATCTCGAGCCGGCTCACCAAGTCCACAGCAGGAATTCTTCTGTTGGTTACCCGGGTTGAGTCAGCCAAGCCTCGGTACAGATAAGCCAGATATGCTCTGTCTTTCAGTTGCTGAATGTTCTTGAAAACAAAGTTAGCGACCAAAGCTTCTGCAGTTAGACCCCTTTCTTTCAACAATCCAACTTCTGCTAACAAAACCCCTGCCTCAGCCACTTCCTGGTCTGTGGGGGATTCGGTCCAGCTTGGAGTGCGAACATCCGGTTGTCTCCCTGACCGTGGGGGGAGGGAATTCCCATGATTCTCCATGATGAACTATTCCAGGCGCCATCCCTTGATGCTGTCCTTGAGTGGGATGTCGAGGTAATCAGTCTTCCTTCCACGGCGCATCTCCAAGCTCGCGCCCCCACCAGCTGGTGCTGCCCCTGGCCATCCTAGGCTGACAGTGGTACAGATACTTCCAAAGGCCAAAGTGGGGCAAAACTTCAAGAAAGGCTTCGCATAAATGAACAAAAACAGAAACTTGCAAAATGGAATTGGGATTCAGATGGGTCAGATTCAAGCAATAGAAATCAAGGAGACCGCGGAAGAAAGGAGAAATGGGCAAAGCAAGTCCGCAGATAAGAAAAGGAACGTAAATGACGGATTTGTGGGTGTCTTCTGTCGGAACAGTGACCCCACGGCAAATCCGCCATGAGCAGAGCTCCTTTGGAGGAAAAACCCCGATGGAAACGAGATGAAGAAGGTCAGATTCGGAGACAACAGACATATGGTTACCTGCGAAGGGCAACTGACTGTTGGGATCGATGGGGGGAATGATTGCGACAGACGAACTCGAAGCTTTCCGCTTGGGCGCCATCTCAACCTTGCTAGCGAGCGGAGCGGAAGCGATATTGCAGGAAAGCAGAGAAAGCTTGGATGCAAAAAAGCAAAAACTAGGGCACGGAGCGTGGAGGCATGCGACAGTGCAGTACATATGGGGTTTTCCCGGGCCAGACGCTGTTTCTAAAAAGTGCCCAGTCATCACCCAGCCGTTATTTCTAAAACGCTGGTGTGCCATGTCCTCACCCAGCCGTTATTTATAAAACGCTGGCGTGCCATGTCATCACTCGGCCGTTATCTCCAAAACGGCCGACGCGACCCAAATTGACTCAGCTGTTGTTTCTAAAAACGCTGACGTTATTCGACTTCACTCGGCCACTACTTTCAAAGCGGCCGACGTGGTCCGTCATCATTCGGCTGTTACCTCTAAAACGCCGATGTCGGCAGTAACCGCTCGGTCGTTATTTCTAAAACACCGACGTGGCCTGTTATCGCTCGGCTATCACCTCTAAAAGTCCCAACACCGCTGATAATCACTCGGCCACCACTACTAAAGCGCTGGCATCGTGAAGAAGGCAGTCTGAAGCACGACTCAACGATTCTAAGTTGCTACTCAAGCATTACGTTCAGAAACAGCCTCTGCAGTAGGCATCAACACAAACGACGATCAACAAGAAGGCGGAATGATACGCACAAGAGGGATCGAAATCATTCTTCATTATACGGGAAGTACTGCCGAACTTACAAATCAACTCATTATGAGCTGATGCTTTCCCTTCTACTACATTACATTTAACTAACTATACTACTAGCTACTACTACATTATTTCGCTAATACTATTTCTACTACTAATCTACACTAACATCTAAAACCAGTGGCGGGCCTTGTTGCTACCCTTGCTGCCGCCGCCGCCGTCGCCGCTGCCACCCTTGCCGCTGTCATCACCGCCCTTGCCGCTGTCGCCGCCGCTGTCACCGTCGCCTCCGTCGTCGTCGTCGCCGCTGCTGCCCTCCTCGGATGAGTCGGAGGAATTCTCCTCGTCCGAGGAGTACTCTGACTCATCCGAGCCCTCGAGCCCGGCACGCTCAACGGCCCGGATGTAGGTCCATACCTCCGCAGCGATCCCCTGGGAGTCGTCTGAATCATCAGACGATGCTGGGGGAGAGGCAGGAGCCGGAGAGCCCTCGGACTCGGAGGAGAACTCCTCCTCCGAGTATTCCGAGTCGCCGAAGTCCTCCGAGGGAGGAGTCGGCTCGCGCTTGCGCTTGTCGCCCGAGTGATGCGAAGAGCTGCCACCTCTCTTGCTCTTGCCCATGGCGGAAGTGGAAGGAAGGAGAGGAGATGAAACAGCAAGCAGTAGCAAGAAGCGTGAAAACGTTGGAGAAGCAAGAGCACTATTTATAGAAGAAGAAGGCAACTGCTCACCTCCTACCACGGCCACCGAACAGTCACAAAAATTCAATATGCAATTCAAACCGTCTGAAGACACGTCAGGCGGCTGACGCCGTTGTGGCGGAACTGCCCGAATTATTCCGACTTAAGTCCCTAAGTCCCGCCTTAGAGGCTAGACCACACTTAAATGGGAATAACCCGTCAATCCCTCAGATCTAGTCCGACGAGGCCACTGACAGGATCAAGTACCACAATCTCACTCGATGGTGAGTCACAGAGCAAATACAATAAAGCATAAAACCATACATAGAGGAGTATTAAATTTATTACATCATCATTGGAGTTTTTTTTTGCAAAAGTAGTCATCATTGTTCGAAGTGCAGTGGAATAAAACTAACGATAATTAAACAGAGAGATGGGGAAGCCTATCCTATCACTCCTCATGCTCCTCCTCAGCCGAGGCAGGATCCCACTCGACAATCCAACCATGTGGCAAGATGGACGGCCAAGTCACTCTGGCAACCATGTCCACCAAAGAACATGTAAAAATTATGCCACAAGCAAGGCTGAGTATACTAATACTCAGCTAGACTTACCCGGTGTGAGGAGTCTACTCCTCTACCTCTAGACATGCAGTTGTTTGGCTGTGGGGTTTGGTTGCCAAAAGCACTAGCTGAGTTTCTAAATCAAGTTTTAGCTTTGTCAAGTTTAAGTGTGACTCTCTTAAGGCTAAATATGTACTATCTACTCATACATAGTAGTGGGGTTTGGTTGCCAAAAGCACTAGCTGAGTTTCTAAATCAAGTTTTAGCTTTGTCAAGTTTAAGTGTGACTCTCTTAAGGCTAAATATGTACTATCTACTCATACATAGTAGCCAACATTTTTAGCAATGAACATCTTGTATCAACTCATCATATTTCCACTTGTTACTCAATGCAGTACAATGGATCAAGCAGTCTCATTAGCTGTGAGAATCAGACGATTCGAATCGAGTTTTTATCCTTGCAAGGTAAACCTAAACACACGACGTGGCGAGGCACTCCGTCCCCACACACATCAACCGTCCCCATCGATTCTCTGGCAACAGAAAGGGGCTCACCGCCTTGGCGTACAATGCCTCACTGACCCCGACTGCCGTCGTGCAGTGACCGCATTTGTACCCACCATAACCGGAATGGGAGACCACGTCTCAGGTCACGTGAGGAGGGCAATCTTCGGGCAGGTTCACTCAGTTACTAGGCTTACCGATTTACCATATTTCTCTGTATGTGTTTAGTACGTTCAAACGCTTGACACAGGTATCCGCACGTTAATCCTTATTCCAATTTCCCATCTCGTAGACAACCAATCCCCATGGATTGTTGTCCATAGACTAGTATCATGATGATATGAAAGTGGGTACAATCAATTCCTGATCTCGCGCGAGTGCTAGAAAAATCACTCGACTTCTACCGAGATCCTAATTAATAAAGCAACTACTCGACCTAGCATACTAGTATCCATCTCAATAGGATTCCTGAGATCATGCAACTAGGGTTTCAAACAACTCCTACACCTAAGTGCACATTCAATCCTACAATCATTAAGTATAGTAAAATAGCATAAATAACAGGTTATGCATAAACCGGGGCTTGCCTTCCAAAGCTGTGGCAGGCAGATCCTCTGGTGCAGGCTCTGGTGTTGGATCCGGGGCTACCTCCTGAGCAACACCTTGCTCCGGCACGAGGACGTACTCCCCGTCAGCGAGGTTGCAGTCTATCGAATGCAATGAATATGTATGTCATGATTATGCAGGATTTAACAAAATTAAGCTAAAGGAAGAAAAACTAAGTTAGTTAGTAACTTAGGGTTTCTTGGTCATACGTGGCCTTTAGTGGTTTGTGCCTATCACTCTAGGCTTAGGTTTTGTTAAGGATAAGCATAATGGATTTGTATTTTCCCTTCACATTTCAGTGGGCAAATTAAAAAGGGTTTTGCTAGTTGGGTTAAGGTGACACAAGTTTCCATTATCAATTTTTCCCTTTTTCATTTTCTAATTAAGAATTCTAGTGTGGGTTTGAACTATAACAGTGGTATAACTTTTCCCAAAAATTTTGTAAAAATTTCAGTGGGTTACTATTGGTCACTGTAGTCTGTCATATGAATTTTAGGTCTAGAATAAAAAGAGTAGGCCTTGGGCAAAAATAACAAAAGTTGGGCAAAGGAGGTCACTTTGCACTACAACTCTTTACTAGGGGTGGGTTCTGTCCTAAGGGTCATTTTTGTTGGCATCTAACAGTAATAACAAGCTTCTGTGCCAAATATCACAGAGAGCTAATTGATGGTTATTTAGTTGTGATTTTTTAAAGATAAATGCCCAAAAGGCACTTTCTACTGCCTTGTTATTTGAAAAATGTCAAACAGCATATTTCATATTTTTCCTATGTTCTGAATAACAAAACATTAATTATCCCAAGGTTTGGGGTGTTTTCACCTTGGGGTTCTTTTTCTAGGGTTTTTCTAAGTTTTCCTTGTTTTCTTAAAATAAAAGGTATCCTATTTATTTTATACTAAACAAGGGTATAATAAATTTTTCTAGTGAACTACACTGAATAAGTAGACTAACAAAAATAGGGGTGCTCCCTGGTTCTTTATTTAAATCACCTTTCCTATTTTCTTTAACTTTAAGCACAATGTGAAATAAATGGCAAACTCTACCTTAATGGGGTGTGCAGAGGGGTTTATCATTTTTAAATAGGTCAGTAGGTGATCACGTACTTCTCTAAATTTTCTTAACCTCAGTTAAATAGTGCAACTATTTTTCCTCCTATATTTTAGCTTTTGGCCAAATCAATATTTAAATCAGAACCCTAAAGTTTTCTGTAGCTCTTAGGGGTTTTATATTTTTCTTAAGTAGTTTACATTATTTAAGATTTGGCAAAATTGGTTTGACTTGATTTGGGTGAATAAAACAGAAGATATGAATTATTCAAGTTCTGTTTGAATTTAAATCAGATTTAATAAAAGGTTTCCTGGAAAACCACTTTGCACCGAAGTCCTCGGGTTCTTTCCAAACTAACCCTCTCAGTTATACCCCTGCGCTACTATTCCTTTGAGTCACTGACAATGCGCAAAACCCCCTAGCCTTTTCTTCTTCTCCCCCGCGGTCCCTCCCTAGGTTTAAATAGTACCCGCGAAAAAGAAAAGGGCGGCGCGGCTTACCGGCGGCGAGAGAGGTCCGGCGAGGGGCGGGGTTGGCTTCGGGAGGTCCTGGCGGTCACAACGGTGTACGGCTTGACAGCGGGGGTGGCCGGAATCGTCCGGTCCACGTGCGCAGGCGGGTGCTCTCGTCGGCGGCGGGTGTTCCGGCCAAACCACGACGATCTAGTTCAATCCAAGGGCACGGTGAGCTTCACGGGGTGACGTAGAGGCTATGTGCACAAGGAATCGAAGAATGGAGCAGAGGATTACCCGGTCTACGCTCACCAACGGTCGGGCGAAGTCTGGCAACCGTGGACTGGCTTCTCCGGCGAAGCAAACTCCGATTCCTCGCTCAGGGAGCTTCACCGAGGTGTGCACAGTCTTCTCCGACAGTTGGACGGGGTTGGGAAGGGTTCTGTTGGCCGGTCTACCGTGGCGGGGGATCGGGCGGCCACGGGCACGCCGTGCACGGGCAAACGCCGGTGGGTTTGGGCTCCGGTGAGGTCGAGCGCGTGCGGAGGGGTACGGTCGAAGTCCCTGGGTGCTTTATAGGCGCGGGCGCGGGCCATGGCGCAGGCTTGGCTTTGTCACGACGCGGGGCACGCGGGGGCGTGCGCGGGCGTGCTCTGGCGAGCTCAGAGCACGTCGAACACGTGGCTCTTTGCTTCTGCCCTTGTTCTTCCCTCTGCTGAGCGGCCAAAACGTACGAATCTTGCCCTAGAGCCTATGAGAGATCTCTTCCCTGCACCTAGAACTACCTAGTTCATGTGAGTTCCAAGGGTAGATGTGGTCGGGTTAGAGAGATACGGGGGTGGGAAGTCGGCTATGTCAGAGATGTCCAAACCGAGACAAAACTTATGCCAAGTCGTGTCAAACGTCTTAGGGCAGGTGTCAACTTTCTCCAGGGCATTCTAGAGGTAATTTGGCGCCACTTTGTCAATTGGGTCGAAATGTTCTAAAGTTTGAATGAGGGTGAACATGTGTGATCTTTGGCCAAGGGTTGGTTTTGGACTTAGAAAAATCCTGATTTTTCTTTTGTGCTCAACCCTTTGGTGAACCTTTTGGGGCTTTTCTGAAATCTTTTTGGGGTTACTTTCTTACTATTATTTGTATGTTGTTAAGTGTACTACAACTTTTATATTTGGCTCAAGCCATGATCATATGGTTTTCATGACCTTTTGGTCATGCTTACTTCTAGGGTTCCCATTGTCCAAAGTGGTTTGCATTAGGGTTTTGGGCAATTCTCCCCTTTAGATGTGCATGATAAGTTAGGGTATGATATCTAAGATGGGTTGCACTTGCTTAGGACCTTGAGTTCCAAGTTTGAGGCACTTTGCTCTATTTCAACCACATGTGATGATGGGCTTAGCTTGTGTAGTCTTAAGTGAAAACCCTAAGTAACACCTGAGGTGTTACAACCCTCCCCCCTTAAAGGAATCTCGTCCCGAGATTTTAGGTAGAGTCCCTTGGAGGGGTGCCAAGAAGGTGTGCTGGTGCGTTGCTCCTGTCTCTGCTCAGATCTCTCTAGTTAACTGCTCTTCGAATGTCATTCTCTTTGCGACTTCAGAAGGAAGTCCTTTTTATGTTAAAACCACAACTTATACTATCCTTAACATCTAAGTTTTCTTATATTTGTATTCAAAGGGCAGGTGGGGGCGGGGTTTTGGGTTATGTACCGACTCCTTTGGGCAGAAAGTCGGGGAAGCGAGAGCGTAGAAAATCCTCAGTCTCCCATGTAGCTTCTTCTACTGAATGGTGACTCCACTGAACCTTATACATTCTGATCGACTTTGCCCGTGTTGACCTCTCTTTCTGATCCAATACCTTGATGGGGTACTCTTGATAGGACAAGTCTAGCTCTATCTCAATGTCTGGTTTAGGTAGCACTTCAGTGGGTAGGCGGACACATTTCCACAGCTGAGATACATGAAACACATTGTGAACTGCTGACATGTGAGGTGGCAATTCCAATTGATAGGCTACGGGTCCACAACTTGCTTTGATCTCATAGGGTCCAATGTAGCGAGGAGCTAACTTGCCCTTGATCCCAAATCTCTAGACACCCTTGGTGGGTGACACCTTAAGATAAACATGCTCCCCCACTTCAAACTGCAGAGGTTTCCGCCTCTTATCATGATAACTCTTTTGCCTGGCCTGAGCAGCTTCTAAGTTCTTCTTAATGACTCTGACCCTTTCCTCTGCTTCAAGTACCAAGTCTGGTCCAAATATTTCCCTCTCTCCTGCTTGAGACCAATTCAGCGGGGTCCCACACCTTCTCCCATACAAGGCTTCAAAAGGTGCCATCTTCAAACTGGACTGGTAGCTGTTATTATAAGAAAACTCTACCAAAGAAAGGCACTTGTCCCAATCCTTTCCGTAGTGTAGTACACATGCTCGCAACATGTCTTCGAGGATTTGATTTACTCTCTCTGTCTGACCATCTGTTTGAGGATGGTATGCTGAGCTTCGTATTACATGGGTCCCAAGTGATTCTTGTAGTTGATCCCAAAAGCGTGCCACAAACTGTGCTCCTCTGTCAGATACAATGGTCTTTGGAATACCATGCAACCGCACTACTTGATCAACATAAATTTCTGCATATTTCTCTGTCTTGTGGGTGGTATGCACTAGTAAGAAATGAGCGGTCTTGGTCAATCTGTCTACAATAACCCAAATGGAATCATGGTGCCTGGAGGTATTGGGCAATCCCACGATAAAATCCATGCAGATGTCTTCCCATTTCCAAGATGGTATGGGAAGGGGTTGCAAAGGGCCTGCTGCCTTCAAATGACTGGCTTTGATTCTCTGGCAGGTATCGCACTCGGATATGTACTTGGCAATTTCCCTCTTCATTCTGGTCCACCAGTATAAGGATCGGAGATCGTGATACATCTTGTTGCTGCCGGGGTGCATGGAGAATTTTGAAAGGTGAGCTTCATCCAATATCTTCTTTCTGAGCTCAGGGTCCTTGGGAACAACCAATCGATCTCCAAACCATAGAATTCCCTTGCTGTCCTGATGGAAGCACTTGTATTTTTCTGCCTTCTGCTTGATCATCTCTTTGATAATCTGAACACCCTGGTCTTCAATCTGGGCCCTGACTATTTGCTCTTGTAATGTGGGCTCCACCGAGATATAATTTAAATCACCTGAAGAAACCACTTCTAGGTTCAACTTGCACAATTCATCACACAGGGTGGTAACTCTTGCATCCATGCTCATACAATTGCATTGGGCCTTTCTGCTCAAGTCATCTACCACAACATTGGCCTTGCCAGGATGGAAATGCACCTCCAAATCATAGTCCTTGATTAATTCTAACCATCTCCTCTGCCTCATGTTAAGATCTGCTTGAGTGAAAATGTATTTGAGACTCTTATGATCAGTGTAAATGTTACAGTGAGCTCCCATCAAGTAATGTCTCCATATCTTGAGAGCATGAACCACAGCTGCTAACTCCAGATCATGTGTAGGGTAGTTCTGCTTGTGGGGCCTGAGTGCTCGGGAGGCATAAACAATTACTCTGTTATCTTGCATTAAGACACATCCCAATCCCGTACCGGAAGCATCGCAATAAACTTCAAAGGGCTTGGTGTTATAAGGTTGAGCCAGCACTGGGGCTGTTGTCAGATGCTGCCTTAGTGTATGAAAGGCTTCTTCCCACTTCTGGCTCCAATTATACTTGACTCCTTTCTTCAACAGTTCAGTCATTGGCTTGGCAATTCTGGAGAAATCCGGAATAAATCGTCGATAATACCCTGCCAAACCCAGAAAACTCCAAATCTGCCTCACTGTAGTCGGGGGCTTCCAATCCATCACCTCTTGTACCTTTTCAGGATCAACAGATATCCCATCCTGAGAAATTGTGTGACCCAAGAATTTAATTTCCTTCAGCCAGAATTCACATTTAGACAATTTGGCATACAACTGATGGTCACGCAGCCTCTGAAGTACAGTATGCAAATGTTTGGTGTGCTCGGCTTCATTCTTGGAATAGACCAGAATATCATCAATGAAAACGACCACGAATTTGTCCAGCTCTGGCATGAATACTGAGTTCATCAGGTACATAAAATAAGCTGTTGCATTGGTCAGCCCAAAAGACATCACAAAAACTCATAAAGCCCATATCTGGTTGAGAAGGCCGTCTTGGGAATATCGCTGGCACGGATCTTGATCTGATGGTAACCCGAGCGAAGATCTATCTTGGAGAACACTTTGGCTCCCACCAACTGATCCAACAAAACATCAATGCGGGGCAGTGGGTATTTGTTCTTGATGGTCACCGCATTGAGAGGGTGGTAATCGACACACATTCTCAGACTTTCATCCTTCTTCTTTACAAACAAGGCTGGACATCCCCAAGGTGAAGTACTTGGGCGAATGAACCCCTTGTCCAACAACTCTTGCAGTTGCTTTTTTAATTCTGCCAATTCCGCGGGAGGCATCCTATAGGGTCTCTTGGAGATAGGAGCAGTCCCGGGTTGCAATTCGATGGCGAACTCAATGTCTCTATCAGGTGGCATCCCTAGCAATTCATCCGGAAAAACATCTGGGTAGTCACGGACCACTGGGATCCTTTCCACTGGTGACTCCATCATAGTGAATGCACAAGAACGGGTACAACCCTGATCAGGCAAATATAAAGTAGTCTCGTGTTGGGGGCCTTCGGCTCCCAAAGGTCCTCAAAAACACAGTTTAACAATGTTTTCCAAGTGCAAAATGTGAACAGGCACCTTCGGAGTTAGGTCGCGAATATACAAGGGCATGTTTAAGACGAGGCTGGAATGAAAAGCGGTCATGACGAAGGATAAGACGATCATGAAGCCATGCGCAGAAAAGCTTCGGCATAACGTCAGAAAAGAGGAACCGACTTAAAGATGAAAAGCCAAATTGGACCTCGAAGAATTACTATAGAGTTGTTGATAAATGTAAAGGGCATCAATGTAATTTTACACGGGCTGCGTCCCGTGCCTATAAATAGGTGAACAGTACTCCCGTACTGTTCACGTGGACTGGGCGTGCATCCTTTTGCATCACGACCTGTATTTTTGCCTTACATCAGTCTGAAGGTACATTTGTAATTTGTTTTCATGAATTTAACAATGGAAATGTATTGATGATAACGCTGGTATTATTACTCCCACACTTTACATATATGTTTATTCTGTTTACTCATTTATCAACTTAACGAAGGTCTTTTCTTTCGTAACCTTCGTTATATTATGTTTATATCCTTCGTCCGAAGTTCATTAAACCCTTGAGCTGCTTCAGCGGACGAAGGATATTTAATACTTAACATATTCGTGTTGTCTTGTTCTTGATTCATAGCATTTGAGAACAAGCCCCCAACATTGGCGCCCACCTCCGGTGAACTCACTTCCACTTTTTGAGTTTTAAAAATCTTCGGCAAGCATCACCTTCGTCATGCCGCCGAAAAAAGCTTCAGCGACAGGGGCTGCTGCTCTGCAGCCGCTAGATCACAATCAAGATGTCGTTTCACTTAGGGAGGCCCGAAACCAGAAGAGAAAGGCCACTAGTCCGGCGCCTCCGGAAGACGAATTGGATCAAGAAATCCAAAATTTGGAAATGCTCAATCAACAGGTCCAACGCAACTAGGAGAAGATGGCTCGTCTAGCTGATCTTCAAAGGCAGATAGACGAAGCCTCTGAAGAGCTTCGACATCTTGCTCAGGATGACCAGAACCAAAGGCCCCCGCGTAGAGAGCTTCATCAAGAGAGTTTCTACAACGAGGATGACTGGTATGAAGATTTCCATCACGGAAATTTTGCTTTTGATGATGCTTCTCCCTTGTCAACAGAACTGCAGGCTATTCCTTGGCCACATTCTTACAAGCCACCTCAGCTCCCCATGTACGACGGTCATTCAGACCCGAAACAATTCTTAATGAGCTACGAAGCAACTATATCTTCGTACGGTGGCAACACGGCGGTCATGGCAAAGTCCTTCAACATGGCTGTCAGAAGCGTCGCACAAACTTGGTACTCTTCCCTTAGGCCAGGGACAATCACCTCATGGCAAAAGTTGAAGGACATGCTGATAACCAGCTTCCAAGGTTTTCAGACGAAGCCAGTTACTGCTCAAGCTTTATTCCAGTGCACCCAGGATCATGAAGAATATCTTCAGGCATATGTCCGAAGGTTCCTGCGTCTGAGGGCGCAGGCACCAACAGTGCCCAATGAAATTGTCATTGAGGCCATGATCAAGGGGCTTCGGCCAGGACCTGCAGCTCAGTACTTTGCCAGGAAGCCTCCTCAAACCCTGGAGAAGCTGCTCCAGAAGATGGACGAGTACATCCGAGCTGACAATGATTTTCGCCAAAGAAGGGAGGAAGCCCTCAGGTTCTCTGAAATGACTAGGGGCTTCGGAGGAAGATTTTATCCAAGGCACGTCAGGTCAATTCACAATTCTACTCAAAATGATGACAAAGCGAGTCAATAGCAAAGGCCACAGTGCTCCTCCCAAGCTTCGAGGCAGCAGCAAAGCTCCTTCCGGCCGCCGGTGCCAAGGGGCAGAGGCGCCAGGGGCTTCGGGGGCAGATTTGGGGATCAACCAAGAAAAATATACTGCCTATTCTGTGGTGAAGGTAAGGGCCACACCACCAGAATGTGTCACATTACCATCCAGAAGCAAAAGGAGCTAGCAGAAGCCGCTGCACAACAGAATCAGCCGAAGCAGGTCCTGCATACTGCTTCGTACCTTTCGCCTTACATTCCAGAATATGTAGGCAACCACCCTGCAGCTTCTGTTGCTTCGGCAAGTCAACCCCAAGCATCTTGGCAACAGCCTCCACCGCCGCCACCGACGCAGCCAGGGCTCCAGCTAGAAGGGAGTCATCACAATCAGAGGGATTTCAGAGAGGGCTCCGAAGCTCGCACAGTCAATAGCACTGTGCCAGAGTCGAAGCACATTTACTGACAAATATCCTACCTCAACAGCAGTTTTTTCGCATTTTTACATTCGGTATTACTTTTTTGTTGATAAGGAACAATTATGGGAAGTTCAAGTGTCCTTTATCATTTTTTAATTCCTTGTAACACTTTCGTCTTCCACTTTAATAAAAATGTGTCTTTTTTATAGGCTTGAATCGTTGAAGCATACGAATTTATGGTGGCATGAAGGACCTTTGTATTCTCAAAATTTTGTTTTAATAGACACAGAGCAAGTTGTTCGAAACAGTAAAAAGTCGTTCCTAAGAGAGCGCAGTGTAAGTTTTCTGAGCCTACAGCGAAAAGTCAGCGCTGATTCCGCCAAAAGTAAAAGGCGAAGAAGCTCCTAAGGGAGGCTTACAGCGAAAAATAAATGCTGATTCCGCTGAAAGTAAAAGGCGAAGAAGCTCCTAAGGGAGGCTTACAGCGAAAAATAAACGCTGATTCCGCTGAAAGTAAAAGGCGAAGAAGCTCCTAAGGGAGGCTTACAGCGAAAAGTCAACGCTGATATAAAAAGTGTGTGTGCTCTATTACAGAGATATGTATCTGTGGCACAAATGTCATTTTGCATAACATAACATCATCACATCATTCTGCCTAACATAAGCATCATACAGCATATTGCATGTGGAACAAGAAGGGGATATAGTATTGACCTTCGGAGAATAATTCGGAAAAGAGGCAACAAAAACTTCATTAGAGAGGCAAGCCGAGAAGAAGTGTAGCTTCATTAGAGAGGCAACAAAAACTTTTCTATAGCTTCGGAGAATATTTCACGAAGCTCGGATAATCTTCACCACGAACGTATGCAACTTCTGGTGATATAAAATTTTCTTCACGAAGCATGAAAAGAAGGGAAGGTGTTTTTTCGCCGAAGGCTCAAAAAACGGTATGTACGCAAGATTTCATGCATCATAAAGAGTTAAAACTGTACATGGATTATATATTACATTCAAAGTTACAATATATTACATATGTTACGTTCCAAATGTTTTTACAGTAGCATTTAATCCTCTTTAAGAACTATTTCTGCAGCTTCGTTCAGTAGCTGGTCAACAACCTTGTCCATAATGGCTTCGGCCATCTTTCTAATTTCATCATCCCCTTTCGGGTGGGGGCCCGGAGATGCCTCAGCAGGTTCTGAGCGAAGAGAAGATACGGCTATATTACTATTACAAACTGTGAATGAAGTCTGGAATTAAAAGTTACAACACAATGAAAATCACTAATTAATACCTATTTGCCCTTCGGGCTCTGTACTTTTTTCGGCAGCCGCCGCTACTTTTCTGGCATCATGGATGCCTTTTTCGCTTTTTTGAATAATTTCTCGCGTCATTTCTCGGTCGCCGTTGTCCCAGATATCAGTGAAAAATTTTCCGCCGATCATGCTTGCTTCGGCTGAGGGGTCTTTAATGTCTTCGGAGGACAAAGTAGCTTCGGATTGCGCTAAAGATTTTACATGCTCACAACCTTTCTTCTCCAAAACAGTAGCAATTCCTCTAGCACCCGAAAAGGCACATATGTCTCCGCGGCTATTCAGGATTTCTTCGAAGGCCTCAGCTTTGTTACTAATCCATTCCATCGGACCTTCGGGATTGCCCCTTGAGAAATTCTCTTCACTAGAAAATGCGCCAACATTAGCGAAGCTGGATTTTATCTTCTTAACGCACTCTATAGACTTAACATAGCATTTTCTTTGAGAAGCACGAAGCTCTTTAACATTAACTTCCAAGTGATCTGCCCATTGTTCACTTAACTCTCGTTTTGTTTCTTCAAGAATACATTCTTCTTTGACTCGGGCTAGTTGTTTACGAAGATCTTCAATCTCACGCCTCTGAGCTTCGGCTTGATTTTTAGAGTTAGCTTCGTTCTCCTTCGTTTTTTCCACTAATGTAAGCAGAATTCTGTCTTTCTCCAAGGCTTCGTTTCGTAGTCTGATAACCTCTGCTCGAAGGTTGTTGAGAGCAATGGTGCAGCTCTCGTCTTTAGCATTCTTTTGTGCCCTTAGGGCATTGCTGAGAATTAAGCCCTATTCAAAAAGAGTGAATGGATTAACACAACAGTAAAGGATTCATTCAAAATCCACAAAATTCAAAATTTACAATCTTCGTACCTTTAGACTGTTATATGCAAGACTATCCGCAAGATCCTCCTTCGTCATGGCGCAAAGGCCATCTTCAAGCTTCGGGAATCCCATGCTTCTTGCCATTTCTCGGCACACGGATAATTCTTTATTGTCTAGGAGGCAATATAAGAAGTCATCTTCGTTTGTCCCGTTGAACACTACGGCCCCCTTCGGATATTTCAGTTCTCGGGCATAGTGATTGGCTTCAAAAGTCTCTTCTTCAGATAGTTTCTTCCCCGAAGCATGTCGCACAATATAATCATGTATTTTGGAGGATGCTTCGGGGGTGGCAGTACCAATTTCCCCAATCAGAATCGGTTCTGTTATTTTTTCGACCTCAAAAGGCTGTATCTTGGTGGATTCCGAAGGCCCAGCTTCAGTTTCAGATTGCTGCTTCGAAGTTTCAGCAGCAAAGGCTTCAATAGACACCTCAATAATTTTCTTTGGAGCTGTGCTTGAAGATTTAATTGTCTCCAAGACATCAAGCACATTTACCATTCTTTTTCTTTTCGGAGTTGCCGATGGCCCCTTCTGGCTTTTAGCCGTCTCAACTTTTGTTAAAGGGCTTATAATATCTGGTGTTTCTCTTTCTTCAGATTTCTCCTTTCTTATTGCTAGTGCCTCGGCCATTTCCTCGGATTTTAGCGCTGTAGTTGGTTCTCTGGCTTCGGTGGCAGAAGAGGCCTCGCCAATAAACTCGGGCACTGTGGCCGGCTCAATGCAGCGTGGAGGGTGTGTGGACACTTTTACCTTCTTCCTCTTCGGTGCTGGTTCCCTGGGAGCAGCCGAAGTAGTGTCCTTTGCAGGAGCAGTATTTTTTCTCTTTTGACCTCGTATTGGAAAATAGTAGTCGGGATAGATAAACCCAATAGCATCAAATACTCGGTTGAGCCTCTTCTTCTTTCGGCTTCCGAAAGCCGCGGATAATGCGGTGTTTTCAGCCTTTGAATAGGTCCCAAGCAATTCATCACTTACATTTTCAATACTTTTCAACCAATCATCATCCGGCTCAACAAATTTATCTCCGTACTTGAATGTATACTTCAGTCTAATTAGTCCACCCTCGTCAGCTTCTTTGACGGTCTCCTTCGGCATTTCCCAGTCATCTACAAGTGGCCACACTCTGAAGGCAATGTGCTCTTGCATTAAATCCCTGGTCCCAATAAAAGAACAGACTACGCCGAAGGCCCTCTGGCATTCTTCAGCTGCTTCGTCCATTTCTACCTTTGGTTTCCGAAGTCCAAAGCGCTGCCAGATAGGGCGCATGATGATATCCTTGATATCTTCCCAAACCGTCACATCATTCTTCACATAGAACCATTCCTTCATCCATTCCCCGGGCCATCTCTTCCGAAAGGTTGGCACGAACAGCTCGACCCGGAGCGGGCACCGAAGCTATAACAACCAAAATTATTATGATATTGTTCCTTACCCCACGGTTTCGTCTCATATACTAGCTCGTGTATATTGCAAAAGCTTTTAGCACTTGGCTCCAAACCCTGGCTCCTCACGGCCCAGACGAAGATTCCCAATCTTATCACTGCTTCAGGGGTAAGTTGATGAAGGTAAATTTGATATATTTTCAGAACTTCTACTACAAACTTGTTCAGGGGGAATCGTAGTCTAGCCTTTAAAAAGCTTCGGAAGATCACAACCTCATTATCTTCGGGGGTCGGCGTAGTTTTTTCTCCGTCATCCGCCCTCGCGATGGATATATTTCGGAAGTACCTCCCCCTCATGTTTTCAAGGTGACTCTGCTTTATAGTTGATTTTCCGAAGTTTGAGTGACTAGGCCGCCACGGGCGATCTTCGGAATCCTCTCCACCACTATCCACATCATAGCTATCACTGTCGCCAGTATCATCAGATAAACCCTCCAAGGTTTCCTTGACAATCTTTTCAGTATTGGTCTTCGACATTGACTCAAGAAAACCCAGGTGCATCTCCTCCGAAAGGCTTAGCTTCGAAGCACCAGCAGCTGTCTTATCTTCAGACATTTTCGTGAATGCTGGCAAACTAGACTTGAAGCCGAAGCTTAAAAATTTAAGACCGAGCAAATGCTGTCGCGCGCAGGCTAAGAGCAGGGTGCGCAGGTTGAAAGCTGGTGAGTAAAAAGCAGGTGGCAAAAGGGTGTGTCAAATAAACTCGCGGAGAGCTTGTATTTATACACCCAGTATGTCGAAAACTGGAGGGCCCCGCTCGTCAATGACTGTTGCTATTCTAGCAAAAGGAAGGTGTTTTTACGGACCTTCGGCTTAAAGCCTTCGTCCATGTCGCAATTTAAATTTATCTTTACAATAAATTGATATTGCGAGGGGCTACTGTTGGGGGCCTTCGGCTCCCGAAGGTCCTCAAAAACACAGTTTAACAATGTTTTCCAAGTGCAAAATGTGAACAGGCACCTTCGGAACAGGCACCTTCGGAGTCAGGTCGCGAATATACAAGGGCGTGTTTAAGACGAGGCTGGAATGAAAAGCGGTCATGACGAAGGATAAGACGATCATGAAGCCATGCGTAGAAAAGCTTCGGCATAACGGCAGAAAAGAGGAACCGACTTAAAGATGAAAAGCCAAATTGGACCTCGAAGAATTACTATAGAGTTGTTGATAAATGTAAAGGGCATCAATGTAATTTTACACGGGCTGCGTCCCGTGCCTATAAATAGGTGAACAGTACTCCCGTACTATTCACGTGGACTGGGCGTGCATCCTTTTGCATCACGACCTGTATTTTTGCCTTACATCAGTCTGAAGGTACATTTGTAATTTGTTTTCATGAATTTAACAATGGAAATGTATTGATGATAACGCTGGTATTATTACTCCCACACTTTACATATATGTTTATTCTGTTTACTCATTTATCAACTTAACGAAGGTCTTTTCTTTCGTAACCTTCGTTATATTATGTTTATATCCTTCGTCCGAAGTTCATTAAACCCTTGAGCTGCTTCAGCGGACGAAGGATATTTAATACTTAACATATTCGTGTTGTCTTGTTCTTGATTCATAGCATTTGAGAACAAGCCCCCAACATCTCGCCGTAAGCAGGGGAGTGAATCTCAATGGCCCTTGCTGCAATATCCAATACTGCCTGATGCCTGGATAACCAATCGGTTCCCAATATAATATCCATGCTATCCAGTCCTAAGATGAGAAGGGTGGTTCTAATCACAAGACTACCCAATTTTATAGGCACTTGCCTGTTGATTTGGTAGGTGGCAACCCTGCCTCCTGGTGCTGAAATTGTAATACCCCCATCGGTGTGGTGAAAAGGTAATTGGCACTTGGCACTAAATTTGGCACTGATAAAACTGTGTGATGCACCAGAATCAAAAAGAACAATAGCAGGATAATTCAAAACAGTAAAGATACTAGTCATGACGGGTGCTCCCTCTGGAATATCAGCCATGGTGGTGAAGTTCAGCCTGCCTTGCCTCACTTGCACCTTCTGCCTCTTGCCTTGGTTCTGATTAACATTCTGCCCCTGCCTCTGCTGGTTTCTGGGGCAATTCTTGGCATAATGTCTGGTGTTGCCACATGTGAAACACCTGTTGTCATTTGCCTAGCGATATTGCTGCTGCTGCTGATTGTTCCTCTGAGCTGGAAACTGGGTATGGTTGGGTGCCTGCTGCTGTTGCTGTGGTCGGATCACCCATCGCCCTTGCTGCTGCTGAGGTCCCCTGTTCTGAGTGTCAGACACAATCCTGAAACGCTGTGGCTGAGCTGAAGGTCCTGCCACAGGGGTCTTCCTCTTCTTTTCCGCCTGACGAGCTGTGATACAGTCCTCCTGAGAAATGGCCATGTTGACTAACTCATTATAGCTGTTGGCCCTGACGGTGTTGAGACGGTCACGGAGCTTAGTGCTGAGCCCCCTCCTGAACCTGTCCCTCTTCTTCTCGTCCATATCTGCATGATACCCAGCATACTGGCACAGGTCATTAAAGGCCTGAGCATACTGTAACACTGTCCTGTTTCCCTGAGTGAGTGCAGAAACTCGTTGAGCTTTCGGTCCATAATACCGGCTGGTATATGGTGCCCCCTGAAAGCTGCCTTGAACTCTCTCCATTCCACCTCTCGGTCATCTGGCTGCATAGCAAGAAAATGGTCCCACCAAGTCCTTGCGGGTCCGCGAAGCTGCTGGGTGGCGAACCTGACTTTAGTGACCTCTGAGCAAATTCCATGGAGTAGCGGGAATTTGGATTCCACTACTCTCAGCCATACATCCGCATCAAGTGGGTCCTCTGCCCTGGTGAACAATGGTGGCTGGGTACTGAGGAATTCCTGGTAGGTGGCTGCCTTGGGGTGACGCTGATGATCACCACCACCATAGTGCTGAGGTGGCGGCTGACGCTGAGCTAGCTTCCTCAAGATCTCTTTCTGCTGGGCCATTAGCTCCTGCAGAGTAGGAGGCGGTGGCGGCGGTGGAGGAACGCGCTCATTTTGACCACGACGCGCTCTCCCGGCCATCTGAAAAAAAATCACATATATTCTCAATAATACATCTTTAAGGTTCAAGGTTCAATTGCGACGAAGGAGTCAAAAGGCGAAATTGATAGATTCTTGCATAAACATAAAGAATTTCACAAGGCATAATGTTGGGGGCCTTCGGCTCCCGAAGGTCCTCAAAAACATAGTTTGACAATATTTTCCAAGTGTAATATGTGAACAGGCACCTTCGGAACAGGCAGCTTCGGAGTTAGGTCACGAATATACAAGAGCATGGTTAAGACGAAGCTTGACTGGAATGAAAAACGATCATGACGAAGGATAAGACGATCACGAAGCTATGTGCAGAAAGGCTTCGGCACAATAACAGAAAAGAGGAACCGACTTAAAGATGAAAAGCCAAATTGGACCTCGAAGAATTACTATAGTTATTGATAAATGTAAAGGGCATCAATGTAATTCTACACGGGCTGTGTCTCGTGCCTATAAATAGGTGAACAGTACTCCCGTACTGTTCACGCTGACTTGGCATACGCTTTTTCGCATCACGTTTGTACCTTTACTTTACATCAATCTGAAGCTACATTTGTAATTCGTTTTTATGAATTTAATAATGGAAATATATCGATGATAATGCTGGTATTATTATTCGCACATTATATATAGTTGCTCTGTTTAACCATTTATCAACCTAACGAAGGTCTTTTCTTTCGTAACCTTCGTCCGAGATTCATTATACCCGAAGGGATATACTGTTTCTAAGGACGAAGGAGTTCGACATTTAACACTTTTATGTTGTCTTGTTCTTAATTCATAGCATTTGAGAACAAGCCCCCAACATTGGCGTCCACCTCCGGTGAACTCACTTCCACTTTTTGGGTTTTGAAAACCTTCGGCAAGCGTCATCTTCGTCATGCCACCGAAAAAAGCTTCAACGACAGGGGCTGCCACTCTATAGCCGCTGGACCCCAATCAGGATGTCGTCTCTCTTAGGGAGGCCCAAAGCCAGAAGAGGAAGGCCATTAGTCCAACGCCTCCGGAAGACGACTTGGACCAAGAAATACAAAAAATGGAGATGCTCCATCAACAGGTTCAACGGAAGAAGGAGAAGATGGCTCGTCTAGCTGATCTTCAAAAGCAGATAGATGAAGCCTCTGAAGAGCTTCGACACCTCGCTCAAGATGACCAGAATCAAAGGCCCCCGCGGAGAGAGCTTCATCAAGAGGGTTTCTACAACGAGGATGACTGGTATGAAGATTTCCATCTTGGAAATTTTGCTTTTGATGACACTTCTCCCCTGTCAACAGAACTGCAGGCTTCACCTTGGCCACAGTCTTATAAGCCACCTCAGCTCCCTTTGTATGACGGTCATTCAGACCCGAAGCAATTCTTGATGAGCTATGAGGCAACTATATCTTCGTATGGTGGCAACACAGCGGTCATGGCAAAGTCCTTCGTCATGGCTGTCAGGAGCGTTGCACAAACCTGGTACTCCTCCCTTAAGCCAGGAACAATCACCTCATGGCAAAAGCTGAAGGATATGTTGATAACCAGCTTCCAAGGTTTTCAGACGAAGCCAGTCACTGCTCAAGCTTTATTCCAGTGCACCCAGGATCACGAAGAGTACCTTCAGGCATATGTCCGAAGGTTTCTACGTCTGAGGGCACAGGCACCAACAGTGCCCAATGAAATTGTCATTGAGGCCATGATTAAAGGGCTTCGGCTAGGACCTTCAGCTCAGTACTTTGCCAGGAAACCTCCTCAAACTTTGGAGAAGCTGCTCCAGAAGATGGACGAGTATATTCGAGCTGACAATGATTTTCGCCAAAGAAGGGAGGAAGCTCTCAGGTTTTCTGAAATGACCAGGGGCTTTGGAGGAAGGTTTTATCCGAGGCATGTCAGGTCAATTCACAATTCTACTCAAAATGATGACAAAGGGAGTCAGCAGCAAAGGTCACAGTATTCCTCGCAAGCTTCGGGGCAACAGCAAGCTTCGGGGCAACAGCAAAGCTCTTTTCGGCCTCCAGCGCCAAGAGGCCGAGGCGCCAGGGGCTTCGGGGGAAGATTTGGAGATCAACCAAGAAAAATTTACTGCTTATTCTGCGGTGAAGGCAAGGGCCATACCACCAGAATGTGTCATGTTACCATTCAAAAGCAAAAGGAGCTAGCAGAGGCTGCAGCACAACAGAGCCAACCAAAGCAGGTTATGCATACTGCTTCGTATCATTCGCCTTACATTCCAGAATATGTAGGCAATCACCCTGCAGCCTCCGTTGCTTCGGCAAGCCAACCCCAAGCTTCCTGGCAACAGCTTCCACCGCCACCACCAATACAACGAGCTCCGCAGCTAGAAGGGAGCCAACACTCTCACCCCCAGAGGGACTTCAGAGAAGAATCCGAAGCTCGCACAGTCAATAGCACTGTGCCAGAGTCGAAGCACATTTACTGACAAAATATCCTACTCCCACAGCAGTTTTTTATGCTTTCACATTCAGTTTTATTTTCTTCGCAGTAAAGAACAATTATGGGGAGTTTAAGTGTTTTTTATTGTTTTTCAAATCCTTGTAACAGTTTACCGTATTATCATAATGAAAATATATCTCTTCAGGCTTGAGTTACCGAAGCACAAGAATTTATGGAGGCACGGAGAACCTTCGGATTATCGAAAACTTGTTCTAAGGAATGAGCCGTAACTTTTTTGAAGTAACCAAAAGTCGTTCCTAAGGGAGCGTAGTGTAAGTTTTCTGCTCGAAAGTCGTTCCAAAGGGAATGCAGAGCTTACAGCGAAAAATAAACGCTGATTCCGCTGAAAGTAAAAGGCGAAGAAGCTCCTAAGGGAGGCTTACAGCGAAAAATAAACGCCGATTCCGCTGAAAGTAAAAGGCGAAGAAGCTCCTAAGGGAGGCTTACAGCGAAAAATAAACGCTGATTCCACTAAAAGTAAAAAGCGAAGAAGCTCCTAAGGGAGGCTTACAGCGAAAAGTCAACGTTGAGATAAAAAGATTGTGTGCTCTATGGCAGGGATATGTGTATTTTCAGCATAAATGTTATTTTGCATAACATAACATCATTACATCGTTTTGCATAACATAAGCATCATCCATCATTTCGCATGGAGAACAGGAAGGGGACACAGCATTGATCTTCGAAGAATGTTTTGAAAAAGAGAAAATCGTGCCAAGGCACAAGATAAATTGAGAAGAAGTGTAGCTTCATTTGAGAGGCAACATAAGACTTTTTTATGGATTCAAAGAATGTTTTCATGAAGTTTGGAGATTCTTCATCAAAGAAATATGGCAATTTTTATGACACATAAAAGATTTTCTTTACGAAGCATGAAAAGAAGGGAAGGTGTTTTTTCGCCGAAGGCTCAAAAAGCGGTATGTATGAAAAAATTTCATGCATCGTAAAGAATTGAACCGTAAATAGATTATATATTACATTCAAAGTTACAAAGTTTTACACTTGTCATGTTCCAAGCATTTTTACAATAGCATTTAATCTTCCCTAAGAACTACTTCTGCAGCTTCGTTTAGCAGCTGATTGACAACTTCGTCCATGATGGCTTCGGCCATTTGTCTAATTTCGTCGTCTCCCTTCGGGGGAGGGTCCGCAGATGCCTCAGCGGGTTCTGAGGGAGGAGAGGACACGGCTATATTACTATTACAAACTACGAATAAAGTTCAAAATAAAAAATTACAACAAAATAAAAATCACTAATTAATACCTATTTGCCCTTCAGGCCCTGTGTTTTTTTCAGCAGCTCTCGCTACCTCCCTTGCATCATGGATGCCTTTTTCACTTCTCTGAATGATCTCTTGAGCCATTTTTCGGCCGCCATTGTCCCAAATGTCAGTGAAAAATTTTCCACCAACCTGGCTTGCTTCGGCTGAAGGGTCTTTGATATCTTCAGAGGACAAAGTAGCTTCAGACTGCGCCAAAGATTTCACATGCTCGCACCCTTTCTTCTCTAAAATGGTAACAATTCCCCTGGCGCCCAAAAAAGCACAAATGTCCCCGCGACTATTCAAGATTTCGTCAAAGACATCAGCTTCGCGACTAATCCATTCAATCGGGCCTTCTGGATTTCCTCTTGTGAAATTTTCTTCACTAGAGAACGCACCAACGCTGGCGAAGCTGGATTTTATTTTCTTAACACATTCTATGGATTTATCGTAGCACCTCTTCTTCGAAGCACGAAGCTCTTTAACATTTACTTCCAAATGATCTGCCCATTGATCGCTTAATTCTCGTTTTGTTTCTTCAAGAATGCGTTCTTCTTTGGCTCGGGCTAGTTGTTTACGAAGATCTTCGATTTCACACTTCTGAGCTTCGGCTTGAGTTTTAGAGTTAGCTTCGTCTTCCTTCATTTTTTCCACTAATGTAAGCAGAATTTTGTCCTTCTCCAAGGCTTCGTTTCTTAGCCTGATAACCTCTGTTCGAAGGTTGTTAAGAGCAATGGTGCAGCTCTCATCTTCGGCATTCTTCTGAGCCCTTAAGGCATTGCTGAGTATTAAGCCCTATTCAAAAGAATGAATGAGTTAACATAAGAGCAAAAAACTAATTCAAAATTCATAAACTTCAAAATTCACAATTTTTGTACCTTCAGACTATTGTATGCCAGGCTATCCGCAAGATCGTCCTTCGTCATGGCGCAAAGGCCAGCTTCGAGTTTCGGGAACCCCATGCTTCTAGCCATCTCCCGGCACACGGATAATTCTTTATTGTCTGGGAGACAGTACAGGAAATCATCTTCGTTTGTCCCATTGAACACTACGGCCCCCCTCGGATACTTCAGTTCTTGGGCATAGTGATTGGCTTCAAAAATCTCTTCTTCAGATAGTTTGTTCCCCGAAGCATGTCGCACAATATAATCATGTATTTTGGAAGATGCTTCGGGGGTGGCAGTGCCAATTTCCTCAGTCAGAATCGGCTCTGTTATTTTTGCTTTTTCAATTTCTAAACTTGCCTTTGACATTTTTTCGACCTCCAAAGGTTGTATCTTGGTGGATTCCGAAGGCCCAGCTTCAGTTTCAAATTGCTGCTTCGAAGTTTCAGCAACAAAGGCTTCAGTAGACACTTCAACAGTTTTCTTTAGAGTTGTGCTTGAAGATTTAATTGTCTCCAAAACATCCAGCACATTAACCATCCTTTTTCTTTTCGGGGTCGCTGCTGGCCCCTTCTGGCTTTTAGCTACCTCAACTTTTGATGAAGGACTTAAAACATCTAGTCTTTTTCTTTCTTCAGTTCTCTCTTCTCCTGTCTTTATTGCTGGTGCTTCGGCCATTTCTTCGGATTTTGGCGCTGGAGTTGGTTCTCTGGCTTCGGTGGCCGAAGAGGCCTCGCCAATAAACTCGGGCACTGTGGCCGGCTCAATACAGCGTGGAGGGTGTGTGAACAATTTTACCTTCTTCCTCTTCGGCGCTGGCTCCCCGGGAGCAGCCGAAGCAGTGTCCTTTGCAGGAGAAGTATTTTTTCTCTTTTGACCTCGCATTGGATAATAGTAGTCGGGATAGATAAACCCAATTGCATCAAATACTCGGTTGAGTCTCTTCTTCTTTCAACCTCCGAAAGCTGCTGATAATGAAGTGTTTTCGGCCTTTGAGTACGCCCCAAGCAATTCATCACTTACATTCTCAATGCTTTTCAGCCAATCATCATCCGGTTCAACAAACTTATCTCCGTACTTGAATGTGTATTTCAGCCTGATTAGTCCACCCTCGTCAGTTTCTTTAACGGTCTCCTTCGGCATTTCCCAGTTATCTGCAAGTGGCCACACTCTGAAGGCAATGTGCTCTTGCATTAAATCCCTGGTCCCAATAAAAGAACAGACTACGCCGAAGGCCCTCTGACATTCTTCAGCTGCTTCGTCCATTTCTACCTTTGGTTTCCGGAGTCCGAAGCGCTGCCAGATAGGGCGCATGATGATATCTTTGATATCTTCCCGAACCTTCAAATTGTTCTTCACATAGAACCATTCCTTCATCCATTCCCCGGGCCATCTCTTCCGAAAGGTTGGCACGGGACAGCTTGACCCAGAGCGGGCACCGAAGCTATAGCAACCAAAATTATTATGATATTGCTCCTTACCCCAGGGTTTCGTCTCATATACTAGCTCGTGTATATTGCAAAAGCTTTTTGCACTTGGCTCCAGGCCCTGGCTCCTCATGGCCCAGACGAAGATTCCCAATCTTATCACTGCCTCAGGGGTAAGTTGATGAAGGTAAATTTGATATATTTTCAGAACTTCTACCACAAACCTGCTTAGAGGGAATCGTAGCCCAGCCTTTAAAAAGCTTCGGAAGATCACGACTTCATTATCTTCGGGGGTCGGCGTAGTTTTTTCTCCGTCATCTGCCCTCATGATGGATATATCTCGGAAATATCTCCCCCTCATATTTTCAAGGTGACTCTGCTTTATAGTTGATTTTCCGAAGTTTGAGTGACTAGGCTGCCACGGGCGATCTTCAGAATCCTCTCCACCACTATCCACATCATAACTATCACTGTCGCCAGTATCTTCAGACAAACCCTCCAAAGTTTCCTTGACAATCTTTTCCGTATTGGTCTTCGACATTGACTCAAGAAAACCCAGGTGCATTTGCTCAAAAAGGCTTAGCTTCGAAGCACCAGCAACTATATTATCCTCAGACATTTTCGCGAATGCTGGCAAACCAGACTTGAAACCGAAGCTTAAAAATTTAAGACCGGGCAAATGCTGTCGCGCGCAGGCTAAAAGCTGGGTGAGTAAAAAGCAGGTGGCAAAAGGGCGTGCCAAATAAACTCGTGGTGAGCTTGTATTTATGCACCCAGTATGTCGAAAACTGGAGGGCCCCGCTTGTCAATGACTGTTGCTATTCTAGCAAAAGGAAGGTGTTTTTTCGGACCTTCGGCTTAAAGCCTTCGTCCATGTCGCAATATGAATTTATCTTTATAATAAATTGATATTGCGAGGGGCTACTGTTGGGGGCCTTCGGCTCCCGAAGGTCCTCAAAAACATAGTTTGACAATATTTTCCAAGTGTAATATGTGAACAGGCACCTTCGGAACAGGCAGCTTCGGAGTCAGGTCGCGAATATACAAGAGCATGGTTAAGACGAAGCTTGACTGGAATGAAAAACGATCATGACGAAGGATAAGACGATCACGAAGCTATGTGCAGAAAGGCTTCGGCACAATAACAGAAAAGAGGAACCGACTTAAAGATGAAAAGCCAAATTGGACCTCGAAGAATTACTATAGTTATTGATAAATGTAAAGGGCATCAATGTAATTCTACACGGGCTGTGTCTCGTGCCTATAAATAGGTGAACAGTACTCCCGTACTGTTCACGCTGACTTGGCATACGCTTTTTCGCATCACGTTTGTACCTTTACTTTACATCAATCTGAAGCTACATTTGTAATTCGTTTTTATGAATTTAATAATGGAAATATATCGATGATAATGCTGGTATTATTATTCGCACATTATATATAGTTGCTCTGTTTAACCATTTATCAACCTAACGAAGGTCTTTTCTTTCGTAACCTTCGTCCGAGATTCATTATACCCGAAGGGATATACTGTTTCTAAGGACGAAGGAGTTCGACATTTAACACTTTTATGTTGTCTTGTTCTTAATTCATAGCATTTGAGAACAAGCCCCCAACACATAAACTCTTCTTCTCAAATTAAGACTAACATCATCCATCAACCATGCTTCCAAAAGAGTTTATCACGATTACATCAATAGCCCAAAAGACTCAACTCTATCTAGCCTAGTACCCCAAGGGTGCAAAAGCTAAGCTAGCTTCGAGGAGTCCTACCATTACCAACTTCTAGCCCTACCCCTGATACCTAGTGAGCGAACGAGGCAACACTCGACTCGGGGGAAGGTGGTCTCCCTGAGCCAACAGTGTCCAAGCTGGAGGCAGGCTCCTCTCCTCCCTCAATGTCGACATCCTCGTTGGCCTCCATGTCCTGGATCTCCTAGTGATGCATATCCAGGTGCTCATTAGCCTCGGCAAGCTGCTGCTGGGTGTTGATAAGCTGATCCTCGAGAACCTCGATGGTGTTCTCCCTGGTCCCCACTAATTCCTCCAGCTCTTGGATCTCATTTGACAGCTGCTCCACCTGTAAGTCTTTTTCCACCATCTCAGTGGACAAATCAACCACAAGCTCCTCTCTGTTATCCAGGGTGATCTTAGTTGCCTCCAACAATGCCATCAGATGGGACATTGCCTCACCACGCATCACTTGCAGACGGTACAGGGCATTCATGCACCGTACTGTCAAGTGAGCAGTCTGACCTGGGTAGATAGCCCAGATGTCCTTGGCATGCTCCACTCGGTCCGTCCACATTGGGTCGTCCTCCTTCTCAGCGGGGAACAAGCCAATGGGGTGGGTGGACAGCTCCAAGGGGTGGAATCCGCAGAAAGTGGTCAATCCGTGCAGAGCAATCACCTCGATCGTATCCTCAGCCCGGTATCCAAAGGACTCAAAGTCCAGCGAACGCCAGCCTGGCTGTAGGGGATGAGGCTCCAGGGTCATCCGCACCCTACAGCGGGGCACTCGGTGCTTCTCGAACTGCTGCACCGCGTACTAAGGAGGTGTCGTGTATCCGGCCCCCTGAAGTACTTCCCACAAAATACGGGGAAAGCCCTCTCGTGCAAGCCCGTCCGTGTGGGACAGTGCATTCCCTTCGTCCGAGGATCCGTGGGAGGTCATCTATGTACGGTTAAGCGTAAGTAAAAGAAAAAGAATTATAAAAAAGAAACACAACTCAGCCTCTCTCTAACTACAACAATGGTACTGGGGTACATAGTTGGTCATCATTTTGTATTAAAGTCCTTACTCAATTATCCATTAGTTTAATTAAGAATGCATGCATGCTCGTCCTGAACGATCTCACATCAATATAAAGGGAATAGGGAAGAACTCCCATCCCTTATAGTAGCCTGTAGGGCTTAATCACTTAGCCACCTAACTATCCCTCTATCATCCTAAGGCTTCCGTCCTAGGTCTATCCTGATCGTCATACGATCTATCCAACATTTGTTTCTATCAAGTTTTACTTTGGAAAAAGGATGATATTTATAGTTTATTGATTCCTCTGTGGTGGTACAAGCTCCGATACCAGCTGTGGCGGAACTGCCCGAATTATTCCGACTTAAGTGCCTAAGTCCCGCCTTAGAGGCTAGACCACACTTAAATGGGAATAACCCGTCAATCCTTCGGATCTAGTCCGACGAGGCCACTGACAGGATCAAGTACCACAATCTCACTCGATGGTGAGTCACAGAGCAAATACAATAAAGCATAAAACCATACATAAAGGAGTATTAAATTTATTACATCATCATCGGAGTTTTTTTTTGCAAAAGTAGTCATCATTGTTCGAAGTGCAGCGGAATAAAACTAACGGTAATTAAACAGAGAGATGGGAAAGCCTGTCCCATCACTCCTCATGCTCCTCCTCAGCCG
This sequence comes from Zea luxurians, assembly GCA_029449295.1. NCBI lineage: Eukaryota > Viridiplantae > Streptophyta > Magnoliopsida > Poales > Poaceae > Zea > Zea luxurians. The sequence goes on along the minus strand of JAOPSE010000029.1, from coordinate 30,801,640 downwards.
AGGCAGGATCCCACTCGATAGTCCAACCCGGTGGCAAGATGGACGGCCAAGTCACTTTGGCAACCATGTCCTCCAAAGAACCTGTAAAAATTATGCCACAAGCAAGGCTGAGTATACTAATACTCAGCTAGACTTACCCGGTGTGAGGAGTCTACTCATCTACCTCTAGACATGCAGTTGTTTGGCTGTGGGGTTTGGTTGCCAAAAGCACTAGCTGAGTTTCTAAATCAAGTTTTAGCTTTGTCAAGTTTAAGTGTGACTCTCTTAAGGCTAAATATGTACTATCTACTCATACATAGTAGCAAACATTTTTAGCAATCAACATCTTGTATCAACTCATCATATTTCCACTTGTTACTCAATGCAGTACAATGGATCAAGCAGTCTCATTAGCTGCGAGAAGCAGATGATTCGAATCGAGTTTTTATCCTTGCAAGGTAAACCTAAACACACGACGTGGTGAGGCACTCCGTCCCCACACACATCAACCGTCCCCATCGATTCCCTGGCAACAGAAAGGGGCTCACCGCCTTGGCATACAATGCCTCACTGACCCTGACTGACGCCGTGCAGTGACCGCACTTGTACCCACCATAACCAGAATGGGAGACCACGTCTCAGGTCGCGTGAGGAGGGCAATCTGTGGGCAGGTTCACTCAGGTACTAGGCTTACCGATTTACCATATTTCTCGGTATGTGTTTAGTACGTTCAAACGCTTGACACAGGTATCCGCACGTTAATCCTTATTCCAATTTCCCATCTCATAGACAACCAATCCCCATGGATTGTTGTCCACAGACTAGTATCATGATGATTTGAAAGTGGGTACAACCAATTCTTGATCTCGCGCGAGTGCTAGAAAAATCACTCGACTTCTACCGAGATCCTAATTAATAAAGCAGCTACTCGACCTAGCATACTAGTATCCATCTCAATAGGATTCCTGAGATCATGCAACTAGGGTTTCAAACAACTCTTACACCTAAGTGCACATTCAATCCTACAATCATTAAGTATAGTAAAATAGCATAAATAACAAGTTATGCATAAACCGAGGCTTGCCTTCCAAAGCTGTGGCAGGCAGATCCTCTGGTGCAGGCTCTGGTGCTGGATCCGGGGCTACCTCCTGAGCAACACCTTGCTCCGGCACGAGGACGTACTCCCCGTCAGCGAGGTTGCAGTCTATCGAATGCAATGAATATGTATGTCATGATTATGCAGGATTTAACAACATTAAGCTAAAGGAAGAAAAACTAAGTTAGTTAGTAACTTAGGGTTTCTTGGTCATACGTGGCCTTTAGTGGTTTGTGCCTATCACTCTAGGCTTAGGATTTGTTAAGGATAAGCATAATGGATTTGTATTTTCCCTTCTCATTTCAGTGGGCAATTAAAAAGGGTTTTGCTAGTTGGGTTAAGGTGACACAAGTTTCCATTATTAATTTTTCCCTTTTTCATTTTCTAATTAAGAATTCTAGTGTGGGTTTGAACTATAACAGTGGTATAACGTTTCCCAAAAATTTTGTAAAAATTTCAGTGGGTTACTATTTGTCACTGTAGTCTGTCATATGAATTTGAGGTCTAGAATAAAAAGAGTAGGCCTTGGGCAAAAATAACAAAAGTTGGGCAAAGGAGGTCACTTTGCACTACAACTCTTTACTAGGAGTGGGTTCTGTCCTAAGGGTCATTTTTGTTGGCATCTAACAGTAATAACACGCTTCTGTGCCAAATATCACAGAGAGCTAATTGATGGTTATTTAGTTGTGATTTTCTAAACTTAAATGCCCAAAAGGCACTTTCTACTGCCTTGTTATTTGAAAAATGTCAAACAGCATATTTCATATTTTTCCTATGTTCTGAATAACAAAACATTAATTATCCCAAGGTTTTGGGGTGTTTTCACCTTGGGGTTCTTTTTCTAGGGTTTTTTCTAAGTTTTCCTTGTTTTCTTAAAATAAAAGGTATCCTATTTATTTTATACTAAACCAGGGTATAATAAATTTTTCTAGTGAACTACACTGAATAAGTAGACTAACAAAAATAGAGGTGCTCCCTGGTTCCTTATTTAAATTACCTTTCCTATTTTCTTTAACTTTAAGCACAATGTGAAATAAATGGCAAACTCTACCTTAATGGGGTGTGCAGAGGGGTTTATCATTTTTAAATAGGTCAGTAGGTGATCAAGTACTTCTCTAAATTTCCTTAATCTCAGTTAAATAGTGCAACTATTTTTCCTCCTATATTTTAGCTTTTGGCCAAATCAATATTTAAATCAGAACCCTAAAGTTTTCTGTAGCTCTTAGGGGTTTTATATTTTTCTTAAGTAGTTTACATTATTTAAGATTTGGCAAAATTGGTTTGACTTGATTTGGGTGAATAAAACAGAAGATATGAATTATTCAAGTTCTGTTTGAATTTAAATCAGATTTAATAAAAGGTTTCCTGAAAACCACTTTGCACCGAAGTCCTCGGGTTCTTTCCAAACTAACCCTCTCAGTTATACCCCTGCGCTACTATTCCTCTGAGTCACTGACAATGCGCAAAACCCCCTAGCCTTTTCTTCTTCTCCCCCGCGGTCCCTCCCTAGGTTTAAACAGTACCCTCGAAAAAGAAAAGGGCGGCGCGGCTTACCGGCGGCGAGAGAGGTCCGGCGAGGGGCGGGGTTGGCTCCGGGAGGTCCTAGCGGTCACAACGGTGTACGGCTTGACGGCGGGGGTGGCCGGAATCGTCTGTTCCACGTGCGCAGGCGGGTGCTCTCATCGGCGGCGGGTGTTCCGGCCAAGCCACGGCGATCTAGTTCAATCCAATGGCACGGTGAGCTTCACGGGGTGACGTAGAGGCTATGTGCACAAGGAATCGAAGAATGGAGCAGAGGATTACCTGGTCTACGCTCACCGGTGGTCGGGCGAAGTCCGGCGACCGTGGACTGGCTTCTCCGGCGAAGCAAACTCCGATTCCTCGCTCGGGGAGCTTCACCGAGGTGTGCACAGTCTTCTCTGAGGGTTGGACAGGGTTGGGAAGGGTTCTGTTGGCCGGTCTACGGTGGCGGGGGATCGGGCGGCCGCGGGCACGCCGTGCACGGGCAAACGCCGGTGGGTTTGGGCTCCAGTGAGGTTGAGCGCGTGCGGAGGGGTACGGTCGAAGTCCCTGGGTGCTTTATAGGCGTGGGCGCGGGCCATGGCGCCGGCTTGGCTTTGGCGCGACGCGGGGCACGCGGGGGCGCGCGCGGGTGTGCTCTGGCGAGCTCAGAGCGCGTCGAACACGTGGCTCTTTGCTTCTGCCCTTGTTCTTCCCTCTGCTGAGCGGCCAAAACGTACGAATCTTGCCCTAGAGCCTATGAGAGATCTCTTCCCTGCACCTAGAGCTACCTAGTTCATGTGAGTTCCAAGGGTAGATGTGGTCGGGTTAGAGAGATACGGGGGTGGGAAGTCGGCTATGTCAGAGATGTCCAAACCGAGACAAAACTTGTGCCAAGTCGTGTCAAATGTCTTAGGGCAGGTGTCAACTTTCTCCAGGGCATTCTAGAGGTAATTTGGCGCCACTTTGTCAATTGGGTCGAAATGTTTTGAAGTTTAAATGAGGGTGAACATGTGTGATCTTTGGCCAAGGGTTGGTTTTGGACTTAGAAAATCCTGATTTTTCTTTTGTGCTCAACCCTTTGGTGAACCTTTTGGGGCTTTTCTGAAATCTTTTTAGGGTTACTTTCTTACTATTATTTGTAGGTTATTAAGTGTACTACAACTTTTATATTGGCTCAAGCCATGATCATATGGTTTTCATGACCTTTTGGTCATGCTTACTTCTAGGGTTCCCATTGTCCAAAGTGGTTTGCATTATGGTTTTGGGCAATTCTCCCCTTTAGATGTGCATGATAAGTTAGGGTATGATATCTAAGATGGGTGCCACTTGCTTAGGACCTTGAGTTCCAAGTTTTGAGGCACTTTGCTCTATTTCAACCACATGTGATGATGGGCTTGGCTTATGTAGTCTTAAGTGAAAACCCTAAGTAACACCTGAGGTGTTACAGCCGTTTCACGTAACACGACACCCATTGGGACTCCAGTCAACTGCGCGGGCGATATGATTACACACGCGGTCACATCAAGTTACTACTCAGAAGTAGTTTGCTAAACTCAGCGTACCAAGCCGTCCCTTGCCTACACCCATTGGGGGGATGCCAGAAATTATTAGTATATTTTCCAAAACTGTCACATCCGTGCAGTATATGCAATGAATATTCCAAGACAGAAAAGAGATACAAGCAAGGATTAAAGGAAAGCCAAATATAGCCGATAAGGTACAAGTCTAATCGATAGAAGCATCAAAGCACGAAGTGACATGAAGACTAGTCAAGAGCCATCTATCGAACGTCCAATCAGTCGCAGATCAAATAAATTGCCAGACCTAGCAAGATATGGGCAGATCGTGTACTCGGCTTCAAAAACAAAAATGTATACTGACCTATGAAGCATAACGTTGATGACATAATGCTGACCTCTAAGGCATTCGACAAAAGAAAAGGATGATTCTCAGAAAAAAGCACGAAATGAAGACCTTCGAGTGGATTATTTTCAAAAATCCACTCGAAGCTCGGGGCTACACCCATTGGGTGCACCTTCGGTGCACCCAATGAATCATCATCCCCGAAGAAGCAAAATGCTGACCTCTAAAGCAAAGGCAAAGTTAAGGCAAGGCTGACCTCTGAAAAAGCACGAGTGGAAGATGAAAGTGATTTCTGATAATACATGAAGTGAAGACCTTCGAGTGGATTGTCTGCAAAAATCCACTCGAAGCTCAGGGGCTACACCCATTGGGTGCACCTTCGGTGCACCCAATGGACTTCACAGTTCGACAGTGCAAAATGCTGACCTTCGCAGCATAAACCCGAGAGAGAACACCAAATTTTGAGGAATAATAGCAGGAGAAGAGAGTAAAAAGAAGACGTGTTAACCGGATCACTCAGAATTCTGAAGCAGTGGCCCGGCAGACTTATTTCCAAAGCATTCCCCGGTAAAATCAAGTCCGCAAGCTGGACCTAGGATCTTTGGGCCGTTTATTTCAAAATCAGCCCAAAGATCGGGGGCTTGTGGGGGACAGATATCCCCCGGGTCCACTAGAAGGATAAAAGACCTCACGAAAGGCCCAAAGGCCCCATAATTCGTAAGGTCATCCCCCTCGTGGGCCTGGGAGGAATGACCAGTGAGATAGATCAGCACAAGGCCAGGTCGATGCAAACCCAAACGGCCCAACAACATCCGAGCAGTAATCATAGCAGTGACCCGACCTTCCCGCACAGGAGCCCCGTACATCGGAACTGGGCGAGGACGAGTCGGTTGAATTATAGGGAGACAGACTCAGTTAGTTCACTATTATTCTGGCTCACGTTGTTATCATATCCACATGTAATGCCCCACGGTCGAGTATATAAGGCCTAGGGGCACCCCTTCAAGACAATCGAGAGAGACATCATTCATCACTTAGCCATCCACCCCGCTCTCTACGTTTTCCAGCACTAGAGAGCTCCCTTGTAACCCATCGCATAAAGCATTCCAGCCAGGACGTAGGGTGTTACGCATCTTAAAGCGGCCCGAACCTGTACATCATTGTCTACTATTTCTCGTGCGCCCAGCACGAACCATCGAGCTACAGTCGGTAACACCGTCCTACTCCTAAAAAGCACCTTGGGGGGTAACCCTGGGTGCGCGGCCGGACCCGAAACACCGACAATAATGCCTCCAAATTTTCAATGCGTGGACAACGACGACAAGTTCCAAATCATGCGCTGGATAATTGATCTCATGTTTCATTAATTGGTGTGAAGCATAAGCAATTACCTTGCCTTCTGTCACACCCGGTTCTGGGGGCAAAACCGAATGCATAGCATATGTGGGCCAGGATCCATTTTCCACACATATGTTGACGTCACAAGTGTAATATATCAAAAGACAATGCAATAAAGGCGTAAAGAGAGTAGAGTAACTTTATTACATCATCTGGATCATAGTATCTTAAACAAGTATCATAATCAAAGTACGACGGAATTAAACATGGACACTCTTCCACAGGAAGGTGACTGGCGTATGTTAGACTCAAAACTCATCAACGTCATCTGTGAAGTCTTCGTCATCACCCTCTGATCAACATATTAGCAAGGGTGAGCTCACTTATGGTCGGGGCTCAGCAAGTGGGGGAAATAATGCAAGTTAACAACGTAGGCTATGGATAAGCGGTAAGCATTTTAGTTGGTCAATATTTTATTAGCAACACCTGTCTTACTAATAAGTGTGTATCCCAAATATCCCAATTAATCAAAGGCATAAGATTGTATCAAAAACACTTAAGTGAAATCACTTAAGAAAACCACTGGTAGATCATCGGATCACGATTTATTTTCCATCTTTAAGTTCAATTATCATGTGAGGGTCCAGGTTGCTCTTAACAGTGAGCACAACTGACATATCAGTTTTACACTCTGCAGAGGTGGTACAACTTTACCCAAGCCGTGTATCCCGTATAGACTGGGTTGATCGGACCCATAAACACAGCCGAGGTGAATGGCTAGGGATCCACTATGAGGCTTTCACAAAATATCCTTAGTACAAAGCCACCCGCTAAGGTTTCCACGTCAGTATTGATGGCCCTCTAGGTGAGGTAACTTAGCCAAGACTACCACCCCATGTTAACATGAGCTACCACCAAACCACTGCCGCCCCCCTCTTGCCCATCTTTCAGGTAGGGTTGCTAAACATAAGTCCATAGAGCTAATTACCTAAGCCAGAGCCATTATAGCACTCGTGGTTGCACTGTTATCCTGGGTGGTCACTCCATGTTTCATTTAACACAAAATGTTCTTGCTTAACCATCGGGTTAACATGATAATAAACTTCATTTCTGGAACATAGTATCATAAAAAGTGTGACATCATATTTATCAAGTTGAGGAGTAGCAAAAATTGCTAAGCATAGCATTTATCCCAGGGTAATTCAAGGAATAGGGTTGGTAATTCTATGAAATCCTTATTTAGGGAAATTCCATCAAATTATGCAATATATATCCAAAAGTAAACATTATTATATGCATTATTTCGGTACAAATAGAAAATGCAGAGGGAGAATCCACTTGCCTTGCACGAAAGTGTCCTGTGGGTCGTCCTCGAATGTGATTGGTTCGTCTACCTCAAGTCAACTTCTAGCATCGATTTGCGTATCGTACATACAAAAGAATACGTATGCCAAATAAATAAACATACACCATTACATGGGTAATCATTCACCATTCCATACACATTCATATATCACCCAACTATACTCATAGATATGTCTAAAGCATAAATATTTTATTAATCCACTATATCTTCAATTTCGAGTTATCATTGGTGAAAATATGCGTAGGTGACTATGACGCTAGTTTATCTAGTGCAATATAGATAAAATGTCTTAACAAACTTTATGGAAAATAATTATTAATTATTTTTTTATTGCTTAATAATAGTCCTTTGGGTTTTATCCTTTCCTTTCTAAATAGAAATTATACGTATAGCTAAAAATGTTTATTTCTAAATCACCTTACATTAATATTCTAAGAATTAATGTAGATTACTAATTTTGGACTTTAATACCATAAACATAGTTATTTTGGCATAAATAGATATTTTACTAATTCTAAGTAATTAAGTGTTATACATATGAATACATTTATCATGACTAGTAAAACCAATATTTTTAATCTGACCGAAAATACGTGGCTTATTATTTCTTCCACTTTCTTATAAAATTAAAATTATACTTAAATCACTACTAACAAATATCGTTCCATGTGCTAAAGCGAAGTTAGTCAACGTTTCTAATATTTAAATCACCACGTAGTGACATTATTTATTTTTGAAATGTAAAATAATATTCATGTCCAAAATATTGTTGTAGGGCTAATTCACGATTTAGTGTATACATCGGGGTCTCTTTTCAATAGTTTTTGTACTGAAAAATGCCTAAACTAAATTTACACAAAACCAGGGGTTAAAATGTAAAATAGTCATCTTCTACCTTGGGCTTGTGCCCGTGTATAGGGAGGTCAGCGATGTTGGCGACTTGTTCTCAAATGCTAGGAATTAAGAACAAGGCAACACAAAATGTTAAATGTTAATATCCTTCGTCCTTTGAAGCATTATTTCCCTAAGGATATAATGATTTTTGGACGAAGGTTATGAAGGACATACCTTCATCAGCATAAAATATAATAATGAAGAAGGAATCATATGAAGCATATAAGTTAACATGAACGATTATGTATCATTGACAAATCATTTCTATTTTATTATGATGGAAGAATAGAAATGATATCAAATTACAAATGTACCTTCAGCTTGTGAGAAGGTAAAAGTACAAGTGTGACGCAAAAGTCAATGCCAAATCAGCGTGAACAGTACAGGAATACTGTTCACCTATTTATAGGCACGGGTCGCAGCCCATGCAAAATTACATTAATACCCATTACATTTAACAATAACCCTATAGTAATTCTTCGAGGTCTAATTTGGCTTTTCATCTTTAAGTCGGTTCCCCTTTTCTGTCGTTATGCCGAAGCTTTTCTGCATATAGCTTCGTGATCGTCTTATCCTTCGTCGTGATCACCTTTCGTCTCAGTCAAGCTTCGTCTTTAACCGTGCTTTTGTATACCCGCAATCTAACTTCGAAGGTACCTGTTTGCATATTTCTCTTGGAAAACATTGTTAAATCATGTTTTTGAGGACCTTCCAAAGCCGAAGGCCCCCAACAGTAGCCCCTCGCAATATTATTTGTTAGAATGATAAATTCAGATTGTGAAATGGTCGAAGGCTATAAGCCGAAGGTCCGAAAACACCTTCCTTTTGCTAGAATAGCAACAGTCATTGGCAAATGGAGCCCTCCAGTCTCCGACATAATAGGTTTATAAATACGGGCTCGCCACAATTTATTGGGCACGCTCTCTTGCCATCTGTTTTTCCTGCTCAAATAGTTTTCTGCCTACAAATATTTGGTTGCCTCCCTAGTTTTAAGCTTCGGAAGCGAGAGGCAAGAATTCCGAAGGAATGTCTGAGTAGAAGAAGGTTGCTGCCGAAATGAAGCTGAGCCTTTCTGAAGAGATGCATCTGGGTTTTCTTGAGTCAATGGCGAAGACGAATACGGAGAAGATTACAAGGGAGATTTTAGAAGGTTTATCTGAAGATACTGGTGAGAGTGACAGTTACGATGCAGATAGCGGGGGTGAAGATTCTGAAGATCGGCCATGGCGACCAAGCCATTCAGTCTTCGGAAAATCAACTATTGGGCAAAGTCACCTTGAAAACATGAAGGGAGATACTTTCGAGATATGTCCATTGTGAGAGCAGATGCCGGAGAAAGAACTGTGCCGAGCCCTGAAGATGATGAAGTCGTTATCTTCCGAAGCTTTTTAAAAGCTGGGCTACGATTCCCTCTAAGCAGATTCGTGGTAGAAGTTCTGAAAATATATCAGGTTTACCTTCATCAACTTACCCTGAAGCAATAATAAGAATGGGAATCTTCGTTTGGGCTGTGAAGAGTCAAGGTCTAGAGCCAAATGCAAAAAGCTTTTGCAATATACATGAATTGTTATATGAAACGAAACCCTGGGGTAAAGAGCAGTATCATAACAACTTTGGTTGCTACAACTTCGGTGCTCGCTCTGGATCAAGCTGTCCCGTGCCCACCTTTCGGAAGAGATGGCCCGGAGAATGGATGAAAGAATGGTTCTATGTAAAAAATGATTTGAAGGTTCGAGAAGATATTAAGGATATCATCATGCGCCCCATCTGGCAGCGCTTCGGATTCTGGAAACCGAAGATAGAAATGGATAAAGTAGCCGAAGAATTCCAACGGGCCTTCGGCGTAGTCTGCTCCTTTATCGGGACAAGGGATTTGATACAAGAACACATTGCCTTCAGAGTATGGCCTCTTGCAGATAATTGGGAAATGCCAAAAGAGACTATTAAAGAAACTGACGAAGGTGGGCTAGTCAGGCTGAAGTATACATTCAAGTATGGAGACAAATTCGTTGAACCAGATGATGATTGGTTAAAGAGCATTGAAACTGTAAGTGATGAATTGCTTGGGGCATACTCGAAGGCCGAAGATACTGCAATGTCAGCAGCCTTCGGAGGCCGAAGAAAGAAAAGACTGAACCGAGTTTTTAATGCAATCGGGTTCGTGTACCCCGACTACCATTATCCAGTGCGGGGGCAGAAAAGGAAAGGTACAGTTTCTGCGAAAGAAACTGCTCCAGCTGCTCCATCGAGCCAGCGAAGAGAAAAAGGGTGAAAGTTCTCACACCGGCCACGTTACATTGAACTAGCCACAGTGCCTGAATTCGGCAGCGGAGCATCTTCAGCCCCCGAAGCTAAGGAATCAACTTCGTTGCCCGGAGCCAGAGAGCTGGCCGAAGTGCCAATTACAAAGAATTGGAAGAACCAAAGACTCTGTTACCAGAAATCAAAGAGGTGGCCGAAGCTCCATCGACAGAAAAGATGGAAGAAGCAAAAGCATCAACTGAGGGAACGAAAATATCAGAAATTTTGAGTCCCTCAGAAGAAATTAAAGCAACAAAAATTAAAAAGGGGCCAACAGCGACCCCAAAAAGAAAAAGAATGGTTAATGTGTTAGATGTTTTGGAAACAATTAAACTTCCAAGCACAACCCCGAAGAAGACTGCTGAAACTTCTGAGGGGCTTGGTGAAGTATCCGTTGCTGAGGCTCCGAAGCAACAAACTGAAGTTGGAACCGGGCTTTCAGAACCAACCAAGGTAATACCTTTGGAAGCAGAAGAAACAAAAATTGCAAGGGCAACTGAAGAAATGAAAATGTCAGAGCCTACTTTGGTCGAAGAAATTGATACTGCTGTCCCCGAAGCAACTTCCAAAATATACGATTATATTGTGCGTCATGCTTCGGGGAAAAAGTTATCGGAAGAAGAAGTTTTTGAAGCTAATCACTATGCCAAAGAATTGAAATATCCTAAGGGGGCACTAGTGTTCAATGGGACTGACGAAGAGGATTTCCTATACTGCCTCCCAGACAATAAAGAATTATCCGTCTGTCGGGAGATGTCTAGAAGTATGGGGTTTCCGAAGCTTGAGGCTGGATTATGTGCTATGACGAAGGAGGATCTTGCGGATAGTCTTGCGTACAATAGCCTGAAGGTATGAGAATTGGATGTTTACAAATTTTATAATTCGTAGCTCATTCTTTTGTTCTTATACCATCCTTTTTACATATAGGGTTTAATTCTAAGCAACGCATTGAGAGCACAAAAGAGTGCCGAAGATGAGAGCTATGAAATTGCGTTCAACAACCTACGATCAGAAGTTATTAAACTGAGAAATGAAGCTCTGGAAAAGGATAAAATTCTGCTCACATTGGTGGACAAGGTAAAGAAGGACGAAGCTACCTCAAAGGCCCAGGCCGAAGCCCAAAGACGTGAAATTAAAGATCTTCAGAAACAGCTAGCTAGAGCTAAAGAAGCGTATACTTGAAGAAACAAACGCACGCTTAGTGATCAACTGGCGAATCATTTAGAGATGAGTATTAAAGAGCTTCGTGCATCCCAGAGGAAATGTTATGTTAAATCCATAGAGTGCGTCAAAAAGATAAAATCTAGCTTCGCCAGCGTTGGCGCATTCTCTAGTGAAGAGAATTTTTCAAGAGGCAATCCTGAAGGCCCAATGGAGTGGATCAGTCATGAAGCAGAGGCCTTCGAGGAAATTTTGAATAGTCGTGGTGACATTTGCGCTTTTTCGGGTGCTAGGGGGATTGCTGCTGTTTTGGAGAGGAAAGGCTGCGAGCATGTAAAATCCCTAGCGCAGTCCGAAGCTACCTTGTCTTCTGAAGACATTAAAGACCCCGTCACCCGAAGCAAGCATGGTTGGTGGGAAATTCTTCATCCGATAATCTGGGATAACGGCGGCCGAGAATCGGCGCAAGAAATTATTCAAAGGAGTGAAAAAGGCATCCACGATGCTAGAAAAATAGCGGAAGCTACCGAAAAAAGTACAGCCCGAAGGGCAAATAGGTATTAATTAGTGGTTTTTATTATGCTGTAATTTTTAATTCCAGACTCTGCTCTCGGTTTGTAATAGTAATATAGCCGTATCTTTTCTTCCCCTAGAACCTGCTGAGACATTTTCGGGCCCCCACCCGAAGGGGGACGATGAAATTAGAAAAATGGCTGAAGCCATTATGGACAAGGTTGTCAACCAACTATTGAACGAAGCTGCAGAGATAGTACTTAAAGAGGATTAAATGCTATTGTAGAAACATTTGAAGCGTAAAAATGTGTAATATATTGTAACTTTAAATGTAATATATAATCTATTTATAGTTTAATTCTTTACGATGCATGAAACTTTGCATACATACCGCTTTTTGAGCCTTCGGCGAAAAAACACCTTCCCTTCTTTTCATGCTTCGTGAAGAAAATCCTTTCTATATCTCAGGAATGTCCAAGCTTCGTGAAATATTTTTGAAGCTATAAAAAAGCTTTGTGTTGCGTTTCCGATGTGGCTACACTTCATCTCGATTTGTCTTGTGCCTTAGCACGATTTTTTCTTTTCCAAAATATGTTCCGCAAGTCAACACTGTATCCCCTTCTTGTTCCAGATGCATTATGCTGTATGATGCTTATGTTATGCAAAAATGATGTGATGATGTTATGCCATGCAAAATGATATTTGTGCCACAGATATATCCCTGTAATAAAGCACACACACTTTTTATATCAGCGCTGACTTTTCGCTATAAGCCTCCCTTAGGAGCTTCTTCGCCTTTTACTTTCAGCGGAATCAGCGTTTATTTTTTCGCTGTAAGCCTCCCTTAGGAGCTTCTTCGCCTTTTACTTTCAGCGGAATCAGCGTTTATTTTTCGCTGTAAGCCTCCCTTAGGAGCTTCTTCGCCTTTTACTTTCGGCGGAATCAACGCTTATTTTTCGCTGTAGGTTTAGAAAACTTACACTGCGCTCCCTTAGGAACGACTTTTTACTGTTTCGAACAATTTGTACTGTGTGCGTTAGATCAAGTTTTTGGTAATTCAAGGGTCCTCCAAATCAGTATAAGTTCGTATGCTTCGGCAACTCAAACCTATGGAAAAAACATATTTTTATTATAGTAGAAAACGAAAGTATTACAGGGGATTGAAATTCAATAAAAGACATTTAAACTCTTCATAATTGTTTCTTATTGACAAAAGGGTAATAGTGAATGTAAAAGATGCAAATGAACTGCTGTTGAGGTAGGATATTGTCAATAAATGTGCTTCGACTCTGGCACCGTGCTGTTGACTGTGCGAGCTTCGGACCCCTCTCTGAAATCCCTCTGAAGATGATTGTGCTGACTCCCTTCTGGCTGTTGTCCTCGCTGGGTCGGCGGTGGCGGTGGAGGTTGCTGCCAAGATGCTTGGGGTTGGCTGCCGAAGCAACAGAAGCTGCAGGGTGGTTGCCTACATATTCTGGAATATAAGGTGAATGATACGAAGCAGTATGCATGACCTGCTTCGGCTGACTCTGTTGCGCTGCTGCTTCCGCTATTTCCTTCTGCTTCTGGATGGTAACATGGCACATCCTGGTAGTATGGCCCTTGTCTTCACCATAGAATAGGCAATATATTTTTTTGGCTGGTCTCCAAACCTTCCCCCGAAGCCCCTGGCGCCTCTGCCCCTTTGCGCTGGCGACCGAAAAGAACTCTGCTGTTGGGCCGAAGCTTGTGAAGAGTGTTGTGGCCTTTGCTGCTCCCTCGGTCATCAGTTTGAGCAGAGTTATGGATTGACCTAACATGCCTCGGGTGAAATCTTCTCCGAAGCCCCTGGTCATTTCAGAGAACCTGAATGCTTCCTCCCTTCTTTGGCGGAAGTCATTGTCAGCTCGAATGTATTCGTCCATCTTCTGGAGCAGCTTCTCCAACGTTTGTGGTGGCTTCCTGGCGAAGTA